>JBBBDQ010001666.1:1460000-1729625 GCA_037127315.1 Ascarosepion bandense | reverse complement strand
CCCTATTTTCATTAATTTATCCTAAGGCTGAATTAATTTTCTGAGACTCTGAAAATTTCAAAATATACCTCAAAAAGTCTCGCTTGTTAGCTGATTTCGCATAGTTTTGCAACGTATTTGTGGAAGTTTTTTACTTCTGTAATATCCAAATCTCAAAAAAAATTTTAAAATCTAAGCGTTTCCTATTGGTACCTAATGTTATCAACATGATATAATAATCTTTATTAATTCATCTGAAAGATAAATTAATTTTCTGAAAGTTTGAAATTTTCAAATTTTACGTAATAAATCTATTGCATTTTGGAAATATTCAAACTCCCAGAAAATATTGAAGACCCTAAAATCTTTTTAATATCTAACTTTTTTCTATTCAGTAAGCATCTTTTTATTTTGATTTTTCATTTAGAAATGAGAAAATAAACATATTTTTATTTAGACTTTGTCTGTTTCATTCAGAAATATGAAAATATGCATATTTCTATTTAGATTTTGACATTTCATTGAGAAATATGAAAATAAGAATATTTTCATTAAGATTTTGACTTTTTCATTTAGAAATAAGAAAATAAGCATATTTTTATTTAGATTTTGAATTTTTCATTTAGATATATGAAAATACGCGTATTTTCGTTAAGATTTTGACTTTTTCATTTAGAAATATGAAAATAAGCATATTTTATTTAGATTTTGACTTTTTCATTTAGAAATATGCAAATAAGCATATATTTTTTTAGGTTTTGACTTTTTCTTTCAGAAATATGAAAATAAGCATATTTTTATTTAGATTTTGGCACTTTCATTTAGAAATATGAAAATAAGTATATTTTTATTTAGATTTTGTTTTCTTCAGTTAGAAATATGAAAATACGCCTATTTTTATTTAGATTTTGCGTTTTTAATTTAGAAATATTAAATTAAGCATATTTTTATTTAGGTTTTGCCCTTTTCATTTAGAAATATGAAAATAAGCTTATTTTCAATAAGATTTTGACTTTTTCATTTAGAATTATGAAAATAAGCGTATTTTCTTTAAGACTTTGACTTTTTCATTTAGAAATATGAAAATATGCATATTTTCATTTACATTTTGTCATTTTCGTTTAGAAATATGAAAATAATATTAGTTTTATTTAGATTTTGTCTTTTTCCTTTAGAAATATGAACATAAGCATGTTTTTATTTAGATGTTGTCTTTTTCTTTTAGAAATATGAAAATGAGCATATGTAATATAGCAATCTGGCCCCACCCGAGGAAGGTTGATGCAATCGATGGTGTTTCCATCGGTGATGGGGTCGGCGAACGACAAGACAGGTGTTTGAGAAATACATCCTGTCGGGGCCTGGAGCGGATGTCGCAGGGTTATGAGTCGGGCTCGTTTGACCTTATTTCCGACAGCGGCGGAAATATCTACGGAGGCAAACATAACAGGTTTCTCTTGGAATTACGTGGGCGTTGCGTGGGCGAGGCAAAACCGGAAGGAAAATCCCGGTTCTAGAAGACTATAAAAAGACCTCGACACACGGATTCGCCAGCAGAGAACGGCCAGTGGAAGCAGAGAGACACCACAGGCAAGACTACACACCCGTCGACCCATTCTATGTGCGCTCTCACTCTTCCATTCTCTGTTCCACACGGGTTCGTCGTCAGGAATAAAAATATAACCTTATATTTTTATATATGCGTGTTCTCGTTGTTTGTCGTCGTACGGCGATATATAACATGCGCAAATTGGTGCCTAGTGACTTGCTGTTTTAAGACAACAACAACAACAAAACAGATAGATGCGAACTTGGTTACCACGGCGACAATTTGAAATTCTACGGAATTAAAACCACCAGATAGAGGAAGAAAAAGAAAAAAGAAGACGAAAATAGAAAGCAACCGGACGACCATAGACGACATCAACGAAAGGTAGGTGACTTTTGATTCGATGTTGTGTGTGTTCTGCTCTTGTTCATAATAAGTTTATAATAAGTCTAATTAAAAAAAAAAAAAAAAAAAATGGAACAGCATACTTTTGCCGATATTGTTCAAGGTCTGACCCTGGAATTGAGAAATGTGCTGTTGGACACTATGTATATAGACTAATCTCTAATAACCCACAACTCACATGGAAGGAGTTCAAAACTTCTTTAAAGGAATACTACGGATTGGTTTTAGACCCCGACGCACGGTTAGTCGAATTAGTGAACATTAAGCAGGGTAGAACAGAGGGGTGCAGGACTACATGCAGAGAGTAGTACGCCTAGCGGAGAGCGCATATGTTGGGGTTGACGGGAGGAATGAAGTTGTGATAAAACAAGTTCTAGGATTTTTCATAAAAGGTCTAAGGGATCGGGAAATAAAGATGGCAGTTATGAAGGATGAGCCACAAACACTAGAGGCTGCCTATCAGAAAGCGTTATCTGAGTTGAGATGGAAAATTCGACTCGATGCAAACTCTGAATACGAAGAGGAGCCTATGGAAATTTGCCACTCTCGGAGACGGGTACCGATAGAAGCCGTAAGCCCCGCTGAATCTAATACTAATAATAATAATAATAATAGGAATAAGAACAATAGAAAAGTTGGTAATAGGGGAACTGAATACAAGACTCGCGAGCGGGAGAGGAACGGGAGCGTTGTTAGGTGTTGGAATTGTGGGAAAGAAGGCCACATAGCGAAATTTTGTAGACGCGCCCCGGGAAACGGCAGAGGTCCGTTCGTGCGACGCCCAACGAACGGAACAAGGCGGTACCAACGCACATAGTTGGTAATATGGGCGCGCCAAATTCCATCTTTATTAGAATAGAACGTAGACCTTATAGGGCATTGGTAGATACGGGAGCAGAGGTATCGGTTATAAGCTGTAGGGTATTTAAAAAATTGCGACTGGGACTTGAACTGCAAAAGAGGGACATTAAACTTCGAACTGCGAATGGATCCCCGTTATACGTTGAAGGCCTTTGTCGTCTACAGGTCCAGATAGGAAGTAAGTCCATACCCCATGATTTTTTAGTCGTGAAAAATCTCAATAGAAACGTGATACTTGGCCGAGATTGGCTGATGCAGAACCGGGTGAGAATGTATTTCGATTTGGGGGCATTGAAGATTGGTGAAGAATACGTGGCATTGGAGGAGGATGTTCATATTTCCTCTATTGTTAGGTTAGCTCAAATAGTAACATTAAGACCTCAACACCTGCATGCTTGTCTGGGATTAACCAGGCTGAGAAATGGACGTGGCAAAGAATATGAAATCGAACAGCTGAGTAGTGGATATGTTAGCAACTTATGTGGTATATCAGTAGCCAACGCAGTTGTAAAAATGCCAAAGTCTCGTAAGTTTCAGTTGCTGATAATGAATAACACTAACCAGACAATCACTTTGAGACGGGGGAGTCCGCTGGCTAAATTGGAAAGGGCAGGTGATATTACTGAAATTACTATGCCCGATAAACAAAATAATAAAAGTCCTGATGTAGATTTGGAACAGGTACATGTACCGGAGGAATTCAAGCCTGAAATTAACAAATTGCTAAAAAGAAATAGAGACATGTTCGTTAGTGACGACAAAAACCTGGGCAGAACCGATACTGTGGAGATGCGTATCGATACTGGAACGCATGAGCCCATAAGAAAACGCCCATATCGCACACCCCTCAAACAAAGAAAGACAATGGATTCAGCAATCGACGAAATGATGCAGGCAGGTGCAATTGAGAGATCCAATAGCCCGTGGGGTTTCCCAGTAGTTTTAGTAGAGAAGAAAGACGGTGGTAAGAGATTTTGTGTAGACTTTAGAGCACTTAATAAGATTACAAAGAAATATGCTCGACCTCTTCCTGTCATCGATGATATACTGGCATCACTTGGTTCGGCAAGGTACTTTTCGAAGCTTGATTTAAAATCAGGGTACTGGCAAGTTAAGCTTCATGATGATGACAAAGAAAAAAGTGCATTCACCTGCCACAAGGGTCTGTTTCATTTTAATGTTATGCCATTTGGACTTGCAAACGCACCCGGCATCTTCCAGGAATTAATGTCAGTTGTTTTACAGGGACAGGAAGATTTTGCTCTGGCATATTTAGATGATATTCTGATATTTTCAAATACGGTGGAAGATCATTTGAAACATATAGACACAGTCTTGAGTAGTCTACGTAAGCACAACCTTAAACTGAAGCCAGCTAAGTGTGAATTCTTTAAGAAAGAGACCCAATACCTGGGGTTCAAGATAAGTGAAGAGGGAATACAACCAGACCTCAATAAAGTCAAGGCTATAAAGTCAGTTTCTACTCCAACCACTGTTAGGCAAGTAAGAGCTTTTATTGGGATGACCTCATACTATCGCCGCTTTATTAGAAATTTCTCTGATATAGCCGAACCGCTGGTCAATTTGACAAGGAAATATGCACGATTCCAATGGGACGATGCTTGCCAAACCGCTTTCGATACACTAAAAACGAAGCTCGCGGAGATGGTAACACTAGCCTATTCCAACCCAAATAAGGCGTATAGGTTATATACTGACGCATCCGATCAATCGATTGGCGCATGCCTATCCCAGGTGGTGTACGATAAGGAAAATAGGAAGGATGTAGAAAAACCAATTTATTTATTGTCCCATAAATTAAGTGACACACAAACGAGGTGGTCAACTATAGAGAAAGAGGCTTATGCCATACACTATGCTCTTCAAAAACTGAATCACTACCTGCATGGCGCAACATTCACAATATACACTGATCATAGGCTCCTGGAGCACTTACTTAACTCGCCCATACAAAATAAGAAGATACAGACTTGGGCTCTGAGCATGTCTGGCTACAATTGCAGCATACAGTATCTTAAGGGTAAGGATAATGTTTGCGCGGATCTCTTATCACGCGCTGTTGATGTGAACGAAGACCATATTGCTTCTCCAGTAGATATAGATGATAGAAATTACTTGGTTAGTGTTATAAACTCCAACCTAATGGAGCCGGAAGAATTAGCAGCCCATAAAAATGTCGGAAATTCATCAGAGGCACCCGAACGGCCCACAATGAAAGGAATAGACATAATCAGGGGGCAAGAATCAGACAAAAATATCTTAGACCTGAAGATTAGATTACGAAATGGTAGGGCTACCAAAGCAGAACAGAAGAGATATATAGTAATGGATGAGGTGGTGTACTATTTGTCTCAGCCTGATGATGAACCCCTCATCAGGCTGTATGTACCATCTCACCTTAGAAAAAGGGTGCTAGTTCAATACCATGATGACAGTGGCCATATGGGGGTGGATAAGACATTCCACTCAATAAAACAAAAGTATTTCTGGCCTTGTTTACTTAGAGAAATAAATGATTTCGTAGGTAAATGTATCCCGTGTCAGACAAGAAAACTAAAGAGGCAGCAACCCCACATACAGGAATGTGACTTCCCTCCTTTTCCTTTCGCAAAGGTTGCTTTAGATGTCTCAGGACCCTACCCAAAGACCCATTCAGGTAACCAATACATAGTTACATTCATAGATATGTACAGTGGTTGGCGGGGGCATTTGCGGTTCCTAACAAGAAGGCAGAAACAGTGGTGCATCTCTTAGTTGACGAAATCTTCCCCAGATTTGGGACACCACTTCAGCTTTTAACTGATAATGGGCCAGAAAATGTCAACAGGGTAATGAAAAAGACATTAGAAGACCTAAATATACACCATGTGACAACTTCTTTTTATCACCCCCAGAGCAACGCTAAGGTTGAGAGGTTTCACAGAACAATGCATGATGTTCTAGCAAAAAAAATCGGCAACAACGAACAGTCGTGGGATATTTACATTAACCAAATGTTGGCGGCTATCCGGTTTCATATGAGCGAAACCACTAAGTTTTCACCGTATTACTTGCTCTACAACAGGGATGTTATTTTGCCCTTGGACAATATACTGAGGCCTCGTCGCATATATTATGGTGATGAGCATCACCAAATTGCACTACAGGAAATGCATCGTAGCTTCACTTTAGTTAGGAATAATATAAGAAAAGCGAGGAGAGCCGCGATAGATAAGTCGCGTGGTAAGACGAAAAATACAACTTTTGAGGTTGGTGATTTGGTGTACTATAAGAATCACCAAAAGAAAGGGAAGTTAGATGTGCGCTGGCGGCCATATTATGTGATCGTTGAAAAGACTGGCCCGGTCTCTTATAGAATTAGAGATCAGTTAACCGGCTCAGTCATTAAGACGCATGCTGAGCATCTTCGGGCAGCGTCCATTGATGAATGGAAAATCCCTACTTCCGATAGGCCGTTACGAAAGATTGTATTGGCTGCTCCAGTAGAATCCAGTGATTCGGATGACGAATCCGGAGCGGAACAGACCGACTTTCCAGTGCACAAAAATCGACACCAACGTGTGGAATCAGACGATGAGTCTGATGTTCCATTAATGGAGCGTCGCATCATGACGCGACGTAAAATGGCGAATAAAAACGTGTCAACTATTGATAGTGATGATAGAATCGGTGGTATAAATAATGTTTCATCCACGTTCGAGGATGATTGCTCAAAGTGCGAAACGTCTGGATCTACTCATGTAGATCAGGGTTTTTCTAGGGAATCACCTAGCAGCGAAGATGTCCAAATGAGGCAAACGTCTGTTGGGGCAAAAAGCACGGATAGACCTGCAGATTCCACAGTTGATCGGAACAAAAAGAAAGAACAACTGAAAAGTCCTGTAGACTTATTGGCTGAGATGCTATAGGATTAGGAAAGAAAGCAGTGGGAGGATTAACGGTAGTTTAAGTGAAATAGTTAGGTCACCTTCCTTATAGCAACACATGCGGAAGATACAAACGTGGAAAATTAGTAATAGTATCTAAAGCATAAAGTAAATTATTCGTCTCTGGTGTCAGTACAGAGCGAGACTAACGGCTTTGTCTCTCGTTTCAGATGGCAAACCTTGTTCTTTTGGTCCTGCTGCTTTTTCCTGGATTGGACGTAGCGATTGAAAATTACCAGAACGTCGTATTTATTGAACATAACGAGATCTCACTGTCACGTGCAAGGTGGCTGGTGACATTTTCGATCAATCTGACACCATACGACGCTGCGTTCCAATCATTGAAGGGATGCATACAAAATGTCCAGTCGGGCGCAAAGGAAAATTTCCCACAGGAATTCCTTGGGGACGTCACATTCGAAACATTGATGAATCATGTAAATGATGAATTTAAGCAAATTGTAATAGAACGTGAAAGGCTGTTATTAAAATACAAAGATTATAGGTCTATGACTCGCAGAACTAAGCGGTCCGTGTTGCCCTTTGTAGGGAATGCTCTTAGTTACCTTTTTGGAGTAACATCGGAAGATGATCTACGTGTGATCAAAAGAGCATTGGGTAAGTTATCAAATACACAGGAAAGGATACTACATATGACAGAGGATAGCATTTCCGTAATAAATGTTACGAGACATGAGGTATCTAATAATAGACACAAAATAAATGAAATTATTTCTAGCCTTAAAGGTATTGTAGGTTCCATGGCAAACGCAACACAGGGGTTGGATAAACGAGTATCCAGATTAGAGATCCTTACCCATAGATACTGGTTGTACAAGATTATAGTCGATAAATTAGGGAAATATTTCTTAGACGTCCGTATGGCTTTAAGCTATTTGGAACTGCAACTCAACTTATTGTCGATTGGTCATTTGTCTCCTAGCATAATCGCTCCGCACGACTTAAGGGGATTGATGCATAAAATAGCTCAGACGCTCCCAGATAATTTCAAATTAGCAAGCGATCCAGATAAGGACATCTGGTATTATTATAAAACATTAAGTTGTAGGATACTTTTTGACTCAAAATCGATTGTGGTTGTGGTGGACGTCCCATTGGTGGATAGAGAACACTCCTATGTAGTATATAACATTTTGAATTTTCCTCTTCCGTTGCCCACACGATCAGGTTCAGCGTTCGGATCCAAGTTGTCGGCCAGGTTTGAAATGGAGTCAAAAATGATCGCGGTAAATAGGGCTGGAACACGCTATATTCTCTTGGGCCAGGCTGAAGCGACACGGTGCTCGGCAAGTACCGACGGATTGTGCGAGGTATCCGGTCCCGTTTATGCTACCAATTCAAGAGAATCTTGCGAGATGTCGCTTTTTCGGCATAATCAAGCAGGAATAGAGAGGAACTGTCGAGTCACAGTTAAAACGAATACTCGACTTCCAATCGCAATCAGGGTGGACCTGGAATCTTGGATGGTCGCTGCTACCAGGGATTTGCACTTTGCAGTTCTTTGTAGTGGCGGGTCTCGGAGCAAGCTTGTCGCCCAAGCCCCGCTGGCCAGTATACGGATAAAGGAGGGGTGTACTGCTTACAATGATCACATGGTGTTGGCTGCACAGGTTAACGGTGACTCAAGATTTAGAAACGTAGGGAAACTACAGCTCACACCCATAAACGTCTCTGGTTCAGTGGTTTGGTCCCCAATTACGCAGAAATTTCCCATTTTTTCAGTGGACACCATGCCGGTAGAATTGCGCGATATGGAGGAGATTCCTATCCGCAAACTAGTAAATACCTTGGAACAGATAGATATGGAAAGATTTAGTGAAGGATATGAAGAACTCCCGAAGAAGTTGACGATAGGAGTTAGTGCTGGCATAGTCGGCGTAATGATAATCCTTGGAATAATAGCTAGGAAGCGGATTTTTAAGTGTGAAAGAAGCAACAGTGCTTCGGGAAAGGAAAGGGAGTTATCCGTTGTGAATAGTACTCCGGGGTCAACGGGTGTTCAACACTCAAATGTCTCTGCGTTAAACAGAGAGATGTCAAAAAATCAGATATGCTTGGATTCGAATCCAGAGGAAGTAGTTAAAGGAAAAGAAAACATTGTACAAACTAAGGAACTACGAGTCACGGGTCCATTTTTTTAGACTAAATTAAGATAGATGAAACCTCCAATCCTCCACAAGTAAATTGCATGCGGGTTAACGTTGGAATCAGGGTAATTTTCTTCGTTTTCTATTGAACATTTCTCGGTCAGACTATGAATGATATGTACTGCAGATAATGGCAGTTTTTCTGTGTTCAAACATAGTATGTTTGAAATTAAATTAAATTAAATGAAGTTACATGTGTAACAATAAACTCGAGCGGAAACACGCATGGTGTTGGTCAAAGGTCATTTACTCGATGTCAGTTTAGAAACTGGGGCGCGGTTACCGCCTATGATCATATGGTCGTGCATCGAGGCGTCTACGCGTATGGACAGAGTCGAGAAAGGAAACGAACATTGAAAGTTACAGAAACTTAAAAAAAAAAAAGAAAAAAAAGAACAATGAAACATCGAGCTGGGAGAACATTATGAACATTCCACAATGGACACGAACATTGTTGGGTTGCCGATGTAGGCTCCCCTATATTTTTTTTTGTTTTGTTTGTTTCGGCGTGCACATGTTTTGTACAATTGTCGGGCTTGTGTGGCATGGGGGGGGTGTGAGGGTGTTGCGCTTAAAATGTTCTTAGGTGAACATTTTGGAAAATGGGAGGGCGAGGAGTGTAATATAGCAATCTGGCCCCACCCAAGGAAGGTTGATGCAATCGATGGTGTTTCCCGTCGGTGAAGGGGTCGGCGAACGACAACACATGTGTTTGAGAAATACATCCTGTCGGGGCCTGGAGCGGATGTCGCAGGGTTATGAGTCGGGCTCGTTTGACCTTATTTCCGACAAAGGCGGAAATGACTACGGAGGCAAACAGAACAGGCGTCTCTTGGAATTACGTGGGCGTTGCGTGGGCGAGGCAAAACCGGAAGGAAAATCCCAGTTCTGGAAGACTATAAAAAGACCTCGACACACGGATTCGCCAGCAGAGAACGGCCAGTGGAAGCAGAGAGACACCACAGGCAAGACTACACTCCCGTCGACCCATTCTATGTGCGCTCTCACTCTTCCATTCTCTGTTCCACACGGGTTCGTCGTCAGGAATAAAAATATAACCTTATATTTTTATATATGCGTGTTCTCGTTGTTTGTCGTCGTACGGCGATATATAACACATATTTTATTTAGATTTTGATTTTTTCATTTAGAAATATGAAAATAAGCTTATTTTTATTTATAGTTTGTGTTTTTCATTTAGAAAGATGAAAATAAGCGTGTTTCATTAAGATTTTGACTTTTTCATTTAGACATATGAAAATAAGCGTATTTTGGTTAAGATTTTGCGTTTTTCATTTAGAAATATCAAAATAAGCATATTTTTATTTAGATTTTGACTTTTTCATTTAGAAATGTGAAAATAAGTATATATTTTTATAAGATTTTGACTTTTTCATTTGCAAATATGAAAACAAGCAAATTTTATTTAGATTTTGACTTTTTCATTTCGAAATGTGAAAATAAGCTTATTTTCATTAAGATTTTGATTTTTCATTTAAAAACATGAAAATGAGCATATTTTCATTAAGATTTTGACTTTTGGATTTAGAAATGTGATTATTCTCATATAAGCACATTTTTATTTAGATTTTGGTATTTCCTTTTAGAAATATGAAACTAAGCATATTTTTATTTAGATTTTGATGTTTGATTTAGAAATATGAAAATAAGCATATTTTTATTTAGACTTTCTGTTTCATTTAGAAATATGAAAATAAGCATAATTTTATTTAGATTTTGACATTTCATTGAGAAATATAAAAATAATATTTTCATTAAGATTTTGACTTTTTCATTTAGAAATAACAAAATAAGCCTATTTTTATTTAGATTTTGATTTTTTCATTTAGAAATATGAAAATATACGCGTATTTTCATTAAGATTATGACTTTTTCATTTAGAAATATGAAAATAAGCATATTTTTATTTACATTTTGACATTTTCATTTAGAAATATGAAAATAAGCACATTTTCATTTAGGTTCTGACCCTTTCTTTTCGAAATATGAAAATAAGCATGTTTTTATTTAGATTTTGAAATTTTCATTTAGAAATATGAAAATAAGCATATTTTTATTTAGATTTTGGCACTTTTATTTAGAAATATGAAAATAAGCATATTTTTATTTAAATTTTGTCTTTTTCATTTAGAAATATGAAAATAAGCATATTTTTATTTAGATTTCGACTTTTTCATTTAGAAATATTAAAATAAGCATACTTTTATTTAGGTTTTGACTTTTTCATTTAGAAATATGAAAATGAGCTTATTTAGGTTCTGACCCTTTCTTTTCGAAATATGAAAATAAGCATGTTTTTATTTAGATTTTGAAATTTTCATTTAGAAATATGAAAATACGCGTATTTTCATTAAGATTATGACTTTTTCATTTAGAAATATGAAATTAATCATATTTTTATTTACATTTTGACATTTTCATTTCGAAATATGAAAATTAGCATATTTTCATTTAGGTTTTGACCCTTTCTTTTAGAAATATGAAAATAAGCATGTTTTTATTTAGATTTTGTCTTTTCCATTTAGAAATATGAAAATAAGCATATTTTTATTTAGATTTTGGCACTTTCATTTATAAATATGAAAATAAGCATATTTTTATTTAAATTTTGACTTTTTCATTTAGAAATATGAAAATAAGCATATTTTTATTTAGATTTTGTCTTTTTCATTTGGAAATATTAAAATAAGCATACTTTTATTTAGGTTTTGACTTTTTCATTTAGAAATATGAAAAAAAAGCGTATTTCTATTTAGATTTTGAGTTTTCCATTTAGAAATACGAAAAGAAGCGTATTTTCATTAAGATTTTGCGTTTTTCATTTAGAAATATGGAAATAAGCGTATTTTGGTGAAGATTTTGCCATTTTCATTTAGAAATATGAAAATAAGCTTATTTTTATTTAGATTTTGACTTTTTCATTTAGAAATGTCAAAAATAAGTAAAATTTTATTACGATTTTGACTTTTACATTTAGAAATATTAAAATAAGCATATTTTTATTCAGGTTTAGACTTTTTCATTTAGAAATATGAAAATAAGCTTACTTTTAATAATATTTTGACTTTTTAATTTTGAAATATGAAAATAAGCGTATTTCAATTTAGATTTTGAGTTTTTCATTTAGAAATATGAAAAGAATCGTATTTTCATTAAGATTTTGAGTTTTTCATTTAAAAATATGAAAATAAGCGTATTTTGGTCAAGATTTTGCCTTTGTCATTTATAAATATGAAAATAAGCATATTTTTATTTAGATTTTGAGTTTTTCATTCAGAAATATGAAAATAAGCGTATTTTCGTTAAGATTTTGTCTTTAATATTGAGATATATTACAATAAGTATATTTATAATTAGATTTTGACTTTTGCATTCAGAAATATGAAAATAAGCGTTTTTTCATGAAGAATTTGACTTTTTAATTTAGAAATATGAAAATATGCATATTTTTATTTATGTTTTGTCTTTTTCTTTGGAAATATGAAAATAAGCATATTTTTATTTAGATTTTGGCATTTTCGTCCACAAATATGAAAGTAAGCATATTGTTTTTAGACTTAGATTTTTTCATTTAGAAACATGAAAATAAGCATATTTTTACTTAGATTTTGAGTATTTCATTCAGAAATATGAAAATAAACGTATTTTCATTAAGAATCTGACTTTTTCATTTAGAAATATGAAAATAAGCATATTTTTATTTAGATTTTGGCATTTTCTTTTTGAAATATGAAAATAAGCATATTTTTATTTAGATTTTGACTTTTTCATTGAGAAATGTGAAAATAAGTAAATTTTATAAGGTTTTGACTTTCGTATTTAGAAATATGCTTATTCTCATATAAGCATATTTTCATTTAACTTTTGGCATTTCCTGTTAGAAATATGAAATGAAGCATATTTTTATTTAGATTTTGAAATTTGGATTTAGAAATATGAAAATAAGCATATTTTTTTTAGATTTTGTATTTTTCATTTGGAAATATGAAAATGAGTATATTTATGTATAGATTTTGACTTTTTCATTTAGAAATATGAAAATAAGCATATTTTTATTTAGATTTTTTCATTTTCCTTTAGAAATATGAAAATAAGCATATTTTTATTTGGATTTTTCTTTTTCCTTTAGACACATGAAAATAAGCATATTTTCTTCAGATTTTGTCGTTTTCATTTAGAAATATGAAAATGAGTATATTTTTGTTTAAATGTTGACTTTTTCATTTCGAAATATGAAAATAAGCATATTATTATTTTCATTTTGAGATTTCATTTAGAAATATGAAAATAAGCATATTTTTTCATAAGATTTTGACTTTTTCATTTAGAAATATGAAAATAAGCATATTTTTATTTAGATTTTGATTTTTCGTTTAGAAATATGTAAATAAGCGTATTTTTATCTAGATTTTGACTTTTTCATTAAGATTTTTACTTGTTCATTTAGAATTATGAAAATAAGCGTATTTCCATTAAGACTTTGACTTTTTCATTTAGAAATATGAAAATAAGCATATTTTTGAAGACTTTGTCATTTCCCTTTAGAAATATGAAAATAAGCATATTTATATTTATATTTTGAATTTTCATTTAGAAATGTGAAAAGTAGCAAATTTTTATTAAGTTTTTTACTTTTTCATTTAGAAATATGAAAATGAGCATAATTTTATTTAGATTTTGACTTTTTCGTTTAGAAATAGGAAAATAAGGATATTTTTATTTAGATTTTGTCTGTTTCATTGAGAAATATGAAAATAAGCATATTTTTATTTAGATTTTGACTTTTTCATTTCGAAATATGAAAATAAGTATATTTTTATTTAGATTTTGACTTTTTCATTAGAAATATGAAAATAAGCGTATTTTCATTAAGATTTTGACATTTCATTAGTAATATGAATATAAGCATATTTTTATTTAGATTTTGGCATTTTCATATAGAAATATGAAAATAAGCATATTTTTATTTAGATTTTGCCTTTTTCATTTAGAAATATGAAAATAAGCATATTTTTATTTAGATTTTGACTTTTATCATTTATAAATATGAAAATAAGCATATTTTTATTTAGATTTTGTCTTCTTCATTCAGAAATATGAAAATAAGCATATTTCTATTTAGAGTTTGTCTTTTTCATTTAGAAATATGAAAATAAGCATATTTTCCTTTAGATTTTGTCTTCTTAATTCAGAAATATGAATATAAGCATGTTTTTATTTAGATTAAGACTTTTTCATTTTTTTATTCAGATTTTGATGTTTTCATTTAGAAATGTGAAAATAAGCATATTTTTATTTAGATTTTGGCATTTTCATTTAGAAATATGAAAATAAGCATATTTTTATTTAGATTTTGATTTTTTCATAGAGAAATATGAAAATAAGCATATTTTTATTTAGGTTTTGACATTTTCATTTAGAAATATGTAAATAAGCATATTTTTAAATTAATTTTGACTTTTTCATGTAGAAATATGAAAATAAGTTTATTTCTAAGAAAAGTTAGGTTTTTCATTTAGAAATATGAAAAATAGCGTATTTTTATTCAGATATTATCATTTTTCTTTAGAAATATGGAGATAAGAAGTGTTTTATTAATATTTTGACGTTTTCATTGTGAAATGTGAAAATAAGCGTATTTTCATCAAGATTTTGATATTTTCATTTAGAAATATGAAAATAAGCATATTTTTAATTAGATTTTGACTTTTTCATTTCGAAATGTGAAAATAAGCATATTTATATTTACATTTTGAATTTTCATTTAGAAATGTGAAAAGTAGCAAATTTTTATTAAGTTTTTTACTTTTTCATTTAGAAATATGAAAATGAGCATAATTTTATTTAGATTTTGACTTTTTCGTTTAGAAATAGGAAAATAAGGATATTTTTATTGAGATTTTGTCTGTTTCATTTAGAAATATGAAAATAAGCATATTTTTATTTAGGTTTTGACTTTTTCATTTAGAAATATGAAAATAAGCATATTTTTATTTAGATTTTGACTTTTGCATTAGAAATATGAAAATAAGCGTATTTTCATTAAGATTTTGACATTTCATTTAGTAATATGAAAATAAGCATATTTTTATTTAGAGTTTGGCTTTTTCCTTTCGACATGTGAAAATGAGCATATTTTTAATTAGATTTTGAATTTGTCAGTTAGAAATGTGAAAATAAGCGTTTTTTCAGTAAGATTTTGCCTGTTTCATTTCGAAATAAGAAAATAAGCATATTTCTATTTAGATTTTGTTTTTTCATTTAGAAATATGAAAATAAGCATATTTTCATTTAGATTTATAATTTTTCATTTAGAAATATGAAAACAAGCATATTTTTATTTAGCTTTTGTCTTCTTCATTCAGAAATATGAAAATAAGGATATTTCTATTTAGATTTTGATATTTCATTTAGAAAAATGAAAATAAGCATATTTTTATTTAGATTTTGACTTTCTCATTTACAAACATGAAATTAAGCATATTTTCATTTAGATTTTGATTTTTCAATTAGAAAATAATCATATTCATTTATGAATATGAAAATAAGCATATTTTTATTTAGGTTTTGTCTTTTCATTCAGAAATATGAAAATAAGCATATTTTTATTTAGATTGTGACTTTTTCATTTAGAAATATGAAAACGAGCATATTTTTATTTAGATTTTGACGTTTTCATTTAGAAATATGAAAATGAGCATATTTTCATTAAGATTTTCACTTTTTCATTTCGAAAAATGAAAATAATCATATTTTTATTTAGAGTTTGTCATTTTCTTTTAGAAATATGAAAATGAGTATATTTTTATTTAGATGTGAACTTTTTCATTTAGAAATATGAAAATAAGCATTATTTTTATTTAGATTTTGTCTTTTTCATTTAGAAATATGAAAATAAGCATACTTTTATTTAGATTTTCTTTTTCATATAGAAATATGAAAATAAGCATATTTTTATTTAGATTTTGTCATTTTTCATTTAGATATATGAAAATAAGTATATTTTGATTTTGATTTTGTCTTTTTCATTTAGAAATATGAAAATAAGCATATTTTTATTTAGCTTATGACTTTCTCATTTAGAAACATGAAAATAAGCATATTTGTATTTAGATTTTGAATTTTTCATTTAGAAAATAAGCATATTCATTTATAAATATGAAAATAAGCATATTTTTATTTAGATTTTGCCATTTTCATTTAGAAATATGAAAATAAGCATATTTTTATTTAGATTTTGTTTTTTTCATTTAGAAAAATGAAAATGAGCATATTTTAATTTGATTTTGTCTTCTTCATTCAGAAATGTGAAAATAAGCATATTTCTATTTGGTTTTTGTCTTTTTCACTTAGAAATATGAAAAGAAGCATATTTTTATTTGGATTTTGTCATTTTTTTATGATATAGGAAAATGAGCATATTTTTGTACAGATTTTGACTTTTTCATTAGAAATATGAAAATAAGCATGTTTTTATTTTTATTTTGATATTTCAATTCGGAAAATGAAAATAAGCATATTTTTATTTAGATTTTGACTTTCTCATATACAAACATGAAATTAAGTACATTTTTATTTAGATTTAACTTTTTCATTTAGAAATATGAAAATAAGCATATTTTTATTTAGATTTTGACCTTTTCATTAGAAATATGAAAATAAGCATATTTTAATTACATTTTGATATTTCATTTAGAAAAATGAAAATAAGCATATTTTTATTTAGATTTTGTCTTCTTCATTTAGAAATATGAAAAGAAGCATGTTTTTATTTAGATTTTTTCTTTTCATTCAGAAATATGAAAATAAGCATATTTTTATTTAGATTTTTACTTTTTCATTTAGAAATATGAAAATAAGCAAATTTTTATTTAGATTTTGTCTTCTTCGTTTATAAATATGAAAATAAGCATATTTTTATTTAGATTTTGCCTTTTTCATTTAGAAATATGAAAATAAGCATATTTTTATTTAGATTTTGACATTTTCATTTATAAATATGAAAATAAGCATATTTTTATTTAGATTTTGTCTTCTTCATTCAGAAATATGAAAATAAGCATATTTCTATTTAGAATTTGTCTTTTTCATTTAGAAATATGAAAATAGGCATATTTTTCTTTAGATTTTGTCTTCTTCATTCAGAAATATGAATATAAGCATGCTTTTATTTATATTATGACTTTGCCATTTACAAATATGAAAATGAGCATATTTTTATTCAGATTTTGATGTGTTCATTTAGAAATGTGAAAATAAGATTATTTTCATGATATTTTTATTTTCTTTTAGAAATATGAAAATGAGCATATTTTTATTTAGATTTTGATTTTTCATTACAAATATGAATATAAGCATATTTTTATTTAGATTTTTACTTTTTCAATCACAAATAGGAAAATAAGCATATTTTTATTTAGATTTTGTCTTCTTCATTTAGAAATATGAAAATAAGCATATTTTTATTTAGATTCTGCGTTTTTCATTCACAAATATGAAAATAAGATTATTTTTATTTAGATTTTGACTTTTTCATTTAGAAATATGAAAATAAGCGTATTTTCATTAAGATTTTGACTTTTTCATTTAGAAATATGAAAATAAGCATATTTTTATTTAGATTTTGACTTTTTCATTAGAAATATGAATATAAGCATATTTTTATTTAGATTTTTACTTTTTCATTTACAAATATCAAAATAAGAATATTTTTATTTAGATTTTGTCTTCTTCATTTAGAAATATGAAAATAAACATATTTTATTTAGATTTTGGATTTTCATTCAGAAATATGAAAATAAGCATATTTTTATTTAGATTTTGACTTTTTCATTTAGAAATATGAAAACAAGCATATTTTTATTTTGATTTTGTTTTCTTCATTCAGAAATATGAACATTAGCATATTTCTAATTAGATTTTGTCTTTTTCATTTAGAAATATGAAAATAAACATATTTTTATTTAGATTTTGTCTTTTTCGTTCAGAAATATGAAAATGAGCATATTTTTATATAGATTTTGACGTTTTCATTTAGAAATATGAAAATAAGCGTATTTTCTTCAAGATTTTGACTTTTTAATTTAGAAATAAGAAAAGAAGCATATTTTTATTTAGATTTTGACATTTTCATTTAGAAATATGAAAATATGCATATTTTTATTCAGATTTTCTCTTTTTCACTTAGAAATATGAAATAAGCATATTTTTATATAGATGTGGTCTTTTCATTCAGAAATATGAAAATAATCATATTTTTATTTAGATTTTTACTTTTACATTTAGAAATATGAAAATAAGCATATTTTTATTTAGATTTTGTCTTCATTTATAAATATGAAAGTAAGCATATTTTTATTTAGATTTTGTGTTTTTCATTCAGAAATACGAAAATAAGCATATTTTTATTTAGATTATGACTTTTTCATTTAGAAATATGAAAATGAGCATATTTTTATATAGATTTTGATGTTTTCATTTAGAAATGTGAAAATAAGCGTGTTTTCATTAAGATTTTGACATTTTCATTTAGAAATATGAAAATATGCATATTTTTATTTAGACTTTGTCTTTTACATTTAGAAATATAAAAATAAGCATATTTTTATTTAGGTTTTGACTTTTTCATTAGACATATGAAAATAAGCATATTTTTTTTAGATTTTGATATTCCGTTTAGAAAAATGAAAATGAGCATATTTTTATTTAGATTTTGTCATTTTTATTTTGAAATATGAAAATAAGCATATTTTTTTAGATTCTGACTTTTTCATTAGAAATATGAAAATAAGCATATTTTGATTTTGATTTTGATATTTCCTTTAGAAAAATGAAAATAATTTATTTTTATTTAGATTTTGACTTTCTCATTTACAAACATGAATTAAGCATATTTCTATTTAGATTTTGACTTTTTCATTTAGAAAATAAGCATATTCATTTATAAATATGAAAATAAGCATATTTTTACTTAGATTTTGACCTTTTCATTTAGAAATATGAAAATAAACATATTTTTATTTAGATTATGTCTTCTTCATTTATAAATATGAAAATAAGCATATTTTTATTTAGATTTTGACTTTTTCTTTCAGAAATATGAAAATAAGCATATTTTTATTTAGATTTTGTATGTTCATTCAGAAATATGAAAATAAGCATTTTTGTATTTAGATTTTTACTTTTACATTTAGAAATATGAAAATAAGCATATTTTTATTTAGATTTTGTCTTTTTCATTCAGAAATATGAAAATAAGCATATTTTTATATAGAATTTGTCTTTTTCATTTAGAAATATGAAAATAAGAATATTTTTATTTAGATTTTGACGTTTTTATTTAGAAATATGAAAATAAGCATATTTTTATTTAGATTTTGAGATTTTCATTTAGAAATATGAAAATATGCATATTCTTATTCGGATTTTGTCTTCTTCATTTAGAAATATGAAAATAAGAATATTTCTATTTAGATTTTGACGTTTTCATTTATAAATATGAAAATAAGCATATTTTTATTTCGATTTTTTTTTTCATTCAGAAATATGAAAATAAGCATATTTTTATTTAGATTTTGATATATCATTTAGAAAGATGAAAATAAGCATATTTTTTATTTAGATTTTGACTTTTTCATTTAGAAAATAAGCATATTCATTTATAAATATGAAAATAAGCATATTTTTATTTAGATTTCATCTTTTCATTCAGAAATATGAAAATAAGCATATTTTTATTTAGATTATGACTTTTTCATTTATAAATATGAAAATGAGTGTATTTTTATTTAGATTTTGTCGTTTTCATTTAGAAATGTGAAAATAAGCGTATTTTCATTAAGATTTTGAATTTTCCATTTCGAAATATGAAAATAATCATATTTTTATTTAGAGTAGGTCATTTTATATTAGAATTATGAAAATGACCATATTTTTATTTAGATTTTAACCTTTTCATTTACAAATATGAAAATGAGCATATATTCATTGAGATTTTCTCTTTTTCATTTAGAAATATGAAAATATGCATATTTTTTATTTAGATTTTGTGTCTTTCAAATAGAAATATGAAAATAAGCATATTTTTATTTAGATTATGACTTTTTCATTTAGAAATATGAAAATGAGCATATTTTGATTTAGATTTTAACTTTTTCATTTAGAAATATGAAAAGAAGCATATTTTTATTTAGATTTTGTCATTTTTCATTTGAAATATGAAAATAAGCATATTTTCATTAAGATTTTGACTTTTTCATATCGAAATATGAATATAATCATATTTTTATTTAGTATTTGTCATTTTCTTTTAGAAATATGAAAATGAGCATATTTTGATTTAGATTTTAACTTTTTCATTTAGAAATATGGAAAGAAGCATATTTTTGTTTAGATTTTGTCATTTTTCATTTGAAATATGAAAATAAGCATATTTTTATTGAGATTTTGATATTTCATTTAGAAATATGAAAATAAGCATATTTTTATTTAGATTTTGTCTTTTTCATTTAGAAATATGTAAATATGCATATTTTTCTTTAGATTTTTAGTTTTACATTTAGAAATATGAAAATAAGCATTGTTTTATTTAAATTTTGTCTTCATTTATAAATATGAAAATAAGCATATTTTTATTTACATTTTGTCTTTTTCATTCAGAAATATGAAAATATGCAGATTTTTAGTTAGATTTTGATATTTCATTTAGAAAAATGAAAATAACATATTTTTATTTAGATTTTGACTTTCTCATTTACAAACATGAAATTAAGCATATTTTTATTTAGATTTTGACTTTTTGACTGAGAAAATAAGCATATTCATTTATAAATATGAAAATAAGCATATTTTTTAATTAGATTTTGCCTTTTCCATTTAGAAATATGAAAATAAGCATATTTTTATTTAGATTTAGTCATTTTTCTTTTGAAATATGAAAATAAGCATATTTTTATTTAGATTTTGACTTTTTCAGTTAGATTTTGACTTTTTCATTAAGAAATATGAAAATTAGCATATTTTTAACTAGATTTTGAGTTTTTGATTTAGAAATATGAAAATAAGCATATTTTTATTTAGATTTTGACTTTTTCATTTAGAAATATGAAAATTAGCATATTTTTATTTAGATTTTGACTTTTTCATTAGAAATATGAAAATAAGCGTATTTTCATTAAGATTTTGACTTTTTCATATCGAAATATGAAAATAATCATATTTTTATTTAGCATTTGTCATTTTCTTTTAGAAATATGAAAATGAGCATATTTTGATTTAGATTTTAACTTTTTCATTTAGAAATATGAAAAGAAGCATATTTTTGTTTAGATTTTGTCATTTTTCATTTGCAATAGGAAAATAAGCATATTTTTATTGAGATCTTGATATTTCATTTAGAAATATGAAAATAAGCATATTTTTATTTAGATTTTATCTTTTTCATTTAGAAATATGTAAATATGCATATTTTTATTTAGATTATTTCTTTTACATTTAGAAATATGAAATAAGCATATTTTTATTTAGATTTTGTCTTTTTATTCAGAAATATGAAAATAAGCACATTTTTATTTAGATGTTTACTTTTACATTTAGAAATATGAAAATAAGCATATTTTTATTTAGATTTTGTCTTCATTTATAAATATGAAAATAAGCATATTTTTATTTACATTTTGTCTTTTTCATTCAGAAATATGAAAATATGCAGATTTTTAGTTAGATTTTGATATTTCATTTAGAAAAATGAAAATAACACATTTTTATTTAGATTTTGACTTTCTCATTTACAAACATGAAATTAAGCATATTTTTATTTAGATTTTGACTTTTTCACTGAGAAAATAAGCATATTCATTTATGAATATGAAAATAAGCATATTTTTTAATTAGATTTTGCCTTTTTCATT
Source organism: Ascarosepion bandense (assembly GCA_037127315.1). NCBI lineage: Eukaryota > Metazoa > Mollusca > Cephalopoda > Sepiida > Sepiidae > Ascarosepion > Ascarosepion bandense. The sequence goes on along the minus strand of JBBBDQ010001666.1, from coordinate 1,707,787 downwards.
TAGAAATATGAAAATAAGCATATTTTTATTTAGATTTTGTCATTTTTCTTTTGAAATATGAATATAAGCACATTTTTATTTAGATTTTGTCTTTTTCAGTTAGATTTTGACTTTTTCATTAAGAAATATGAAAATTAGCATATTTTTAACTAGATTTTGAGTTTTTGATTTAGAAATATGAAAATAAGCATATTTTTATTTAGATTTTGACTTTTTCATTTAGAAATATGAAATAAGCATATTTTGATTTAGTTTGTGAGGTTTTCATTTTTAAATGTGAAAATAAGCCTATTTTCATTTTGATTTTGACTTTTTCATTTAGAAATATGAAAATAAGCATATTTTCCTTAAGATTTTGACTTTTTAATTTTGAAATATGAAAATAGCATATTTTTATTTAGATTTTGACTTTTTCATTTAGAAATGTGAAAATAAGCATATTTTTATTTAGATTTTGTCATTTTCCTTTACAAACATGTAAATAAGCATATTTTTAGTTAGATTTCGTCTTTTTCATTTAGAAATATGAAAATGAGCATATATTTATATAGATTTCGTCTTTTTCATTTAGAAATATGAAAATAAGCATATTTTTATTTAGATTTCGCGTTTTTCATTTAGAAATATGAAAATAAGCATATTTTGATTTAGATTTTCAATTTTTCGTGAGAAATATGAAAATAAGCATATTTTTATTTAGATTTTGACATTTTCATTTCGAAAAATGACAATAATCATATTTTTATTTAGATTTCGAATTTAGAAACAAGAAAATGTGCATATTTTCATTTAGATTTTGATTTTTCATTTAGAAATAAGAAAATAAGCATATTTTTATTTAGATTTTGTCATTTTCCCTGAGAAACATGAAAATAAGCATATTTTTATTTAGATTTCGTCTTTTTCATTTACAAATATGAAAATAAGCATATTTTAATTTATATTTCGTCTTTTTCATATAGAAATATGAAAATAAGCATATTTTTATTTAGATTTTGACATTTTGAACTCGAAAAATGAGAATGAGCATATTTTTATTTTGATTTTGAATTTCTCATTTAGAAACATGAAAACATCTCATAGTTTTATTTAGAGTTTGACTTTTTCATTTAGAAATATGAAAATAAGCATATTTTGATTTAGATTTTGACGTTTTCATTTTGAAATGTGAAAATAAGCGTATTTTCATTAAGATTTTGACTTTTTCATTTATAATTATGAATATAAGCATATTTGTATTTAGATTTCGAATTTTTTTGTAGAAATAAGAAATAAGCGTATGACATGAAGATTTTGAGTTTTTCATTTAGAAATATGAAAATAAGCGTATATTCATTAAGAATTTGCCTTTTTCATTTTGAAATATGAAAATGAGCATAATTTTATTTAGATTTTGACTTTTTCATTTAGAAATATGAAAATAAACATATTTTTATGTAGATTTTGACTTTTTCATTTAGATATGTGAAAATAAGCGTATTTTCATTAAGATTTTGAATTTTTCATTTAGAAATATGAGAATAAGCATATTTTTATTTAGATTTTGTCATTTTCTTTGAGAAACATGAAAATAACCATATTTTTATTCAGATTTCGTCTTTTTCATTTAGAAATATGAAAATAAGCATATTTTTATTTAGATTATGAATTTTTTTTAGAAAAATGAAAGAAGCGTATTAAATTAAGATTTTTACTTTTTCATTTAGAAATGTGAAAATAAGCATATTTTTATTTAGATTTTGACTTTTTCATTTAGAAATATGAAAATAAGCATATTTTATATGGATTTTGTCTTTCTCATTTAGAAATATGAAAATAACAACATTTTTATTTAGATTTCGTCTTTTTCATTTAGAAATATGAATATAAGCATATTTGTATTTAGATTTTGACTGTTTCATTTAAAAATGTGAAAATAAACGTATTTTCATTGAGATCTTGTCTTTTTCATTTAGAAATATGAAAATAAGCATTTTTTTATTTAGATTTTGGCATTTTCATTTAGAAATGTGATAATGAGCATATTTTTATTTAGATTTCGACTTTTTCCTTTAGAAATATGAAAATAAGCATATTTTTATTTAGATTTTGTCTTATTCATTTACAAATATTATATTAAGCATATTTTTATTTAGATTTTGTCTTTTTCATTTAGAAATATGAACATAAGCATATTTTTATTTAGATTTTGACTGTTTCATTTAAAAATGTGAAAATAATCGTATTTTCATTGAGATTTGTCTTTTTCACTTAGAAATATGAAAATAAACATATTGTTATTTAGATTTTGTCTTTTTCATTTAGAAATATGAAAATAAGCATATTTTTATTTTTATTTTGACTTTTTCATTAGAAATATGAAAATAAGCATATTTTTATTTAGATTTTGACTTTCTTAATTACAAACATGAAAATAAGCAAATTTTTATTTAAATTTTTACTTTTTCATTTAGAAAATGAGGATATTCATTTATAAATATGAAAATAAGCATATTTTTATTTAGATTTTGCCTTTTTCATTTAGAAATATGAAAATAAGCATATTTTTATTTAGATTTTGTCTTCTTCATTTAGAAATATGAAAATAAGCATATTTTTATTTACATTTTGTATTTTACATTTAGAAATATGAAAATAATCATATGTGTATTTAGATGTTGAATATTTCATTTAAAAATGTGAAAATAAGCGTATTTTCATTAAGATTTTGACTTTTTCATTTAGAAATATGAAAATAAGCATATTTTTATTTAGAATTTTACTTTCTAATATAAAAACATGAAATAAAATTATTTGTATTTAGATTTTGAATTTTTCATTTAGAAAATAAGCATATTCATTTATAAATATGAAAATAAGCATATTTTTATATAGATTTTGCCTTTTTCATTATAAATATGAAAATAAGCATATTTTTATTTAGATTATGACTTTCTCATTTAGAAATATGAAAATAAGCATAATTTTATTTAGAATATGACGTTTTCATTTGGAAATGCGAAAATAAGCGTATTTTCATTAAGATTTTGATTTGTTCATTTAGAAATATGAAAATTAGCATATTTTTATTTAGAATTTGTCATTTTCTTTTAGATATATGAAAATGAGCATATTTTTATTTAGATATTGATTTCTCATTTAGAAACATGAAAATAAGCACATTTTTTTTTAGATTTTGACTTTTTCATTTAGAAATAAGCATATTCATCAATGAATATGAAAATAAGCATATTTTTAAATAAATTTTGCCTTTTTGATTTAGAAAAATGAAAATAAGCATATTTTTATTTATATTTTGACTGTTTCATTTAAAAATATGAAAATAAGGGTATTTTCATTAAGATTTTGACTTTTTCATTTAGAAATATGAAAATAAGCATATTTTTATTTAGATTTTGTCTTTTCATTTAGAAATATGAAATTACGCATGCTTTTATTTTGACTTTGAGTTTTTCATTTAGAAATATGAAAATGAGCATGTTTTTATTTAGATTTTGAATTTTTTTTTCAAATATGAAAATAAGCGCATTACATTAAGATTTTGACTGCCAATTAGAAATATGAAAATTAGCATATTTTTATTTAGGTTTTGAGTTTTTTATTTGGAAATATGAAAATAAGCATATTTTCATTTAGATTTTGACTTTTTTATTTAGACATATAAATAAGCATATTTTCATTAAGATTTTGACTTTTTCATTTAGAAATATGAAAATAAGCATATTTTTCTTTAGATTTTGATTTTTCATTTAGAAATTTTAGTCATTTTTCTTTTGAAATATGAAAATAAATTATTTTTATTTAAATTTTGAATTTTTCATTTAGAAATATGAAAATAAGCATATTTTGATTTTGATTTTGTCTTTTTCATGTAGAAATATGAAAATAAGCATATTTTTATTTAGATTTTTATTTTTTCATTTAGAAATATGAAAATAAGCATATTTTTATTTAGATTTTGACTTTTTCATTTAGAAATATGAAAATAAACATATTTTTATTTAGATTTTGTCATTTTCATTTAGAAACATGAAAATAAGCATATTTTTATTTAGATTTTGACTTTCTCATTTAGAAACATGAAAGTATGCATATTTTTATTTACATTTTGATTTTTTCATTTAGAAAAGCATATTCATTTATAGATATGAAAATAAGCATATTTTTAATTTAGATTTTGCATTTTTCATTTTCAAATATGAAAATAATCACATTTTCATTTAGATTTTGAATTTTTCATTTAGAAATATGAAAATAAGCATATTTTTATTCAGATTTTGAGTTTTTCATTTAGAAAATAAGCATATTCATTTATAAATATGAAAATAAGCATATTTTTAATTAGATTTTGCCTTTATCATTTAGAAATATGGAAATAAGCATATTTTTATTTAGAATTTGTCATTTTTCTTTTGAAGTATGAAAATAAGTATATTTTTATTTAGATTTTGTGTTTTTCAGTTAGATTTTGACTTTTTCATTTAGAAATATGGAAATTAGCATATTTTTAACTAGATTTTGAGTTTTTGATTTAGAAATGTGAAAATAATCGTATTTTTATTTAGATTTTGATTTTTCATTTAGAAATATGAAAATAAGCATATTTTGATTTAGATTTTGACGTTTTCATTTAGAAATGTGAAAATAAGCGTATTTTCATTAAGATTTTGACTTTTTCATTTAGAAATATGAAAATGAGCGTATTTTCATTAAGATTTTGCCTTTTTCATTTTGAAATATGAAAATAAGCATATTATCATTTAGGTTTTGACTTTTTCATTTAGAAATGTGAAAATAAGCATATTTTTATTTAGATTTTGTCATTTTCCTTTACAAAAATGAAAATAAGCATATTTTTATTTATATTTTGATTTTTCGTGAGAAATATGAAAATAAGCATATTTTATTTAGATTATGACATTTTCATTTCGAACAATGAGAATAAGCATATTTTCATTTAGATTTTGAATTTAGAAACACGAAAATATGCATATTTTCATTTAGATTTTGACTTTTTCTTTTAAAAATATGAAAATAAGCATATTTTTTTCAGATTTTGACTTTTTCATTTAAAAAATAAGCATATTCATTTATAAATGTGAACATAAGCATATTCATATATAAATATGAACATCAGCATATTTTTAATTAGATTTTGCTTTTTTCATATAGAAATATGGAAATAAGCATATTTTTCTTTAGATTTTGACTTTTTCGTTCAGAAATATGAAAATAAGCATATTTTTATTTAGATTTTGTCTTTTTTCTTTTGAAATATGAAAATAAGCACATTTTTATTTAGATGTTGTCTTTTTCAGTTAGATTTTGACTTTTTCATTTAGAAATATGAAAATTAGCATATTTTTAACTAGATTTTGAGTTTTTGATTTAGAAATATGAAAATAAGCATATTTTTATTTAGATTTTGACTTTTTCATTTAGAAACATGTAAATAAGCATATTTTGATATACATTTTGACGTTTTCATTTAGAAATGTGAAAATAAGCGTATTTTGATTAAGATTTTGACTTTTTCATTTAGAAATATGAAAATAAGCGTATTTTCATTAAGATTTTGCCTTTTTCATTTTGAAATATGAAAATAGGCATATTTTGATTTTGATTTCGTCTTTTTCATAAAGAAATATGAAAATAAGCCTATATTTATTTCGATTTCGTCTTTGTCATTTAGAAATATGAAAATAAGCATATTTTTATTTAGATTTCGCGTTTTTCATTTAGAAATATGAAAATAAGCGTATTTTTATTTAGATTTTGACTTTTTCGTGAGAAATATGAAAATAAGCATATTTTTATTTAGATTTTGACATTTTCATTTCGAAAAATGAGAATAAGCATCTTTTATTTAGATTTTGAATTTAGAAACACGAAAATATGCATATTTTCATTTAGATTTTGACTTTTTAATTTAGAAAAAGCATATTCATTTACAAATATGAAAATAAGCATATTTTTATTTAGATTTTGCCTTTTTCATTTTGAAATATGAAAATAAGCATATTTTTATTGAGATTTTGAGCTTCTAATTTGAAACGTGAAAACATGCATATTTTTTTTAGATTTTGACTTTTTCACTGAGAAAATAAGCATATTCATTTATAAATATGAAAATAAGCATATTTTTATTTAGATTTTGACGATTTCATTTAGAAATGTGAAAATGAGCGTATTTTCATTAAGATTTTGACTTTTTCATTTAGAATTATGTAAATAAGCATATTTTTATTTAGATTTTGTCTTTTTTCTTTTGAAATATCAAAATAGGCACATTTTTATTTATATGTTGTCTTTTTCAATTAGATTTTGATTTTTCATTTAGAAATATGAAAATTAGCATATTTTTAACTAGATTTTGAGTTATTGATTTAGAAATATGAAAATAAGCATATTTTTATTTAGATTTTGACTTTTTCATTTAGAAACATGTAAATAAGCATATTTGATATACATTTTGACGTTTTCATTTAGAAATGTGAAAATAAGCGTATTTTCATTAAGATTTTGCCTTTTTCATTTTGAAATATGAAAATAAGCATATTTTGATTTTGATTTCGTCTTTTTCATTTAGAAATATGAAAATAAGCATATATATATTTCGATTTCGTCTTTGTCATTTAGAAATATGAAAATAAGCATATTTTTATTTAGATTTCGCGTTTTTCATTTAGAAATATGAAAATAAGCGTATTTTTATTTAGATTTTGACTTTTTCGTGAGAAATATGAAAATAAGCATATTTTTATTTAGATTTTGACATTTTCATTTCGAAAAATGAGAATAAGCATCTTTTATTTAGATTTTGAATTTAGAAACACGAAAATATGCATATTTTCATTTAGATTTTGACTTTTTAATTTAGAAAAAGCATATTCATTTACAAATATGAAAATAAGCATATTTTTATTTAGATTTTGCCTTTTTCATTTTGAAATATGAAAATAAGCATATTTTTATTGAGATTTTGAGCTTCTAATTTGAAACGTGAAAACATGCATATTTTTTTTAGAGTTTGACTTTTTCATTTAGAAATATGAAAATAAGCATATTTTTATTTAGATTTTGACGATTTCATTTAGAAATGTGAAAATGAGCGTATTTTCATTAAGATTTTGACTTTTTCATTTAGAATTATGTAAATAAGCATATTTTTATATAGATTTCGAATTTTTTTGTAGAAATAAGAAATAAGCGTATTACATGAAGATTTTGAGTTTTTCAATTAGAAATATGAAAATAAGCGTATATTCATTAAGATTTTGCCTTTTTCATTTTGAAATATGAAAATAAGCATATTTTTATTTAGACTTTTACTTTTTCATTTAGATATGTGAAAATAAGCATATTTTCATTAAGATTTTGAATTTTTCATTTAGAAATATGAAACTAAGCATATTTATATTTAGATTTCGTCTTTTTCATTTAGAAATATGAAAATAAGCATATTTTTATTTAGATTTCGTCTTTTTCATTTAGAAATATGAAAATAAGCGTATTTTTATTTAGATTTTGTCTTTTTCATGAGAAATATGAAAATGAGCATATTTTTATTTAGATTTTGACATTTTCATCTCGAAAAATGAGAATAAGCATATTTTTATTTAGATTTTGAATTTCTCATTTAGAAACATGAAAATATGCATATTTTTATTTAGATTTTGACTTTTTCATTTAGAACCATGAAAATAAGCATATTTTTATTTAGATTTTGCCGATTTCATTTAGAAATGTGAAAATAAGCGTATTTTCATTAAGATTTTGACTTTTTCATTTAGAATTATGTAAATAAGCATATTTTTATTTAGATTTCGAATTTTTATGTGGAAATAAGAAATAAGCGTATTACATGAAGATTTTGATTTTTTTATTTAGAAATATGAATATAACCCTTTATTCATTAAGATTTTGCCTTTTTCATTTTGAAATATGAAAATAAGCATATTTTTACTTACATTTTTACTTTTTCATTTAGAAATATGAAAATAAGCATATTTGTATTTAGATTTTGACATTTTCATTTAGAATTATGAAAATAAGCATATTTTTATTTATATTTCGTCTTTTACATTTAGAAATATGAACATAAGCGTATTTTTATTTAGATTTTGACTTTTTCATCTCGAAAAATGAGAATAAGCATATTTTTATTTAGATTTTGAATTTCTCATTTAGGAACATGAAAATATGCATATTTTTATTTAGATTTTGACTTTTTCATTTACAAAATAAGCATATTCATTTATAAATATGAAAATAAGCATATTTTTATTTAGATTTTGAGTTTTTCATTTTGAAATATGAAAATAGGCATATTTTTATTTAGATTTTGACTTTTTCATTTACAAAATACGCATATTCATTTATAAATATGTAAATAAGCATATTTTTATATAGATTTTGCCTTTTTCACTTAGAAATATGAAAATAAGCATATTTTTATTTAGATTATGACGTTTTCATTTAGAAATATGAAAATAAGCATATTTTTATTTAGATTTTGACATTTTCATTTAGAAATATGAAAATAACCATATTTTTATTTAGACTTTGTTATTTTCCTTTAGAAATATGAAAATGAGCATATTTTACTTAGATTTTAACTTTTTCATTTAGAAGTATGAAAATAAGCATATTTTTATTTAGATTTCGTCTTTTTCATTTAGAAATATGAAAATTAGCGTATTTTTATTTAGATTTTGACTTTTTCATTTAGAATTATGTAAATAAGCATATTTTTATTTAGATTTCGAATTTTTTTGTAGAAATAAGAAATAAGCGTATTACATGAAGATTTTGATTTTTTATTTAGAAATATGAATATAACCCTTTATTCATTAAGATTTTGCCTTTTTCATTTTGAAATATGAAAATAAGCATATTTTTACTTACATTTTTACTTTTTCATTTAGAAATATGAAAATAGGTATATTTTTATTTAGATTATGACGTTTTCATTTAGAAATATGAAAATAAGCATATTTTTATTTAGATTTTGACATTTCATATAGAAATGTGAAAATTAGCGTATTTTCATTAAGATTTTGACATTTTCATTTAGAAATATGAAAATAACCATATTTTTATTTAGATTTTGTTATTTTCCTTTAGAAATATGAAAATGAGCATATTTTATTTAGATTTTAACTTTTTCATTTAGAAGTATGAAAATAAGCATATTTTTATTTAGATTTCGTCTTTTTCATTTAGAAACATGAAAATAAGCATATTTTTATTTAGATTTCGTCTTTTTCCTTTAGAAATATGAAAATAACCATATTTTTATTTAGATTTTGACTTTTTCATGAGAAATATGAAAATAAACATATTTTTATTTAGATTTTGACGTTTTCATCTCGAAAGATGAGAATCAGCATATTTTTATTTAGATTTTGAATTTCTCATTTAGGAACATGAAAATATTCGTATTTTTATTTAGATTTTGACTTTTTCATTTACAAAATAAGCATATTCATTTATACATATGAAAATAAGCATATTTTTATATAGATTTTGCCTTTTTCATTTAGAAATATGAAAATAAGCATATTTTTATTTAGAGTTTGACCTTTTCATTTTGAAATGTGAAAATAAGCGTATTTTCATTAATATTTTGATATTTTCATTTAGAAATATGAAAATAACGATATTTTTATTTAGAGTTTGGCATTTTCTTTTAGAAATATGAAAATGAGAATATTTTGTTTAGGTTTTAACTTTTTCATTTAGAAATATGAAATTAAGCATATTTTTATTTAGATTTCGTCTTTTTCATTTAGATATATGAAAATGAGCATTTTTTTGTTTAGATTTCGTCTTTTTCATTTATAAATATGAAAATAAGCATGTTTTTATTTAGATTTTGAGATTTTCATTTAGAAATGTCAAAATAAGCGTATTTTCGTTAAGATCTTGACTTTTTCATTTAGAAATATGAAAATAAGCTAAATTTTACTTAGATTTTGTGTTTTTCATTTAGAAATATGGAAATAAGCGTATTTTCATTAAGAATTTGACTTTTTCATTTAGAAATGTGAAAATAAGCACATTTTTATTTAGATTTTGACATTTTTCATACCAAGAGGTTTCAACATGTTTCACCTATTTTCATTAAGGATGAATTCATTTTCTGAGACTCTGAAAATTTCAAAATATACCTCAAATAGTATCACTTTTTAGCTGATTTCGCATGGTATTTCAGCGTATATTTTAAAGTTTTTAAACTTCTGTAAAATATCGAAATCTCCAAAATTTTTTTAAAATCTAAGCGTTTTCTATTGTTACCTAATGTTATCAACATGATATAATAATATTCATTAATTTATCTGAAAGATAAATTAATTTTCTGAAAGTTTGAAATTTTCAAATTTTAAGTAATAAATCTATTGCATTTTCGAGATATTCAAACTCCCAGAAAATATTGAAGACCCTAAAATTTTTTTAATATCTAAGTGTTTTCTATTCATACCAAGTGGTTTCAACATGTTTCACCTATTTTCATTAATTTATCCTAAGGATGAAGTAATTTTCTGAGACTCTGAAAATTTCAAAATATACCTCAAAAAGTATCACTTTTTAGCTGATTTCGGATAGTTTTTCAACGTAATTTTCAAAGTTTTTAAACTTCTGTAAAGTATCGAAACCTCCGAAATTTTTTAAAAATCCAAGCGTTTCCTATTGTTACCTAATGTTATCAACAGGATATAATAATTTTATTAATTTATCTGAAAGATAAATTAATTTTCTGAAAGTTTGAATGTTTCAAATTTTACGTAATAAATCTATTGCATTTTCGAGATATTCAAACTCCCAGAAAATATTGACGACCCTTGAATTTTTTTTTATATCTAAGTGTTTTCTATTCATAGTAAGTGGTTTCAACATGTTTCACCTATTTTCATTAATTTATACTAAGGATGAATTAATTTTTTGAGACTCTGAAAATTTCAAAATATGCCAAAAAGTATCTCCTTTTAGCTGATTTCGCATAGTTTTTCAACGCATTTTTAAATAATTTAAAATTCTGTAAAATATCGAAATTTCCAAAATTGTTTTAAAATCTAAGCGTTGCCTATTGTTACCTAATGTTATCAAGATGATATAATAATTTTTATTAATTAATCTGAAAGATAAATTAATTTTCTGAAAGTTTGAATTTTTCAAAATTTACGTAATAAATCTATTGCATTTTCGAGATATTCAAAGTCCCAGAAAATATTGAAGACCCTTAAATTTTTTTTAATATCTAAGTGTTTTCTATTCATAGCAAGTAGTTTCAACATGTTTCACCTATTTTCATTAATTTATAGTAAGTATGAATTAATTTTCTGAGACTGAAAATTTCAAAATATACCTCAAATAGTATCACTTTTTAACTGATTTCGCATAGTATTTCAACTTATATTTTAAAGTTTTTAAACTTCTGTAAAATATCGAAATCTCCAAAATTTTTTTAAAATCTAAGCGTTTTCTATTGTTACCTAATGTTATCAACATGATATAATAATATTCATTAATTTATCTGAAAGATAAATTAATTTTCTGAAAGTTTGAAATTTTCAAATTTTAAGTAATAAATCTATTGCATTTTCGAGATATTCAAACTCCCAGAAAATATTGAAGACCCTAAAATTTTTTTAATATCTAAGTGTTTTCTATTCATACCAAGTGGTTTCAACATGATTCACCTAGTTTCATTAATTTATCCTAAGGATGAATTAATTTTCTGAGACTCTGAAAATTTCAAAATATACCTCAAAATGTATCACTTTTTAGCTGATTTCGCATAGTTTTTCAACGTATATTTTAAAGTTTTAAACTTCTGTAAAGTATCGAAACCTCGAAAACTTTTTTAAAATCTAAGCGTTTCCTATTGTTACCTAATGTTATCAACATGATATAACAATTTTTATTAATTTATCTGAAAGATAAATTAATTTTCTGAAAGTTTGAAATTTTCAAAATTTACGTAATAAATCTATTGCATTTTCGAGATATTCAAACTCCCAAAAAATATTGAAGACCCTAAAATTTTATTAATCTTTACGCGTTTCCTATTGTTACGTCATGTTATAATAATATTTGTTAATTAATCTGAAAGATAAATTAATTTTTTGAAAGATTGAAATTTTCAAATTATACGTAAAATCTATTGCATTTTTTATAGATATTCAAATACCTAGAAAATATTGAAGACCCTTAAACTCTTTCATATCTAAGTGTTTTCTATTCATACCAAATGGTTTCAACATGTTTCACCTATTTTCATTAATTTCTCCTAAGGATAAATTAATTTTCTGAGACTCTGAATATTTTAAGACATACCTCAAAAAGTATCGCTTTTTAGCTGATTTCGCATAGTTTTTCAACTTATTTATTCAATTATATAAACTTCTGTACCGTATCGAAATCTCAAAAAAAATTTTTTCAACATATTTGTAAAAGTATTTAAATTTTTGTAAATATCGAAACTTCCAGAAGTTTTTCAAATCTAAGAGTTTTCTAATTGTACCTAATGTTTTCATCATGTTATAATAATTTTTATTGATCTATCTGAAAGCTAAATGAAAATCCTGCAATTTTGAAATTTTGAAATTTTACGTTATAAATCTATTGCATTTTGGGGATATTCAAACTGCCGCAAAATTTTGAATACCCTAAAAAGTCTTTCATATCTAATTGTTTTTTTATTCATACCAAGTGGTTTAATCATGTTTCAGTTATTTTCATTAAGGCTATATTCATTTTCTGAGACTCTGAATATTTCAAAATTTACCTCAAATTTATAGCTTATTAGTTGATTTCCCATAGTTTTTCAACGTGTTGGTGAAATTTTTTAAACTTCTGTAATGTATCGAAACCTCCAAAATGTTTTTAAAATCTAAGCGTTTCCTGTGTAACGTAATATTTTCATCATGTTATAATAATTTTTATTATTTTATCTTGAATATCATTTTATCATTTTCTTAAATTTTGAACTTTTCAAATTTAATGTAATAAATATATTGCAATTTGGCGATATTCAAACTTCCGGAATATATTGAAGTCCCTACAAATTTTTGAATATCTATATGTTTTCTATTCATACCAAGTGGTTTCATCAATTTTCATTTATTTTCATTAATTTATCTTAAAGATGAATTTATTTTCTGAGACTCTGAAAATTTCAAAGTATACCTCACAGTGTATAGGTTTTTAGTTGATTTCGCATAGTTCTTCAACGCGTTTGTAAATGTAAAGTATCGAAAACTCCAAAGAATTTTTAAAAATCTAAGCGTTTCCTAATGTTACCTAATGTTTTCTTCATGTTGTAATAATTTTTATTAATTTATCTTTCAGATAAATTAATTTTCTGAAAGTTTGAAATTTTCAAATTTTACGTAATAAATCTATTGCATTTTGGTGATATTCAATCTTCCGGAAAATATTGAAGACCCTAAAAAATTTTTTAATATCTATGCGTTTTCTATTCAATAACATGTGGTTTGATCTTGTTTCACTTATTTTCATTAATCTATCCTATGGATGAATTAATTATCTGAGATTGTGAATATTTTGAAATATCCCTCAAAAAGTATCACTTTGTAGCTGATTTCGCATAATTTTTCAACGTATTTGTTAAAGTTTTTAAAATACTGTAAAAACCGAAATCTCCAAATTTTTTTTTAATTCTAAGCGTTTTCTCTTGTCACATAATGTTTTTGTCATGTCATAATAAATTAGATATCTGAAAGATAAATTAATTGAAATTTTCAAATTCTACGTTAAAAATCTGTTGCATTTTGGAGATATTCAAATTTCCGTTACATATCGAACATCCTTAAAAAATTTTAATATCTAATTGTTTTCTAATCATATCAAATAGTTTCGTCATGTTTCATTGAACTTCATTCATTTATTCTAAGGATGCATTACTGCTCTGAGACTCTGAAATGTTACTCTTTCAATGTATTTGGAAAAGTATTTAAACTACCGTAAATTATCAAACAGCAATAGTTTTTTTAAATGTAAGCATTTCCTATTTTCATCATGTTATATTAATTTTTATTATTTTATCTGAAAGATAAAATTATTTATCGGAAATTTCAAATACATTAATAAAAATTGTTATAACATGATTAAAAAAACATTAGGTATCAATGGGAATCGCTTAGATTTTACATTTTTTTCGTTTTTTTATATTTAAATTATTTTCCAAATATTTGAAACAGGATGAGAAATCAGCTAAATCCTAAACATTCTGACCTAAATTTTGAAATATTCAGTGTTTCAGAAAATGTACTCATCCTTAGGAATGAATGAAAATAAGTGAAACATGATGACATCACTTGTATGAATAGAAAACATTTAGATATTAAAAATTTTCAGGGTATTCGATATTTAACGGAAGTTTGTATATCTCCACAATGCAAAATAATTTAACATAAATTTTGAAAATTTCACACTCTCAAAAAATTTATTTATATTTTAGATAACTTAATAAAATTTTTATAACATGATGAAAACATTAGGTATCCATAGGAAATGCTTAGATTTATAAAAAATGGGTTTTAATATTTTACGGAAATTTAATAACTTTTCCAATTACTTTGAATATCTATACGAAATCAGCTATACTTTTTAAGGTAAATTTTGAAATTTTTAGAGTCTCAGAATATTATTTCTTCCTTAGCATAATTTAATGAAAATTAATGAAACATGAAGAAACCACTTTTTATGAATAGAAAACAATTATATAATGACAAATTTTAAGCGTCTTCGATATTTAACGAAAGTTTGAATATCTCCAAAATTCAATAGATTTTAACGTAAATTTTGATAATTTAAATTTCAGAAAATAATTTATTTTTCAAATAAATTAATAAAAATTATTATAACATCATGTAAACATTTGATATCAATGGGAAACACTTACATTTTAAAAATGTTTGGGCTCTTAGTACTATCCGGAATTTTAAAATCTTTTTTAAAATTTTAAATTTTAAAACCATAGAAAACTATGCGAAATCGTTTAAGAATCTATACAATTAAAAGTACATTTTAAAATTTTCAGAGTCTCAGAAAATTAATTCATACTTCGTATAAATTAATGAAAATGGGTGAAACATGATGAAACTCCTTGGTATGAACAGAAAACACTTAGATCTAATAAACTTTTTGGTATTTTCTATATTTAACGGAAGTTTGAATATCTCCAAAATGCAATGGATTTTAACGTAAATTTTGAAATTTCTAACTTTCAGAAAATAATTCAGATAAATAAATAAAAATAAAATGACATGATGAAAATCGGAAACGCTTAGATTTTCATATTATTTGGTGTTTTTGATAATTTACGGTAGTTCAAATGTTTTCCAAACGCTGAAAAACTATGCGAAATCAGCTAATGCTATACTTTTAATGTAAAGTTTGAAATATTCAGATTCTCAAAAAATTAATTCATCCTTAGGATAAGTTAACGAAAATATTGAAAGCATGTTGAAAACACTCTGTATGAATAGAAAACACATAGATAATAAAAAATGACAGGATTCTTCAATTTTTCACGGAAGCTTTAATATCTCCACAATGCAATAGATTTATTAGGTAACTTTTGAAAGTTTCAAACATTGAGAAAACTAATTTACCTTTCAGATAATATAACAAATTTCTTATAACATGATGAATCCATTAGGTATCAATGGAAAACACTGAAATTTTAAACATTTGATGGGTTTTGAAACTTTACGCAATTTTAAATCTGTTACATATACGTTTAAAAACTATGCGAAATCAACTAAAGATCTATGCATTTCATGGTAAATGTTGAAATGTTCAGAATATCAGAAAATGAATTCATTCTTAGGATAAATTAATGACATTAAATGAAACATGTTGAAACGACTTCGTATGAATAGAAAACACTTAGATATTAAAAAATTTTAAGGGTCTTCGATATCTAACAGAAGTTTGAAGATCTCCAAAATGCAATAGATTTTAACGTAGATTTTGAAGATATCAAACTTTCAGAAAATTAATTTATCTTTCAGATGAATTAATAACATTATTATAACATGATGAAAACGATAAGTATCAAGGGGAAACGCTTAGATTTTTCGATAATTTGCGGAAGTTGAAAAACTTTTCTAATACGTTGAAAAACTATGCAAAATTAACTAAAAATCTCTACTTTTTAAAGTAAATTTTGAAATTTTCAGAATCTCAGAAATTTAATTCATCCTTAGGATATATTAAAGAAAATAAGTGAAACATGTTGAAACCACTTGGTATGAATAGAAAACACATAGATAATAAAAGACTTTAGGGGTCTTTAATTTTTGACGGAAGTTTGAATATCTCCAAAATGCAGTAGTTTTTAACTTAAATTTTCTAACATTTCAAACTTAGAAAAAACTAATTTACATTTCAGATAATTTAACCAAATTTATTATAATATGATGAAAACATTAGGTATCAATGGAAATCCCTAAAATTTCAAAACTTTGTTGGGTTTTTCGATACTTTACGGAAGTTTGAAACTTTTCGACATACGTTGAAAAACTATGCGAAATCAGCTAAAAAGCGATACTTTTTAAGGCAAATTTTGACGTTCTCAGAATCGCAGAAAATTAATTCAACCTTGAAATAAATTAACGAAAATAATTGAC
The DNA here is from genome assembly GCA_037127315.1 of Ascarosepion bandense. Lineage (NCBI taxonomy): Eukaryota > Metazoa > Mollusca > Cephalopoda > Sepiida > Sepiidae > Ascarosepion > Ascarosepion bandense. The sequence goes on along the minus strand of JBBBDQ010001666.1, from coordinate 1,691,126 downwards.
AAATGTTGAAACCACTTGGTATGAATAGAAAACACATAGTTAATAAAAAATTTTAGGGGTCTTCAATTTTTGACGGAAGTTTTAATATCTCCAAAATGCAATAGTTTTTTAATGTCAATTTTGAAACTTTCAAACTTTCAGTAAACTAATTTATCTTTCAGATAAATTAACTCAAATTATTATAACATGATGAAAACGTTAGGTAACAATAGGAAACGCTTAGATTTTTAAATATTTTTGGAGTTTTCGGTACTTTACAGAAGTTTAAAATACTTAATTTTAAATACTTTTACTTATACTTTGAATATCTATGCGAAATCAACAAAAAATCTTTACTTTTTGAGGTAAATTATGAAATATTCAGAGTCTCAGAAATTTAATTCATTCTTAGGATACGTTAATGAAAATAAGTGAAACATGATAAAACTACGTAGTATGAATAGAAACCACTTATATATGAAAGGTTTTAGGGATCTTCGGTGTTTTACGAAAGTTTAAATATTTCCAAAATGCAATAGTTTTAACGTAATTTCTGATAATTCAAAACTTTCAGGAAATTAATTCATCTTTTATAAAAATTAATGAAAATTATTATAACATGATGAAAACATTAGTTATCAATGGGAAACGCTTAGATTTTTTTTAAATCTAAAAATTATATTTCCGATACGTTACGGAAGTTTGAAAACTTTTACGTTGAAAAACAAGTTAGAAATGAACGAAAAGCAGTAATTTTTAACCACATTTTGAAATTTTCAATGTACCCGATAATTCATCCTTAAGTTAAATTAATGAAATCAACTGAAACAAGTAGAAACCACTTAATATCAATGGAAGACACTTCGATTTTAAAAAAAACTGTTAGGTGTCTTCGATATTTTACTGAAGTTTAAATATCAACAAAAATGCTGATATTTTAAACGTAAATTTTGCAAAGTTCAAACTTTCATAAAACTTAATCTGTCCTTCATGTAAATTAATGAATATTATAATAGCATGATGTAAACAATTGGTTGCAATTGGATACACTTTGATTTAAAACGATTTTAGAAGTTTTTGATAAGTTACGGAAGTTTAAATCTTTTACAAATACGTTGAAAAACAATGTCTAAATGAACGAAATGCACTAATTTTTTAACCTAAATTTTGAAATATTCAGTAGCAGAAAATTAATTCATTATTAAGATAAATTAATGAAAACAACTGAAACAAGTAGAAACCACTTGGTATCAATGGAAAACACTTAGATTTTAAAAATATTTAAGGTCTTCGATATTCTACGGAAATTTAAATATCAACAAAACTGCAATTGTTTTTAATTTAAATTTTGAAAAATTTGAACTTTCGTAAAATTAATTTATCCCCAATATGAATTAATGAAAATTATTATAACATGATGAAAACATTAGGTATCAATGGAAAACACTTACATTTTTAAAAATTTAGGGGTATTCCATACTTTACAGAATTTTTAAACTTTTACAAATACGTTGAAATAAAATGAACGAAAAGCAGTAGTTTTTTAACCTAAATTTTAAAATATTTGATGTCACAGAAAATAAGTTTATCCTTAGTATAAATTAATGAAAATTATTATAACATGATGAAAACATTAGGTATCAATGGAAAATACTTATGATTTAAAAAATTAGGGTTTTTTAGATACTTTACAGAAGTTAAAAACTTTTACAAATACGTTGGAAACTAAAATAAACGAAAAGCAGTAGTTTTTTAACCTGCATTTTGAAATATTCAATGTCACAGAAAATTAATTCATCCTGAAGATAAATTAATGAAAACAATTGAAACAACTAGAAACCACTTGGTATCAATTAAAAACACTTGATTTTAAAAACGTTTGGGTGTCTTCGTTATTTACGGAAGTTTAAATATGAACAGACATGCTTTTGTTTTTAACGTAAATTTTGAAAAATTCAGACTTTCTTAAAATCAATTTATCCTTAATATAAATTAAAGAAAATTATTATAACATGATAAAAATCTTAAGTATCAATGGAAAACACTTATGATTTAAAACATTTTAGGGGTTGTCGATACTTCACGGAGTTTTGAAATCTTTTACAAATGTTATATATCGCCGTACGACGACAAAATAACGAGAACACGCATATATAAAAATATAAGGTTATATTTTTATTCTTGACGACGAACCCGTGTGGAATAGAGAATGGAAGAGTGAGAGCGCACATAGAATGGGTCGACGGGAGTGTAGTCTTGCCTGAGGTGTCTCTCTGCTTCCACTGGCCGTTCTCTGCTGGCGAATCCGTGTGTCGAGGTCTTTTTATAGTCTTCTAGAACCGGGACTTTCCTTCCGGTTTTGCCTCGCCCACGCAACGCTCACGTAGTTCCAAGAGACACCTGTTCTGTTTGCCTCCGTAGTCATTTCCGCCGCTGTCGGAAATAAGGTCAAACGACATCCGCTCCAGGCCCCGACAGGATGTATTTCTCAAACACCTGTCTTGTCGTTCGCCGACCCCTTCACCGACGGGAAACACCATCGCTTGCATCAACCTTCCTCGGGTGGGGCCAGATTGCTATATTACACTCCTCGCCCTCCCATTTTCCAAAATGTTCACCTAAGAACATTTTAAGCGCAACACCCTCACACACCCCCCATGCCACACAAGCCCGACAATTGTACAAAACATGTGCACGCCGAAACAAACAAAACAAAAAAAAATGTATATATATAGGGGAGCCTACATCGGCAACCCAACAATGTTCGTGTCCATTGTGGAATTTTCATAATGTTCTATTTTTTTTTTTTAAGTTTCTGTAACTTTCAATGTTCGTTTCCTTTCTCGACTCTGTCCATACGCGTAGACGCCTCGATGCACGACCATATGATCATAGGCGGTAACCGCGCCCCAGTTTCTAAACTGACATCGAGTAAATGACCTTTGACCAACACCATGCGTGTTTCCGCTCGAGTTTATTGTTACACATGTAACTTCATTTAATTTAATTTAATTTCAAACATACTATGTTTGAACACAGAAAAACTGCCATTATCTGCAGTACATATCATTCATAGTCTGACCGAGAAATGTTCAATAGAAAACGAAGAAAATTACCCTGATTCCAACGTTAATCCGCATGCAATTTACTTGTGGAGGATTAGAGGTTTCATCTATCTTAATTTAGTCTAAAAAAATGGACCCGTGACTCTTAATTCCTTAGTTTGTATCTTCCGCATGTTTTGCTATAAGGAAGGTGACCTAACTATTTCACTTAAACTATCGTTAATCCTCCCACTGCTTTCTTTCCCAATCCTATAGCATATCAGCCAATAAGTCTACAAGACTTTTCAGTTGTTCTTTCTTTTTGTTCCGATCAACTGTGGAATCTGCAGGTCTATCCGTGCTTTTTGCCCCAACAGACGTTTGCCTCATTTGGACATCTTCGCTGCTAGGTGATTCCCTAGAAAATCCCTGATCTACATGAGTAGATCCAGACGTTTCGCACTTTGAGCAATCATCCTCGAACGTGGATGAAACATTATTTATACCACCGATTCTATCATCACTATCAATAGTTGACACGTTTTTATTCGCCATTTTACGTCGCGTCATGATGCGACGCTCCATTAATGGAACATCAGACTCATCGTCTGATTCCACACGTTGGTGTCGATTTTTGTGCACTGGAAAGTCGGTCTGTTCCGCTCCGAATTCGTCATCCGAATCACCGGATTCTACTGGAGCAGCCAATACAATCTTTCGTAACGGCCTATCGGAAGTAGGGATTTTCCATTCATCAATGGACGCTGCCCGAAGATGCTCAGCATGCGTCTTAATGACTGAGCTGGTTAACTGATCTCTAATTCTATAAGAGACCGGGCCAGTCTTTTCAACGATCACATAATATGGCCGCCAGCGCACATCTAACTTCCCTTTCTTTTGGTGATTCTTATAGTACACCAAATCACCAACCTCAAAAGTTGTATTTTTCGTCTTACCACGCGACTTATCTATCGCGGCTCTCCTCGCTTTTCTTATATTATTCCTAACTAAAGTGAAGCTACGATGCATTTCCTGTAGTGCAATTTGGTGATGCTCATCACCATAATATATGCGACGAGGCCTCAGTATATTGTCCAAGGGCAAAATAACATCCCTGTTATAGAGCAAGTAATACGGTGAAAACTTAGTGGTTTCGTTCACATGAAACCGGATAGCCGCCAACATTTGGTTAATGTAAATATCCCACAACTGTTCGTTGTTGCCGATTTTTTTTGCTAGAACATCATGCATTGTTCTGTGAAACCTCTCAACCTTACCGTTGCTCTGGGGGTGATAAAAAGAAGTTGTCACATGGTGTACATTTAGGTCTTCTAATGTCTTTTTCATTACCCTGTTGACATTTTCTGGCCCATTATCAGTTAAAAGCTGAAGTGGTGTCCCAAATCTAGGGAAGATTTCGTCAACTAAGAGATGCACCACTGTTTCTGCCTTCTTGTTAGGAACCGCAAATGCCTCCGGCCAACCACTGTACATATCTATGAATGTAACTATGTATTGGTTACCTGAATGGGTCTTTGGGTAGGGTCCTGAGACATCTAAAGCAACCTTTGCGAAAGGAAAAGGAGGGAAGTCACACTCCTGTATGTGGGGTTGCTGCTACTTTAGGTTTCTTGTCTGACACGGGATACATTTACCTACGAAATCATTTATTTCTCTAAGTAAACAAGGCCAGAAATACTTTTGTTTTATTGAGTGGAATGTCTTATCCACCCCCATATGGCCACTGTCATCATGGTATTGAACTAGCACCCTTTTTCTAAGGTGAGATGGTACATACAGCCTGATGAGGGGTTCATCATCAGGTTGAGACAAATAGTACACCACCTCATCCATTACTATATATCTCTTCTGTTCTGCTTTGGTAGCCCTACCATTTCGTAATCTAATCTTCAGGTCTAAGATGTTTTTGTCTGATTCTTGCTCCCTGATTATGTCTATTCCTTTCAATGTGGGCCGTTCGGGTGCCTCTGATGAATTTCCGACATTTTTATGGGCAGTTAATTCTTCCGGCTCCATTAGGTTGGAGTTTATAACACTAACCAAGTAATTTCTATCATCTATATCTACTGGAGAAGCAATATGGTCTTCGTTCACATCAACAGCGCGTGATAAGAGATCCGCGCAAACATTATCCTTACCCTTAAGATACTGTATGCTGCAATTGTAGCCAGACATGCTCAGAGCCCAAGTCTGTATCTTCTTATTTTGTATGGGCGAGTTAAGTAAGTGCTCCAGGGGCCTATGATCAGTGTATATTGTGAATGTTGCGCCATGCAGGTAGTGATTCAGTTTTTGAAGAGCATAGTGTATGGCATAAGCCTCTTTCTCTATAGTTGACCACCTCGTTTGTGTGTCACTTAATTTATGGGACAATAAATAAATTGGTTTTTCTACATCCTTCCTATTTTCCTTATCGTACACCACCTGGGATAGGCATGCGCCAATCGATTGATCGGATGCGTCAGTATATAACCTATACGCCTTATTTGGGTTGGAATAGGCTAGTGTTACCATCTCCGCGAGCTTCGTTTTTAGTGTATCGAAAGCGGTTTGGCAAGCATCGTCCCATTGGAATCGTGCATATTTCCTTGTCAAATTGACCAGCGGTTCGGCTATATCAGAGAAATTTCTAATAAAGCGGCGATAGTATGAGGTCATCCCGATAAAAGCTCTAACAGTGGTTGGAGTAGAAACTGACTTTATAGCCTTGACTTTATTGAGGTCTGGTTGTATTCCCTCTTCACTTATCTTGAACCCCAGGTATTGGGTCTCTTTCTTAAAGAACTCACACTTAGCTGGCTTCAGTTTAAGGTTGTGCTTACGTAGACTACTCAAGACTGTGTCTATATGTTTCAAATGATCTTCCACCGTATTTGAAAATATCAGAATATCATCTAAATATGCCAGAGCAAAATCTTCCTGTCCCTGTAAAACAACTGACATTAATTCCTGGAAGATGCCGGGTGCGTTTGCAAGTCCAAATGGCATAACATTAAAATGAAACAGACCCTTGTGGCAGGTGAATGCACTTTTTTCTTTGTCATCATCATGAAGCTTAACTTGCCAGTACCCTGATTTTAAATCAAGCTTCGAAAAGTACCTTGCCGAACCAAGTGATGCCAGTATATCATCGATGACAGGAAGAGGTCGAGCATATTTCTTTGTAATCTTATTAAGTGCTCTAAAGTCTACACAAAATCTCTTACCACCGTCTTTCTTCTCTACTAAAACTACTGGGAAACCCCACGGGCTATTGGATCTCTCAATTACACCTGCCTGCATCATTTCGTCGATTGCTGAATCCATTGTCTTTCTTTGTTTGAGGGGTGTGCGATATGGGCGTTTTCTTATGGGCTCATGCGTTCCAGTATCGATACGCATCTCCACAGTATCGGTTCTGCCCAGGTTCTTGTCGTCACTAACGAACATGTCCCTATTTCTTTTTAGCAATTTGTTAATTTCAGGCTTGAATTCCTCCGGTACATGTACCTGTTCCAAATCTACATCAGGACTTTTATTATTTTGTTTATCGGGCATAGTAATTTCAGTAATATTACCTGCCCTTTCCAATTTAGCCAGCGGACACCCCCGTCTCAAAGTGATTGTCTGGTTAGTGTTATTCATTATCAGCAACTGAAACTTACGATACTTTGGCATTTTTACAACTGCGTTGGCTACTGATATACAACATAAGTTGCTAACATATCCACTACTCAGCTGTTCGATTTCATATTCTTTGCCACGTCCATTTCTCAGCCTGGTTAATCCCAGACAAGCATGCAGGTGTTGAGGTCTTAATGTTACTTTTTGAGCTAACCTAACAATAGAGGAAATATGAACATCCTCCTCCAATGCCACGTATTCTTCACCAATCTTCAATGCCCCCAAATCGAAATACATTCTCACCCCGTTCTGCATCAGCCAATCTCGGCCAAGTATAACGTTTCTATTGAGATTTTTCACGACTAAAAAATCATGGGGTATGGACTTACTTCCTATCTGGACCTGTAGACGACAAAGGCCTTCAACGTATAACGGGGATCCATTCGCAGTTCGAAGTTTAATGTCCCTCTTTTGCAGTTCAAGTCCCAGTCGCAATTTTTTAAATACCCTACAGCTTATAACCGATACCTCTGCTCCCGTATCTACCAATGCCCTATAAGGTCTACGTTCTATTCTAATAAAGATGGAATTTGGCGCGCCCATATTACCAACTATGTGCGTTGGTACCGCCTTGTTCCGTTCGTTGGGCGTCGCACGAACGGACCTCTGCCGTTTCCCGGGGCGCGTCTACAAAATTTCGCTATGTGGCCTTCTTTCCCACAATTCCAACACCTAACAACGCTCCCGTTCCTCTCCCGCTCACGAGTCTTGTATTTAGTTCCCCTATTACCAACTTTTCTATTGTTCTTATTCCTATTATTATTAGTATTAGATTCAGCGGGGCTTACGGCTTCTATCGGTACCCGTCTCCGAGAGTGGCAAATTTCCATAGGCTCCTCTTTGTATTCAGATTTTGCATCGAGTCGAATTTTCCATCTCAACTCAGATAACGCTTTCTGATAGGCAGCCTCTAGTGTTTGTGGCTCATCCTTCATAACTGCCATCTTTATTTCCCGATCCCTTAGACCTTTTATGAAAAATCCTAGAACTTGTTTTATCACAACTTCATTCCTCCCGTCAACCCCAACATATGCGCTCTCCGCTAGGCGTACTACTCTCTGCATGTAGTCCTGCACCCCCTCTGTTCTACCCTGCTTAATGTTCACTAATTCGACTAACCGTGCGTCGGAGTCTAAAACCAATCCGTAGTATTCCTTTAAAGAAGTTTTGAACTCCTACCATGTGAGTTGTGGGTTATTAGAGATTAGTCTATATACATAGTGTCCAACAGCTCCCCTTGTTGTGAGAAGAGCTGCCTGACACTTGTCTTCTTCTGCCACGCGCACAACTTTAAAATACCTCTCCATATCCTCCAACCAAGCACTATAACCACCATCTTCTTTGCACGCTAATGGTTGTATATTCTTTAAAAAAGATTCTCCCCTTAAAGTGTTCGACACCGAACAAGCCACATTTCTCAATTCTAGGGTCCGACCTTGAACAAAATCGGCAAAAGTATGCTGTTCCATTTTTTTTTTTTTTTTTTTAATTAGCCTTATTATAAACTTATGAACAAGAGCAGAACACACACAAGATCGAATCAAAAGTCACCTACCTTTCGTTGATGTCGTCTATGATCGTCCGGTTGCTTTCTATTTTCGTCTTCTTTTTTCTTTTTCTTCCTCTATCTGGTGGTTGTAATTCCGTCGAATTTCAATTGTCGCCGTGGTAACCAATCTGTTTTGTTGTTGGTTTTGTCTTAAAACAGCAAGTCACTAGGCACCAATTTGCGTATGTTATATATCGCCGTACGACGACAAAATAACGAGAACACGCATATATAAAAATATAAGGTTATATTTTTATTCTTGACGACGAACCCGTGTGGAATAGAGAATGGAAGAGTGAGAGCGCACATAGAATGGGTCGACGGGAGTGTAGTCTTGCCTGAGGTGTCTCTCTGCTTCCACTGGCCGTTCTCTGCTGGCGAATCCGTGTGTCGAGGTCTTTTTATAGTCTTCTAGAACCGGGACTTTCCTTCCGGTTTTGCCTCGCCCACGCAACGCTCACGTAGTTCCAAGAGACACCTGTTCCGTTTGCCTCCGTAGTCATTTCCGCCGCTGTCGGAAATAAGGTCAAACGACATCCGCTCCAGGCCCCGACAGGATGTATTTCTCAAACACCTGTCTTGTCGTTCGCCGACCCCTTCACCGACGGGAAACACCATCGCTTGCATCAACCTTCCTCGGGTGGGGCCAGATTGCTATATTACACAAATACGTTGAAAAACGACGTCGAAATGAACGAAAAGCAGTTGTTTTTAACCTAAAGTTTTAAATATTCAATGTCAGAGAAAATGAATTCATCGTAAACATAATTTAATGGAAACAACTGAAACAAGTAGAAACCTCTTGGTATCAAAGGAAAGCACTTAGTTTTTAAAAATGTTAGGGGTCTTCGATATTTTACGGAAATGTAAATATCAACAAAATGCTATTGTTTTTAACGTAAATTTTAAAAAATTCAAACTTTCATAAAATTAATTAATTCTTAATATAAATTAATGAAAATTATTATAACATGTTGAAAACATTTGGTATCAATGGAAAACACTTTGATTTTTGAAAATCTTTGGAGTTTTTAGATACTTTACGGGAGTTTAAAAACTTTTACAAATAGGTTCAAAAACAAAGTTGAGATGAAGCAATAGTTTTTAGCCTAATGTTTTAAATATTCAATGTAACAGAAAATTAATTCATCCTGAAGATAATCTAATGAAAACAATTGAAACAAGTATGAACCACTTTGTATCAATTAAAAACACTTGATTTTAAAAAGATTTAGGAGTCTTCGATATTTTACGGAAGTTTAAATATCAACAAAAATGCTATTGTTTTTAACGTAAATTTTGAAAAATTCAAATTCATAAAATTAATTTATCCTTAATATACATTAATGAAAATTATTATAACATGATGAAAACAGTAAGTCTCCATGGAAAACACTTATGATTTAAAAAATTTTAGAGGTTGTTGATACTTTATGAAATTTTGAAAACCTTTACAAACGACGTCGAAATGAACGAAAAGCAGTAGTTTTTAAGCTAAATTTTGAAATATTCTATGTCACAGAAAATTAATTCATCGTTAAGATAATTTAATGAAAACAACTGAAACAAGTAGGATCCTCTTGGTACCAATGGAAAGCATTTAGTTTTTAAAAAAAAATTTAAGAGTCTTCGATAGCTTACAGAAATTTAAATATCAATAAAAATGCAATTGTTTTTAACGTAAATTTTGAAAAATTCAAACTTTCATAAAATTAATTTATTCTTAAGATAAATTAATGAAAATTATTATAACATGTTGAAACCATTTGGTATCAATAGGAAACACTTAGATTTTTGAAAATCTTAGGTGCTTTTAGATACTTTACGGATGTTTAAAACTTTTACAAATACGTTAAAACACAAGGTCGAGATGAACGAAAAGCAGTAGTTTTTTAACCTGAATTTTGAAATATTCAATGTCACAAAAAATTAATTCACCCTAAGAAAAATTAATGAAAACAACTAAAACAAATAGAAACCAGTTGGCATCAAAACATCATGGAAAACACTCACATTTTAAAAAAATTTAGGATCTTTGATAATTTACGGAATTTTAAATATCAACGAAAATGCTGTTGTTTTAGCGTAAATTTTGAAAAATTCAAACTTTCATAAAATTAATTTATCCCTAATATAAATTAAGGAAAATTATTCTAACATCAGGTATTAATAGAAAACATTAAGATTCTTAAAAGTTTTAGCAGTTTTTGATACTTTACAGAATTTTAAAGTTTGACATATACTTTAAAAACAATGTCGAAATCAACGAAAATCAGTAGTTTTTTAACCTAAAGTTTTAAATATTCAATGTGTCAGAAAATTAATTCATCCTTAAGATAATCTAATGGAAACAACTGGTATCAATGGAAAACAATTAGATTTTAAAAACATTTAGAGGCCTTCAATATTTTACGGAAATTTAAATATCAACAAAAAAGCTATTGTTTTAACGTAAATTTTGATAAATTCAAACTTTTAATAAATTTATTTATCCCTTATATGAATTAATGAAAATATCATAACATGATGAGAACATTAGGAATCAATGGAAAACACTTAGATTTTTAAAGATTTTAGGGGTTTTCGATACTTTACTGAAGTTTAGAATTTATACAAATACGTTGAAAAATAAAATGTACGTTTTTTAACCTAAATTTTGAAATATTCAATGTCACAGAAAATTAATTCATCCTGAAGATAAATTAATGAAAACAATTGAAACAACTAGAAACCACTTGGTATCAATTAAAAACACTTGATTTTAAATTATTTTAGGGATCTTCGATATTTTACGGAAGTTTAAATATCAACAAAAATGCTGTTGTTTTTAACGTAAATTTTGAAAAATTCAAACTTTCATAAAATTAATTTATCCTTAATATAAATTAATGAAAATTATTATAACATGATGAAAGCATTAAGTATCAATGGAAAACACTTATGATTTAAAACATTTTAGGGGTTGTTGATACTTTACGGAATTTTGAAAACTTTTACAAACACGTTGAAAAACGACGTCGAAATTAACGAAAAGCAGTAGTTTCTAAACTAAATTTTGAAATATTCAATGTCACAGAAAATTAATTCATCGTTAAGATAAATTAATGAAAACAACTGAAGCAAGTAGAAACCTCTTGGTATCAATGGAAAGCACAGAGTTTTTTAAAAATTTGAGGGGTCTTCGATATTTTACGGAAATTTAAATATCAATAAAAAATGCTATTGTTTTTAATGTAAATTCTGAAAAATTCAAACTTTTATAAAATTAATTTATTCTTAATATAAATTAATGAAAATTATTATAACATGTTGAAAACATTTGGTATCAATGGAAAACACTTAGATTTTTAAAAAGTTTACAGATTTTCTATACTTTACGAAAGTTTAAACATCTTTACAAATACGTAAAAAAACAACGTCGAAGTCAACGAATTGCTATATTTGAAGTCCCTGAAAATTAATTCATCATTTATATATATTTATGAAAACAATTAAAATAAGTTGAAACCACTTCGTATTAATGGAAAAACCTTTAGATTTTAAAACATTATAGGTGTCTTCTATATTTTACGGATGTTTAAATAGTTTTTTAACGTAAATGTTCTTCACCTGAGGAGTTTATTTGCTGTGTAGACTGGCAATCATTTCTGAGATCCAAATATTTTGGAAGAAATTTATGATCCGTTTGTAGCGTAAACTCTCTTCCATATATATATATATATATATATATATATATATATATATATATATGAAAATAAGTTATGTCAAATATTATGTCCAATGCTTTTTTTCTATTTGTGAATAATTTCTTTCGTTCGGTAGCAACGATCTCGATGCGTGGGCTACAGGTTTCCTTGTGCCGTCTTGCATTTTGTGTAGAATACAAGCACCCACGCCGTGTGAACTTGTGTCGCTTGCAATAATAATTTATAGTTTGGGTTCGACGTGTGCCAATGCTAGGTGCGACGTCAGTTTCATTATAATTTTCCTCAGGGTGTTTTTACAATCCTTCGACGAGTTCCACTGGACGTCTTCCTTCAGTAGTTCGTTGAAGGATGCCCTCAATTTGTGCATATTATCGATGGATTCTCCATAATAGTTTGCAAAACCGAGAACACTTTGTAATTCCGCGTCGTTTTTAGGCTCAGGCATATTTTTAATTGCTGATTCCCTTTCTGGATCTGGTTTTCTGTCATTCTCATTAATAATGTAGCCTAATTATTTTATTTCGTTTAAAAAAATCCCATTTTTCTCTTTTCCTTTGAACCTACATTCCTGTATTCGTTTAAAAAATTCTTTAATATGTGTCGCGTTTTCTTCCATACTATCACTTTTGACTAGAATATCATCTAGATAAGCAGTGGCGAAGTCTTGTCTCGTAAGCATAGTGTCCATTGTCTGCTGAAAAAATCGCCAGAGCTACCTTTACTTCGAATGGTAACCTGTTGTATTTATAGAGCCCTTTGTGCGTGTTTATACATAGTATATTTGTACTCTCTTCTGTAACTGGAATCTGTAGATACTCTTCAATTACATCAATTTTCGAAAATACTTTCCCACCGTTAAGTTTGGTGAATATCTCCTCCGGGCTAGGCAATAGGTAATGATAATCTTTTATCGCGTTGTTTAAACCAGTAGAAAAATCTGCACACACACAAGTTTCTCCAGATTTTTTTCTTCACCCCCTTTGAATTCTATTTTTGAAATGATCCCAGTATATTCTAGTCTAGCAAACTCTTTATTTTATCTATTGTAGCGAAAGGTACGTTTCTTCTTTTTTTAAATACTGTTTGAGCATTCTGATTTAGCTCAATTTTTGCTGCGAATTTGTTACATCGTCGTAACCCACTTGAGAATACCTCTGGAAATTGTTTCTATAATTCTTCCTTCAGTTTCGTGGCTTCTGATGGCTCGCCCTCTATTGTTTACAAAAGGACTAATGGGTAAATCCCATCTGCATCAAGTCCTTTCCTACCAGGTCATCAGTGCTTTTCATAACGTATATTTTAATTTTTGGTTTTCCCAGAAATTTCACATTCACGATTATTTTACCTTCGAAATTGATCCGTTTTCCTGTGACAGATTTAGCAATTTTTTGTGTGTGTAACATGGTCGGCATATTCAGTTTCCTCCTTGTTTGTAGGTTGATTATTGTTAAGTCCGAACCTGAATCTAATTGTTGCTTGATCGTCTTATTTAATATTTCAAGTTCTACATATTTCCTCGTGTTTTGTTTGTCCTCGTATTCCACTCTAATAGATCTTACTTTACTAGACTGTTTTTGGTTCTCCATACTGCTGCTTCATGTCCCATCTGTCCACACGCTAAACAGCTTTTGTATTTGAACCGACAACCTCTAAACCAATTCAATCTACCACATCTGTAACATGCAGATATCTTTACTGCCTGTTTTAATACTTAGGCATTTTTGGCAATCCTCTGATATTTTTTTCAGCATTAAACCTAGTTCGTTTTTGAGTTTGGTAAGCATTCTTTTTTTGCGTTTCGCTGTCCTTAGCAGCGACTAATCCTTGGACAAATATAAGGTATTTAAAGTTGTCACAATGTTTGTTGACGATAGCTGCGAATGTTGAATAGTCCTTGTTTTCGTCTTTGACGAGATTAAGACATTTCCACCTTTTATGAAAAAAAGAAATTTTTGAGCTAAATAGCTCAGTGAGACATGTCACTGTCTCATCGAACGTTAAGTCGCTTGTCTTCTTTGGCAGAATATAATCTACAAAAGTTAGTGTATTCCTCCGCACCTAATTTCCTGAGTAAAAGCCTTAACTTTTTCTTTTCTGTCCAGTTCTGACAATCGATATTAAAAATGCCTTCATATCGCCTGTAATATTTTCCAAAATTTTTGTCTTCATCAATAGGATACTTAAAGGTTTCTATCGCATTTCACACAGCATCTTGCAAAAATTTCGCCTCTTTTTCCGTGTTCCTTTCTTGTGTGTTTATTGTCAATTTTAGTAATAGTTCTTGTAGTTGTAATTGTCTTTCTTCGTTCAACCTTTGGATTTCCATTTGTTTTTCTTCATTTGCCTTTTGGGTTGCCATTTGTTTTTTTCATTTGCCTTTTGAATTTCCAGTTGTCTTTTTCTAATTTAATTTGTGCTTCTATTTGTCCTTCTTCACTTCTTTTTATGATTTCTAGTATTCTTTTCTGAAAGTCATCCATGGTTTGCTGCTTTGATTCCGTGACGGAGTTCACTTTTTAACCATTGGTTTCTGGCAATTAATTGTAGAAAAAAAATTTGTGAAAAAATTTTCCTGTTGAAGGGAAAAACATATTGACTTTCCTTATTACAGTTTTTTTATTCTATCTCTTTTCGTTCCAAAGTTGTAATGCAAGTAGATTATCTGCAATTTTGTCGCCAAATTTTTCATGGTCGACCTGTGTGGCACTATGGTTTTTACGTTGTTCTGTATGAGTTCTGTTGTTGTGGAGTATACGATATATGTATTATTAACCTTCGGCATGCAACCTCACAAAGCTCTCTTTTTATATTTCTTTCAGCAGACAGTTCTTTACAAAAAATATCTCTGGAAAAAGTTTCTTTCTCACTCTTGGTTCAGCCTATATTTTATTCAAGCACTAACAATCTAAGCATGCAATTTCAACAATTCCTTTATTAAAAAGTCTCTTCTGTCAACCTGAAAAAGAACAAAAAAGTATGGGTGTATGTGTATGTGCGTGAATGTGTTTTTTGTTTTTGTTGTTTTTTTTTTTTTTCATGACTTGTCCTTCTTGGACACTTTTCTGCTCCGCTGGGGTTATCGGTTTGGTTTCCGCTAGCGTTGGCTGCATCCCCACCTTATACGTCGTAGCCAACGTAATCTCTTCTTTGTCTGGATTCGTTTCATCTAGAATGTGGACACTGTCTGGCAACTTTCCTTGTTCTGAGCAACCTACCAGATTACTTTCAACAGATTTCCTTCTATAGTCATTAAATTTCTATATTGCTACTACTAACAGCCTGTGGCGGCATTGTTTTTGTTAACACCTTTACCTGACAATTCCCCTTAATTCCTTCCCACTTATTTTCAAATAATTCTAGTACACACATTCTATGATTACCAGCCACATAAATGAAACTAAGTGAAGTGCAAGTTCTTAAGGCATCATTTTTAAATTTCCCTATTTTTGTTTTTCGGTACTTTTCTCTCCCTTACTATCTTTTTTGCCTTCAGTTTCTTTAATTAACTATTAGTAGGGTGTTTATTTCGGACAAGTGGGCGTTGCTCATGCCACGGCGGTTGCACCCCGCCGATACCACTCCTGGCCAATCAGTGGCACCGCCGAGCGATTTCATTCTCACTACAACACGCCATTCACTTACACATCCTCTCCAACCACGGCCCCTTTTCCCTTTCCTTTATTATTATTTTAGATTATGAAAATGAGCTTTTTTTACATTTATTTTGTCTCTTTTAAAATCAAAATATAAAAATCAGCTTTTTTACATCTTATTCGTCATTTTTTATTTCAAAATATGAACATGTGCACCTTTACATCATATTTCATCTCTTTTTATTTTAAAATATGAAATGTGCTTATTTACATCATATTTTGTCTCTTTTTACTACATCAAAATATGGAAATGTGCTTTTTTCACATCGTATTTAGTCTCGTTTTATTTCAAAATATGAAAATGTTTTTACATCTTATTTGTTTCTTTTTTGCAAAATATGAGAAATACGATATTTCACATCTTATTTTCTCTTTTTATATCAAAATATGAAAATGTGCTATTTTTACATCTTATTTTGTTTCTTCTTATTTCAAAAAAAGAAAATAAGATTTTTTTACTTCTGTAAGAAGTAAAAACATCTAATTTTTTTGTAATTATGTAATATAATTAGCTCTTTTTTAAAAAAATATGAAAATGTGCTTGACTCTTTTTATTTCAAAGTATAAAATGTGCTATTTTAAATCTTATTTTCTCTCATTTTATTTCAAAGAATAAAAATAATGTTTTTTAATTCTTTTTTTATTTCACAATACAAAAATGAGGGTTTTTTCACGTCGTATTTTGTCTCTTTTTATTTAAAAATATGAAAATGTGCTTATTTACATCTTATTTTGTTTCTTTTTATTTCAAAGTATAAAAATCTGCATTTGTATGCATCTTATTTTGCCTCATTTTAATTCAAAATATGAAAATGTCTTTTTTACATCTTATTTTGTCTCTCAAAATATGATTATCTGCTTTTCACAAATTATTTCGTCTAATTTTTATTTCAAAAGCGGAAAATGTACTTTTTCATATCTTATTTTATCTCTTTTTATTTCAAATTATGAAAATGTGCATTTTTGCATCTTATTTTGTCTCTTTTTATATCAAAATATAAAAATCAGCTTTTTTTATTCTTTCTTTTTCATTTCAAAATATAAAAACGTGCTTCTTATACATTTTACTTTGTCTCTTTTAATTTTAAAATATTAAATGTAGTTTTTTACGTCACATTGTGCCTCTTTTTCTACATCAAAATATGAAAATATGCTTTTTTGTGCGTATTTAGTGTCTTATTTCAAAATATGAAAATCATGTATTTCACATTGTATATTGTCTCTTTTTATTTCAAAGTATTGTTACTCCTTATTTTGTCGCCTTTTAATTTTAATATATTAAAACGTTTATTTTTACTTGTAATTTTGTCTCTTTTTATTTTAAAATACGAAACCGTCTTTTTAAACTCTTATTTTGTCTCTTTTTACTTCAAAATATAAAAAGATGCTATTTTTATTACTTATTTTGTCTATTTTTATTTCAACATATATTTTTTTGTGTCAAAACGTGAAAATGTGATTTTAATACATCTTATTTTATCTTATTTTATTTCAAAATATGAAAATCAGCTTTTTACGGCTTATTTTGTTTCGTTTTATTATAAACATGAAAACGTGCTTTTTATTATTTTATTTTTTACTTCAGCATATCTCTTTTTGTCTCTTTTTACTTCAAAATATGGAAAGGTGTTTTTTACATCTTATTTTGTCTCTTTTTATTTAAAATTATGAAGATCAGTTTTTACATCTTATTTTAACTCTTTTATTTCAAAATAAGAAAATCAGCTATTTTACTGCCTATTTTGTCTTTAATTCAAAATATAAAAAAGTGCTTTTTACATGTTATTTTGTCTCTATTTCTTTCACAATATGAAAATCACCTTTTTTACTTCTTTTATTTCTATTTTTAATATGAAAATCAGCTTTTTTTACTTCTTATTTTGTCTGTGAATGAAAATGTGCATTTTGTAGCTTTTATATTTCTCTTTTTATTTCAAATAATACAAAAAGTTCCTTCTTTTATATTTTGTCTCTTTTTATTTCAAAATATGGAAATTTGCTTATTTTCCATTTCATTTTGTCTCTTTTTATTTCAAAATTTAAAACTTTGTTTTGATTACAACTGACTTTGTCTGTTTCTTCTTCAAAATATGAAACAGTGCTTTTGACATCGTATTTAGTCCCGGTTTAGTTAAAAAGGAAAAGATGTGCTTTCTTATATTTTATATCTTATTATCTTTTTATTTCAAAATATAAAAATGTTACTTTTTACATCTTATTTTTCTCTTTTTATTTCAGAACATGAAAATGTGCTTTTTTACATCTTATTTTGTCTCTTTTTGTTCCAAATATTAAACGTTTGTGTTTTTGTATCTTATTTTGTCTTTTTTATTTCATAATATGATAATCGGCTGTTTTTGCTTCTTATTTTGTCCCTTTTTTTCAATATATGAAAATCAGGTTTTTTACTTCTTATTTTGGCTCTTATCATTTCAAAATACGAAAACTTTCTTTTTTACAACATATTTTGTCTCTTTCATTTCAAAATATAAAAATTTTCTTTTTAACTTTAGATTTTCGCTTTTTATTTCAAAAATACTATGAAAATACGCTATTTTACATCTTATTTTGCCTCTTTTTATTTTAAAATATGAAAATGTGCTATTTTACATCTTATTTTGTATCTGTTAATTGCTCAATCTGACAATGTGCTTTTTGACATCTCATTTTTTTCTTTTTATTTCAAAATATGAATTTTTGGATTTATTTCTTCTTATTTTGTTTCTTTCGATATCAAAACGTGAAAATGGGCTTTTTTACATCTTATTTTGTCTTATTTTATTTCAAAATATGAAAATCTGTTTTTTTCTATTATTTCGTCACTTTTTCTTCCTAAAATTGAAAATGGGGTGTTTTTACATCTTATTTTATCTCTTTTTATTTCAAAATATGAAAATGTGATTTTATTACTTCTTTTTTATTTTTTATAAAATATCAAAATGTGCTTTTTTTACAACATATTCAGTCTCATTTTATTCTAAATATGAAAAACACCTTTTTTTACATCGTTTTTTGCTTTTCATTTCAAAATATGAAAGGCAGCTTTGTTAATGTGTATTTTTCCTTTTTGTATTCAAAATATGAAAAATGCTTATTTTACATCTTACTTTGACACATTCATTTTAAAATATAAAAATTCGTTTTTACAGCATATTTTGTTTATTTTATTTAAAACTATGAAAATGTCTTTTACATTTTATTTTGTCCCTTTTTATTTGAAAATATGAAAATCTGCTTTTGTTTGCATCATGATTTGCCTCTTTTTAATCAAAAATTTTTGTCTCATTTTAATTCAAAATATGAGAATATGCTATTTTTACATCTTATTTTGTCTCTTTTTATTTCAAAAAATGAAAATTTTATTTTTACCTTTATCATTTCACTTTCTATATCAAAATATGAAAATGTGTCCTTTTATTTTGTATCTATTAATCTAAAAACATAACAATTTGCTTTTAACATCTCATTTTGTCACTTTCTATCTCAAAATATGAAATCCTTATTTTATTTCTTCTTATTTTGTTCATTTCCATGTCAAAACGTGGAAATGTGCATTTTTACACTTTATTTTGTCTCTTTTTATTTCAAAATATGAAAATCAGTTCTTTTACATCGTATTTTGTCTCTTTCTATTTCAAAATATGAAAAGCTTCTTTTCACTGCGTACTTTTTCTCTTTTTATTTTAAAACATGAAAAAGTGTTTTTTTACATTTTATTTTGTCTCTTTATTATTCAAAAGATAATACATCATATTTTGTCTCTTTTTGTTAAGAATATGAAAATATTACAAATAATTTTCTCTCATTTTATTTCAGAATATGAAAATAGGCTTTTTAACATTTTATTTTGTTCTTTTAACGAAATATGAAAATGTTTTTGCATCTTATTTTGACTCATTTTATTTCAAAATATAAAAAATTGCTTTTTTACGTCTTATTTTGCCTCTTTTTTAAACGCGAAAATGTTCTTTTTTAGATCACTTCTGTCTCTTTTTATTTAAAAATATGAAAATCTGCTTTTGTTTGCATCTTATTTTGTCTCTTTTTATTCAAAAATTAGAAATGTTGTTGTTTTATATCATATGTTGGCTCTTTTTATTTCAAAATATGAAAATATGCATTTTTTACATCGTATTTGAACTCTTTTTGTTTCAAAATAAGAAAAGCTTCTTTTTTCCTGTGTATTTTTCTCTTTTTATTTAAAAATATGAAAACTGCTTTTTACATCTTATTTTCTCACTATTTGAAAATATGAAAATCAGCATTTTTTACATAGTATTTGATCTCTTTTATTTCAAAGTATGAAAAGCAGATTTTTACTGCGTATTTTTCAATATTATTTCAAAATATGAAAAATTGCTTTTTACATCTTATTTTGTCCTGTTTTTATGTCAACATATGAGAATGTACATTTATATCAAATTTTGTCCCTTTTTATTTAAAATTATAAAATTGTGCTTTCTTTAGACATTATTTGGGTTTCTTTTTATTTCAAAATATGAAACTTAGCTATATTTTACATCTTATTCTGTCTCTTTTTCTTTTTTAATGTGAAAGTGTGTTTTTTACATTTGATTTTCTCTCTTTTTATTACAAAATATGAAAATCAGCTAAAGTTTATTACAAAATATGAAAATCAACTAAAGTTTCTAATGTTTCCTCTTCTTATTTCAAAATGTAAAAATGTGCTTCTTTACATCTTTTTTACTTCATGTTTTTTAATCTTAAATATGAAAACATGCTTTTTATACATTTTATTTTGTCTCTTCTTATTTCAAAATAGAAAATGTCCTATATACATCTTATTTTGTCTCTTTTTATTTTAAAAATATGACAATGTGCTTTTTTACGTTTTATTTTGTTTCTTTTTATTTTAAAAATATGAAAATGTGCTTTTTTAAATCTTATTTTGATTGCTTTTATTTCAAAATATGAAAAACTGCTTCTTTTCATGTATTTTGTCTCTTTTTATTCCAAACATTGAAAAAAGTGGTTTTTTACATCGTACTTCGTCTGTTTTTCATTCAAAATATGAAAATCGGAATTTATTACACCTTATTTTATCTCTTTTTATTTCAACCTATGAAAACGTGTTTTTTTTACAATTTATTGTGTATTTTTATTTCAATATGTGAAAACCAGCTTTTTTACTCTTTATTTTGTCTCTTTTTATTTCAAAATATGAAAATGTGCTTCTTTACATCTTATTTTGTTTCTTTTTATTTCAAAATATATAAATCTGCATTTATCTATTATTTCGTCTCTTTTTGTTCCAAAAATTGAAATCGATTTGATTTTTCATCTTATTTTGTCTCTTTTTACTTTAAAATATGAAAATCTGATATTATTACTTCTTTTTTGTTTCGTTTTATTTTTAAAATAAGAGAAAGTGCTTTTTTACAACATATTTTGTTTTTTATTTAAAAAGCAGCTTCTTACATCGTTTTCTTTTTATTTAAAATATTTAAGGCAGCTTTTTACTGCGTATTTTTCTCGTTTGAATTCAAAATATGAACAAATGCCTATTCTATATCTTATTTTATGACTTTTTAATTGAACATATAAAAATGTGCTTTTTAAAGCATATTTTGTCTCTTTATATTTCGAAATATGAAAATGTGCTTTTTAATTATTGTTTTGTTTCCTTTTACTTTAAAATATGTATTGTCTCTTTTTATTTCAAATTATAAAAATATGCTATTTTACATCTTATTTTGCCTCTTTTTTTTAACATATGAAATCAGTTATTGTTTGCATCTTATTTTGTCTCTTTTTATTTCAGAATATGAAATTGTGTTTTTTCCACCTTATTTTGTCTGTTTTTATGAATATCAGCTTTTTTACTGTCTGTTTTTCTCTTTTTATTTCAAAATATAAAAAAAATACTTTTTTCCATCTTATTTTCTTTTTTTAATTCAAATTACGAAAATGTGTTTTTTCATCTTATTTTTTATCTTTTTATTCCAAAATAGAAATTAGTGTTTTTACATGATAGATTGTCTAGTTTTATTTCAATATTATAAAAATCTGCTTTTTTTCTTTCTTGTTTTTGTTTTTTGTTTCAAAATACTATATGTCATTTCTGACATCTTATTTTGTCTCTTTTTGTTACGAAATATGAAAAGCATCTTATTTTGTCGCTTTTTAATTCGAATTATGAAAATCAAAATTTTACTTCGTATTTTGTCTTCTTTATTTCGAAATATAAAAAAGTGTATTTTTGACATCTTTTTTGTTTTTTCTATTCCAAATATGAAAATCTGCTTTTTTACTACTTATTATGTCTTTCTTTATTTCTAATTATGAAAATCAGCTTTTTTACTTCTTCTTTTGACTCTTTTTATTTCAAAATATGAAAATGTGCTATTTTACATCTTATTTTATCGCTTTTTATTTGAAAATATAAAAATGTGCGTTTTTTACATCTTATTCCGCGTCTTTTTATTTCAATTTATAAAAATCAGATTTGGTTTGTATCTTATTTTCTCTTTTTATTTCAACATATAAAAATAAGTTTTTTACTGCGTATGTTGTCTTTTTTTTATTTCAGAATATGAAAATATGTTTTTGCATCTTACTTTGTCACTTTTTATTTCAAAATATGAAAACTGCTCTTTTTGACTTGTTATTTCGTGTTCTTATTTTAAAATACGATAATGTGGTTGTTTTAGATCTTCTTTTCTCTCTTTTAATTTCAAAATATGAAAATATGCTATTTTACATATTATTTTGTCTCTTTTTATTTCAAAATATACAAATGTATTTTTTACAACCTATTTTATCTCTTTTTATATCAGAATATGATAATATGCCTTGTTACATTTTATTCTGTCACTTTTTATGCCAAAATATGAAAATCAGTTTTGTTTGCATCATATTTTTCTCATTTTATTTCAAAATATGAAAATCAGCTATTTTTACAGCGTATTTTGTCTCTTATTATTCCAAAATATGAAATCTGCTTTTTTACTCGTCATTTTATCTCTTTTTATTTCAAAATATAGACATATTTTGCTTTACATTATTTTTTGCCTCTTTTCATTTCCAAATATGAAAATCATCTTTTTTTGCATCTTATTTTGTCACTTTTTAATTTAAAATATAAAATTTTGCATTTACGATTTTATTTTGTCTCTTTTTATTCAAAAAATTGAAAATGTGGCCTTTTTACATCTTATTTCACCTCTTTTTACTTCAAAATGTGAAAATTTGATTTTTTTATTCTCATTTTGTCTCTTTGTATTTCAAATTATGAAAATTTGCCTTTTTTCCTTCTTAATTCGTTTCATTTTATTTCGAAATACTATGTCATTTTTGACATCTTATTTTGTCTCTTTTTATTACAAAATATGAAAATCACATTTTATATATATTTTAAAATATGAAAAATCGTCTTTTCTTTGCATGTTATTTTGTATCTTTTTGTTTCAAAATATGAAAGTGTGCTTTCTCTACATTTTCTTTCGTCTCTTTTTTTGAAAATATGAAAATCAGCTTTTGTTTGTATTTTTTGCCTCTTTTAATTTCAAAATATGAAATTGTCCTTTTTTAACCTATTTTATCTTCTTTTATTTCAAAATATGAAAATGTTCATTTTTTACACATTATTTTGTCTCTTTTTATTTCAAAATATAAAAATGTGCTTTTTTACATCTCATTTTGTCGCTTTTTATTTTCCAAATATGAAAATCTCTTTTTTTTTATAATTATTATGTCTAATTTTATTTCAGAATATGAAGTGTTCATTTTTACACCTTATTTTGTCTTTTCATTTCAAAATATGAAAAATTTTAACATCTTATTTTGTCTTGTTTTATTTCGAAGTATAAAAATGTGCTTTTTTATATTTTATTTTGTCTCTTTTTATTTTAAATATGAAAATGTCATGTTTTTGCATCTTATTTTGTCTCCTTTTATTTCAAAATATGTAAATCTGCTTTTTTACATCTTATTTTGTCTCCTTTTATTTCAAAATAAGTATATCTCATTTTTACTTCTTATTATTTCTTTTCATTGTGTTTTTTTACAACGTATTTTGTTTTTTGTTTTTTTCAAATATGAAAATCCGCTAACTTACATCATATTTTGTCACTTTTTATTTCCAAATATGAAAATCAGCTTTTGTTTGAATCTTATTTTGTCTCTTCTTTCAAAATATGAAAATGTGCTTTTTCTACAACGTTTTTGGTCTCTTCTTTATCTAAATACTAGCAGTATAGCCCAGCGTTGCTCGGGTGTAACGAAAGCTTTAAAACTAATCCATGTTTCTGGAGCACAGACACTTTTGACGTTGGTACGAAAGTCTAAAATGTTTCCAGTTAAAACGAAACCGTAGACTAAAAGAAAACTGAATAAGTAAGTCAAATTTTAATTTCCTGGTATATATATATATATATATATATATATATATATATATATATATATATATATATATATATATATATATAGCATAGTGATGATCCACGTATACTGTCTTAATATGTATAGGAAAGAATATTAAAAAGTTTTGAGTTTGAAAATGTGTTTTTTGAGAGTATTTGTTTATTTCTACTATACGGTCCTTCATCAGAAACAAATGATTTTAAAATTTGAATTAGTAACGTATTTCGCGAGATTTCGCGAGAGCGTCAATGAAGAGTTTGTTTACATCACGTGATGCGTTTGTTTACATCACGTGACGCGTTTGTGGAGAGAGTTTTTTTTTACATCAAGTGACGTTGAAAGCGACAGATTTTTTTTTAAATCATGTTTGTAAACGTAAACCTATATTTAATAATGCTTGTAAATTTGTTTTAGATAAAAAAATTTTAATTGTATCTAAAAAAGTTTTTAAAAATATTTTAAATGTATCTAAAAACGTTTAGTTATTGAAGTATTTGTAAAGATTCAAAGCACCTAAGTCCCTATTTAACCCTAGCTTGTGTGTATTTAATTTTAAAATCCAGTATTTTTCTTTCTTTCTGCGTGCGTATGTAGAACTAAAATTGGAGTTTACTAGTAAACATTTGCAATTTTCTAAGGTGTGACCCGGTTGATTGAAATGTGCTCCTACTGGGGAATATTGATTATTTTGGCGTATATTAAGTTTGTGATTATTGAAGCGAAATCTAAAGCTATTACCGGATTCGCCAATATATCCACTATTGGGACATATTGAACAAAAGAGGAAGTATATAACGTTTTCACTGTCACAAGTGAAGCGTGGTGGCTGCAATTTGATTTTGGTGTTGGGTACAGAGAATATTGTGTCGTTTACCAAATGTTTACAAATTAGGCACCTGGGTTTCTGACATTTTAAATTCCCTTATAAGTTTGTGTTTTTTAGATATTTGTTAGAAGTGAGGATAGTTGATAGGTTGGGTGTTTGTTTCATTGCATTTATGGGTGGTTTATCGAAAATGTCTTTGATTTTTTTGTTTGATTGGAGGTTCTTGTAATCATTTTTTAAATTTTTGATAAGTGTGTATGAATGTTGATTGTGGTTAAAAATCATGGGGATTCGGTTGTTGTTTTTTCTTTTCTTGTACGTGAGAAGTGTGTTACGATCGATGTGGATGGTTTTATTTACTTTCAAGTAAAAAAAACACTCAATTTCCTGTACGAAAAAAAGCTAACACAGTATATATTTTTGAAAAACCAAAAAACTCAATAAACTAATTGCTGAGGACCCCATTTTACAACACATACCTCACCTGAATAATTACCTAATAGAAAACATTCCACAAAGACCTCACTATGTGCGCTACACCCATATAACACCTCTGCTGATAATCTCATCGCAAACCTATCTCGACGATTCGGAGTCTATAGGTAACGGATACACACACACACACACACACACACAGACATACACACACACACACACACAGATAAAGTTCCATTTATAAATAAGTTTAGATGAAAACCATCTTTTGTTTACATCATATTTTGTCATTTTTATGACAAAATATGAAAATAAAGTTTTTTAAACCTTATTTTGTCTCCTTTCATCTCAAAATATGAAAATGTTCCTCTTTTTACATCTTATTTTGTCTCTTTTTATTTCAAAATATACAAATGTGCTTTTTTCATCTCATTTTGTCATATCCAAATATGAAAATAAGTTTTTTCATATTTGTTTTGTTTTATTTTATTTAAAAATATGAAAACGTGCATTTTTGCATCTTAGTTTGTCTCTTTTGATTTTAAATATGAAAATTTTATGTTCTTAAAATATAATGTCTAGCTTTTTATTTCAAAATATGAAAATCAGCATTTTTTTACACATTATATCGTTTCTTTTTATTTCTCTAAATGTGAAAATCAACATTTTCTACTGCGTATTTGTCTGTTTTTATTTCAAATAAGAAAAGTTTGTTCTTACATCTTATTTTTTAGCTTTTTATTTCAAAAAATGAAAATCAGCATTTTTTACACATTATATCGTCTCTTTTTATTTCTAAATGTGAAAATCAATATTTACTACTGCGTATTTTGTCTCTTTTTATTTCAAAATATGAAAATTATCGTTTTTTACTTCTTATTTTGAAAAAGTAAAAAAAAGAGGTAAAACACTTTTTAGATTTCGAATTATTCAGACAAAATACGCAGTATAAAAGGTGATTTTTATATTTTTAAATAAAAAGAGATAAAATATGAAGTAGAAAAGCACATTTTCAGATTTCGAAATAAAAAGAGACATAATAAGAGGTAAAAAAATGCTAATTTCCATATTTTGAAATAAAAAGAGACAAAATATGCAGTAGAAAACGGTAATGTCCCCTTTTATTTCGAAATACGTATATACATTTTTACGTCGTGTTTTTCTTTTCATTTCAAAAGATGAAATTGCGCTTTTTTACAAAGTATTTTTACTTTTTTATTTCAAAATATGAAAATCCGCTAAGTTACATGATATTTTATTTCTTTTTATTTCCAAATATGAAAATCAGCTTTTGTTTGAATCTCATTTTGTCTCTTTTTCATTCAATATTTGAATATGTGCTGCTTTTACATCATATTTTGTCTCTTTTTTTCAAAATATGAAAATGTGCTTTTTCTACAACTTCTTTGTCTCTTTTTTATCTAAATATTAAAATCAGCTTTTGTTTCCTTCTTGTTTCTTATTTTGTCTCTTTTTATTTCAAAATATGAAAATGTGCATTTTTTCATCTTATTTTCTCTTTTTTTATTTAAAAATATAAAAATATCCTTTTTTTACATATTATTTTGTCTCTTCCTATTTCAAATATGAAAATGCGATTTTTGCACCTCATTTTGTCGCTTTTTATTTCAAAATATGAAAATCAGCATTTTTTTACACATTATTTTGTCACTTTTATTTCAAAATACGAAAATGTGTTTTTACAACGTATTTTGTTTTTTTTTATTTCTGAATATGAAAATTTGCTATTTTATATCTTATTTTGTCTATTTTTATTTCCAAATATGAAAATCAGCTTTTCTTTGCATCTTATTTTGTCTCTCTTTATTTCAAATTATGAAAATGAGCATTTTTTACATATTATTTAGCCGCTTTGTATTCCAAACTATGAAAATCAGCTATTATTTCATCTAATTTTGTCTCTTTTTATTTCAAAATATGAAAATGTGCTTTCTTACACATTAGTTTGTCTCCTTTTATTTCCAAATATGTAAATCAGCTTTTGTTTACATCTTATTGTGTCTCTTTTTATTACAAAATATAAAAATGTGCTTTTGTCCATCTCATTTTTTCGCTTTTTATTTTCAAATATGAAAATCTGTTTTTTAATAATTATTTTGTCTAATTTTATTTCAAAATATGAAAATGTGCATTTTTTACATCATGTTTTTTTCATTTCAAAATATATAAAAATATTTTCACATCTTATATTCTTGCTTTTTATTTCAAAATATGAAAATCAGTAGTATTTTCTTACACATTGTATTGTTTCCTTTTATTGCAAAATGCGAAAATGTGCTTTGTTACAACTTATTTTGTCCTTTTTTGTTTCAAATGTGAATTTCCGCTATTTTACATCATATTTTGTCTCTTTTTATTTCCAAATATGAAAATCAGCTTTTGTTTATTTCTTATTTTGTCTCTTTTTATTTCAAAATATAAAAATGTGCTTTTTTTACATCTTGTTTTAACTCTTTTTATTTCAAATATGAAAATGTGATTATTACCTCTTATTCAAAATATGAAAATCAGCTTTTCCTTGCATCTTTGTTGTCTTTTGTTATTTTAAAATTATAAATCAATAATAAAATATAAAACTGTGCTTTTTACATCCCATTTTGTCACCTTTTATTTCCTAATACGAAAATCTGGTTTTTTATCTTATTTTGTCGCATTTTATTTCAAAATATAAAAATGTGCTTTTGACACCTTATTTTGTCTCCGTTTAGTTCAAATATGAACATTTGGTTTCTTTACATTTTATTTTGTCGCTTTTTAATTCAAAATATTAAAATGTGCATTTTTATATCTTATTTTACTTCTTTTTATTTCAAAATGTGAAATTCACCATTTTCTACATGTATTTACTCTCTTTTTATTTCGAAACATGAAAATTATTATTTTTAACTTTTTATCTTGTCTCTTTTTTGCTAAATATGAAAATGTGCTTTTTTACGAATTATTTTGTCTCTTTTTATTGCAAAATATGAAAATTATATTTTAACTGCTTATTTTGTTACTTTTTATTTCGAAATAAAATAAATGCTTCTTTACTTATTATTTTTCTGTCATTATTTCAAAATATAAAAATCTGCTACTTTTATATCTTATTTTATCTCTTTTTATTTCGAAATCCGAAAAAGTGTTTTTTACCACTTATTTTTTTCATTTTTTATTTCGAAATTGGAAAATAAGCATTTTTACTTCTTATGTCTCTATTCGTTTCAAAATATGAAAATGTGCTTTTTTTACAACTTATTCTGTTTTTTTATTTCAAAATATGAACATTTGCTATTTTGTATCTTATTTTGTCTCTTTTTATTTCCAAATATGAAAATCACGTTTTGTTTACATCTTATTTTGTCTCTCTTTATTTCAAATTATGAAAATTTGCATTTTCTACGCCATATTTAGTCTCTTTGTATTTTAAACTATGAAAATCAACTATTATTCATCTAAATTGTCTTTTTTATTTCAAAATATGTAAATGTGCTTTTTTACTACATATTTTGTTTCCTTTTATATCAAAATTTGAAAATCTGCTATTTCACATCTTATTTTGTCTCTTTTTTTTCAAAATATAAATTCGTCTTTTTTCTTATTATTTTGTCATTTTTTTTCAAAATATGAAGATCTGCTTAATTTATTACATATTTTAATCTATTTCAAAATACGAAAATACGCTTTTTTACATCTTATTTTGTCTATTTTTAATTGAAAATATAAAAATTGGTCTTTTTTTATTTCAAAATATGAAAATTAGCTAATTTTACTTCTTATTTTCTCGTTTTATTTCGAAATATAAAAAAGTGCTTCGTTTATATCTAATTTAGGCTTTTCCTTTCAAAATATGACAATCAGCTTTTTTACTTTTTATTTTGTTTCTTTTCATTTCGAAATATGAAAATGTAATTTTTACAACTTATTTTCTCATATTTTCTTTCAAATATCAAAATGTATTTTCTCTTTTTATTTGCATATATGAAAATGTGCCTTTTTACAACTTGTCTCCTTTTATTTCAAAATATGAAAATCTGCATTTTTGACATATTATTTTGTCTCTTTTTATTTCAAAATATGATTATATTCGTTTTTTCTTATACTTTTGTCTGTTTTTTCAAAATATGAAAATCTGTTTTTTACTTCATATTTTACTCATATATTTAATGAGTAAATGTGCTTTTTTACATTTTATTTTATCTATTTGTTTTGAAAATATAAAATTGTTTTTTTACATCTTATCTCTTTTTATTTCTAACTATGAAAATGTGCCTTTTTACATGCTATATTTTCACATTTTGTTTCAATATATGAACATGAGCTTTCTTATACTTCTTAATTTGTCTCTTTTTTATTTCGAAATATGAAAATGTGTTTTGCCACTTACTTTTTTCTTTTTTTCTTTCAAAATATGAAAACCAGCTTCTTTTCATTCTTATTTTGTCTATTTACATTTCGAATTATGGAAATGTAACTTTTACAATTTATTTTGTCCTTTTTTATTTCAAATATGAACATGTGCTATTAACGTCTTGTTTTGTCGTTTTTTTATTTCCAAATATGAAAATCAGTTTTTGTTTGCATCTTATTTTCTCTTTTTATATGAAAATATGTTTTATTTACATCTTATTTTGTCTCTTTTATTTTAAAATATGCAAACGTGCTTTTATTACATATTATGTTGTCGCTTTTTATTTCAAAATATGAAAAGCTGTTATTTAGGACTGTTTTTCTGGTTTTATTTCAAATTAAGTAAATCTGCATTTTTTCCATCTTATTAATCTCCTTTTGTTTCAAAATATTTAAATCATCTTTTGTTTGCAAATGATTTTGTTTCTTTTTATTTCAAACTATAAAAATATGCTTTTTTACATCGTATTTTGTTTCTTTTTATTTAAAAATATGAAACTCCGCTTTTTGCATGAATTTTTTGCCTATTTTTATTCCATAATTTTAAAATATGTTTTTTTCACATATTCTTTTGTCTCTTTTTATTTCAAAGTATGATAATGTGCTTTTTTTACATTTTACTTAGTCTTTCTTTCTTTTAAAATGTAAATATATGCTTTTTGTACTTCTTATATTTTCTCTTTTTTCAAACTATATAAATTTGCTTTTTTTACTTCTTATTTTTTCTCTTTCTGTTTCAAAATACAGAAATGTGATTTTTTAAAAGTATCTTTCTTTTTTATTTAAACTTTGTGCTTTTTTTACATTTTACTTAGTCTTTCTTTCTTTTAAAATGTAAATATATGCTTTTTGTACTTCTTCTATTTTCTCTTTTTTCAAACTATATAAATTTGCTTTTTTTACTTCTTATTTTTTCTCTTTCTGTTTCAAAATGCAGAAATGTGATTTTTTAAAAGTATCTTTCTTTTTTATTTAAACTATGAAAATCGGATTTTTTTCTTATTTTGTCTGTTTTCATTTCAAAATTTGAAAATGTACATTTTTACATCTTATTTTGTCTCTTTTCAATGCAAAATTTGTAAATGTTCAATTTTACATTTTTTATTGACTCTTTTTTGTGCTTTTCTGCATCTTATTTTGTCACCTTTTTTTATGAAAATCAGCTTCTTTTATATCTTATTTGGTCTCTTTTTATGTCATAAATATATATAAAACCAGCTATTTTCCTTCTTATTTTGTCTTTTGTATTTTAAATCAGGAAAATGTGTCTTTTACATCTTTTTTATTTCTTTTTATTTCTACATATAAAAATTTGCTTTTTTACATCTTATCTGTCTCTTTTTCTTTCAAATTATGAAAATATGTCCTGCACCAATTTTTTTTCATATTTTATCTCTTTTTTTTCAAAATAGGACAATCAACCTTTTTGACATCTTATTTTGTCTCTTTTTATTTCAGAGTTTGAGAATTTGCTTTTTTAATTTTTTTTAATTTTATCTCCTTTTATTTCAAATGATGAAAATCTGCCTTTTGTACATTATATTTTTCTCTTGTTATTGTAAAATACGAAAATGTACTTTTTCACATCTTATTTTCCTCTTTTTATTTCAAAGTATGAAAATGTTATTTTTTACATCTTTTTAATTCCAAATATGAAAAGCAACTGTGTATTATTTTGTCTCTTTTTATGTTTAATATTAAATTAACCTATTTTCTTTACTTATTTTCGCTCTTTTTATATCAGAATAAGAAAATCAATTTTTTATTTCTTCTTTCTTCTTCTTTTAGTACAAAATATGTAAATGTGCTTGTTTTACCCCGCATTATGTCTTTTTATTTCAAAATATGAAAATGAGCTTTTCGTACACCTTATTTTATCTCTTTTTCTTTGTCAAAATGTGAAAATCAGCTTTTTTACGTCTTATTTTGTCTCTTATATCAAAAAGTAGAAATTTGCTTTCTTTACATATTATTTTTTCACTCTTAATTTCAAAATATGAAAATGTGTTTTTACACATTATATAGTCTCTTTTTTCCAAAATATGAAAATCTACGTTTTTTACTTTTTGTTTTGTCTATTTTTTTCGAAATATGAAAATCAGATCTTTTTACTTCTTGTTTTCTTTTTTTAAATATAAAATATGCTTTTTACATCTAAAAATCACCTATTTCAGATCTTATTTCGTCATTTTTATTACGATATATGAAACTCTGATTTTTACCTTTCTATTTTGTCTTTTTTTATTTCAAAATCTGAAAATGTGTTTTTTTTTTCATATTTCTTTGTCTCTTCTTATTTCGAAATATGAAAATCTACTATTTTCTTTCATTTTTGTCTCTTTTTATTTTAAAATGTGGAAATGTGTTTTTGACATCTTATTTTGCGTCTCTTTAATTCAAAATATGAAAATCAGCTTTTTTCTATCTTATTTTGTCTATTTTTATTTCCGAATATGATAATCTGCTCTTCAAATCTTATTTCGTCTCTTTTTATTTCAAAATATGAAAATGTGCTTTTTTACACCTTATTTTATCTCTATTTCAAAATATGAAAATGTGCTGTTTTTATATCTTATTTTGTCTCTATGTATTTTAAAATATGAATTTCCGCTTTTGTGACAACCTATTTTGCCTCTTTTTATTTCAAAATATGAAAATGTGCTTTTTTACATCATAGGTTGATTCTGTTATTGCAAAATATGAAAATCATTTTAGACCATATTTTGTCTCTTTTTATACAAAATATAAAAGTGTGATTTGTTTACATCTTATTTCGACTCTTTGTATATCAAAATATGAAAATGTGCGTTTTTTTTTACAGCTGATGTTGTCTCTTTTTATTCCTAAATATTAAAATGTGCCGTTTTTACATCTTATTTTGTCTATTTTGATTTCAAAATATGAAAATTTGCTTTTTTTAATATTTTGTCTTTTTTATTTGCAAATATAAAAAAGTGTTTTTTTTTACATTTCTTTTAGTCTCTTTTATATGCATATTCTCATATTTTACAATATGAGAATATGCATTTTTCTCATATATGCATATTCTCATATTTTAAAATATGAGGATATGCATTTTTACAACTTATTTTGTCTCTTTTTATTTCAGATTATGAAAATATGCATTTTTACATCTTATTTTGTCTCGTTTAATTTCAGAATATGAAAATGTGTTTTTTACAACTGATTTTGTCCCTTCTTATTTCAAAATATGAAAATATGATTTTTTTACTTCTTATTTTGTTTCTTTGTATTTCAGAATATGAAATTGTCCTTTTGTACGTCTGCAATTCTCTTTTTATTTCAAAATAAGAAAATGTGCTTTTTTACATTTCATTTTGTCTCTTTTTCTTTCAAAATATGAAAATGTGTACTATTTGCATTTTCTTTTTATCATTTTTTATTTCATAATTTTAAAATATGATTAATACATGACATCTTATTTTGAGTCTACTTAATTTAGAATGTGAAAATCGGCATTTTTGTTCCTTGTTTCTTCTTTTTTTATTTCAAATTATGAAAATGAAAATCAATTTTTTACATCTCATTTAGTATCGTTTTCTTTTAAAATATGAAAATGTACATTTTGACGTATTATTTTGTCACTTTTTATTTCAAAATATATCTGCTTTTTTACTTTTTATTTCCTCTTTTCATGAAACATGAAAACATGAAAATGTGTTTTTGATATCTTATTGTGTTTCTTTTCATTTCAAAATATAAAAATGTTCCTTTTTACATCTTATATTCTTTTTATTTCGAAATATGAAAATCTGCTTTTCTTACTCTTTATTTTGTATCTTTTTATTTTAAAATATAAAAGTATGTTTTTTTGTCATGTTATTTTGTCTCTTTTTTTCAAAATATGAAAATGTTTTTTACAACATTTGTTATTATTAAAAATAATAAAATAAGTTTTTGACTTCTTATTTTGTCTCTTTTTATTTCAAAATATGAAAAGATCTTTTTTTACATATTATTTTGTCTCCTTTATTTTCAAAATGTGAAAATCAGCATTTGTTAATTCGTATTGTTCTCTTTTATTTCAAGATATGAAAATGTTCTTTATATTTATGTCTTTTGATCTGTAAACATAAATATCAGCATTTTTACTGCTTATTTTGTCTCTTTTTTGTCAAAACATCACAATGTGCTTTTTTACATCTTATTTTGTCTCTTTTTATGAGAAAATGTGTTTTGTTACATCGTATTTTGTCTCTTTTTATTTCAAAATGTACAAATTTGCTTTTTTAAAATTTTTTGTCTCTTTTTATTTCAAAATATGCATTTACACATCTCAATTTGTCTTCTTCTTTTTTTCAAAATAGGAAAATGTGCTTTTTACATCTCATTTCGTCTCTTTTATTTAAACATGTGAAATTCTGCGTTTTTACTTCTTATTTTATCACTTTTTATTTTAAAATATTAACATGTGCTATTTTGCAGCTTATTTTGTGTCTTTTATTTCAAAATATGAAAATCATCTTTTTTAATTCTTATTTTGTCTCTTTTTATTTCAAAATTGAAAATGTGCTCTTTTACATCTTATGTTGTCTTTTTCATTTCAAATTATAAAAACCATCTATTTTTACATCTTATTTTGTCTCTTTTTATTTCAAAATATGAAAATCACCTTTTTTCTTTTTTCTTCTCATTTTGTCTCTTTTTCTTCAAAATTTGAAAATGTGCTATTTCAACATCTCATTTTGTCAATTTATTTTCAAATACTAGAATCATCATTTTTTCTTTTGTCTCTTTTTATTTTAAAATATGAAAATGTGCGTTTAACACCTTATTTTGTTTATTTTCATTTCAAAATATGAAAATCTGCCTGTGATTCTGCAGTGTGGACGTCTGCCCTCAGGCTACGTCTTGGTCGAAACGGCACCAGATTTAACGCCTCAGCCTGGACTGGCCGTTTGTCTAAATGTGACGCCCGTCCTCGATGACGGTCGTGACGATCCCAGTTGTGACACTGCCACCCAGTTGTACAGTTGGTTTGGTCGCTGTTGCTGGTCATGACGATCCAGCCCGATGATGTCGCCACAAAAGCTGGGTTACAGGACGTCTTTTGCAACAACGGACCACTGTCCTACGTTGTGACTAGATCCCAGAGGTCTCGTCTGGACACTGGTGTACACTTGTGGGTTGAAAAAAAATAAACACGGCACCAAATAAAAAAAAATTAATAAAATAAATGAACGAACACGCCTGGAGAGCTACGTAGAATGTCTTTATATAAAGAAAAAACAATATCTGTCTTTTCCCAAGAATACAGTTGTCGAAAATTATATACAATCGTCGAAAATGATTTTTACAACGGAGAGAGAAAGTTTGCCAAAAGCATCAAAGCTTCTAATCTTCAAGTAAAATGTCTAAGTTTCGTTAGCATTGAAATAAACAGATCTCTTCAAATATTCGCCAAAGTCTCTTCTCGTATTTAGTTAAAGTCTTTTCATTAATTCTCTATAATCAGGAGTGTCAATTTTCCTATGTAACTTCTAAAACAGCAAAGTTCTTTCGAGTCCTCATCGGAGTTTAACGGTTTGCCGAAGTTGAATGAACGAAGATTCAGAATTTTCGATTTTCCCGTGATAAAAAAATATAACAATAACGTTCTTTCGGGTTTCATGTCGATGGCGCATTATTCCAAATGAACTTCTCTGAATTAATTTGCGGCAGGCTTCATTCGAAATTAACTCTTTAGCCATAAGTTCTATAATGGGCGACCAGCCGTCGGTCATGGCTCCCCGGCTGGGGCCATTTTTCTCCCAGTCGCTACATTTCGACTGATAGCAGCTCTAACCCAAAACTCTAACCCAACTGACAAAACTCTGCCAGACTCTCCAACTGAACTTTTCGTGTCGAGCATCTATTTTTATAACCAATTTCGATCCTCTCTGGGGATCCAGCCGGCTCACAGCCTTCGGCCACTGAAAATCGGTCTCCGCCCCTTCGATTTGCGGATGTCTTAGCTCGACCAATGAGATCATGCCAACTCACGCCGAACCGAATCCAGCTCGGGTCACTTCGAACTGTTGTACTAAACAGTGGCCTTGGCCTCCGAGTGACCTTATCAAATCACTCTGACACTTGTTTTGTCTACGCGTTTTCAGATTAGCGGATACATTTCAAATCTAAGAGAAATTTATATGAACATGAAAAGATTCGAAATTTATGCAATCATGAAAGACGAGAAAAGATTATTTTCCCAAAATAACTTTATTTTATGCTCCCGTGTTTATAGAAGCACTTGATGGTTCTAAAATTATTTTTTCCTAAGCTCACATCACGTGAGGCAATAAAACACTAATAATATAACCAATATTTCTCTCTCCGTTGTTTTAAACCAACCAAAGGAAAGTATCCCCAAGGGAGAAGGGAAAGGGAAAGTATCACCGTGAGAGATAGTGTGACATGCCTTTTTTCTATATATATATTGTAACTTTCTTTTAATTACAAAATGTGCTTTTTTACATTATATTTTGTTTTATTTATTTCAAAATATGAAAATCCGCTTTTTTACATTTTGTTTTTTCTTTTATTATTGCAAAAAATGAAAATAAGTTTTTTACATCTAATAATCACCTATTTTACATCTTATTTCGTCTCTTTTTATGACGAAATATGAAAATCTGATTTTTTACTTTATATTTTGTCTTTTTTATTGTAAAATCTGAAAATGTGCTTTTTTCATCTTATTTTGGTTTTTCTATTTCAAAATATGAAAATCTGCTTTTTTCCTTCATTTTTTGTCTCTTTTTATTTTAAAATATGAAAATGTCATTTTTGACATCGTATTTTGCGTCTCTTTAATTCAAAATATGAAAATCAGCTTTTTTCCATTTTATTTCGTCTCTTTTTATTTCAAAATATGCAAATGTGCCTTTTTACATCTTATTTTGTCTCTTTGTATTTTAAAATATTAAATTAGGCTTTTTTACTGCTTATTTGACCTCTTTTTATTTTTAAATATGAAAATTTGCTTCTTTGATTCTTATTTTTTCTCTTTTTATTTAAAATATGAAAATGTGCTTTTTTACATCATAGGGTGATTCTTTTATTGCAAAATATGAAAATCATTTTTACACCTTATTTTATCTATTTTTATAGAAAATATGAAAGTTTCATTTATTTACATCTTATTTTGGCTATTTTTTATATCGAATTATGAAAATGTGCGTTGTTTTTTACAACTGATTTTGTCTCATTTTATTTTTAATTTTTTAAATGTGCCGTTTTTACATCTTTTTTGTCTATTTTGATTTTAAAATATTTTAATATTTTGTCGCTTTCTTTAAAACATGAAAAGTGCTTTTTTACATTTTATTTAGTCTCTTTCTATTTCAAAGTATGAAAATATGCATTTTTACATTTTATTTTGTCTCTTTTGTGAAAATATGCATTTTTTGTCTCTTTTGTGAAAATATGCATTTTTACATCCTATTTTGTCTCGTTTAATTTCAAAATATGAAAAGGTGTTTTTTACAAATGATTTTATCTCATATTTTAAAATATTAAAATGTGCCGTTTTTACATCTCATTTAGTCTATTTTGATTTCAAAATATGAAAATCTGCTTTTTTTTTAAATATTTTGTCTTTTTTATTTAAAAATATGAAAATATGCATTTTTATATCTTATTACATCTCTTTTTATTTCAAATTATGAAAATATGCATTTTTACGTCTTATTTTCACTCATTTAATTTCAAAATATGAAAATGTGTTTTTTTACAACTGATTTTGTCCCTTCTGATTTCAAAATATGAAAACTTGATTTTTTACTTTTTAATTTGTATTTGAGAATATGAAAATGTGCTTTTTACATCTACTTTTGTCTCTTTATTTCAAAATAAGAAAATGTCCTTTTTTGCATCTCATTTTGTCTTTTTTTATTTCAAAATATGAAAATGTATATTTTTTACATTTTCTTTTGTCTCTTTTTATTTCATAATTTAAAAATATGAGTTTTCACATCTTATTTTGAGTCTATTTAATTCAAAATGTAAAAATCGGCATTTTTACTTTATTTCAAATTATGAAAATGTGTTGTTTTTACATATTATTTTGTCTCTTTTTATTTCAAAATATAAAAATGTTCTTTTTTACATCTTATATTTATTTTTGTTTCAAAATATGAAAATCTGCTTTTTTACTGTATATTTGGTATCTTTTTGTTTTAAAATATAAAAATATGCTTTTATGACAACTTATTTTGTCTTTTTTAATATTAAAATTTTCTTTTTTACATCTTAATTTGTTTATGTTTATTTAAAAGTATTAAAATGTTTTTTGACTTCTTATTTTGTTTCTTTTTATTTCAAAATATGAAAATGTTCTTTTTTTAATCCTATTTTGACTCTTTTTATTTCAAAGTGTGAAAATCAGCATTTGTTAATAAGTATTTTTCTCTTTTATTTCAAGATATGAAAATGTTCTTCTTTACATCATTTTTGTGTCTTGATTTGTAAATATAAAAATCAGCATTTTCAAAATATGAAAATATGCTTTTTATACATCTTATTTTTATCTTTTTATTTCAAAACGTGAAATGTTTTTATTTTGTCTTTTTTTATTTCAGAATAAAATAATCAGCTTTTTTTCCATCTCATTTTGTCTCTTTTTATTTCAAAATATGAAAATGTGTTTTTTCATTTTATTTGAGTCTTTGTATTTCAAAATATGGAAATCACATTTTGTTTACTTCTTAATTTCTCTTTTTTTATTTCAAAATATGTAAATGCGCTTTTTTCTCTTTCTATTTCAAATTTTTAAAATGGGCTTTTTTACATATTATTTTGACTCTTATTATTTCGAAATATGAAAATCTATTTTTCTTACTTCTGATTTTGCCACTCTGTCGTTACATCTCTGGGCCGGGAACCGACTGGAACTCGAACTGGAACTGACTTTGATCCCTCGGCGCTCTGTATTTAGGATTATGCCATGGTGTGGGGCTAACCCTTCATTTCGGCAACCAATAGAATGCTGAGGTAGCTGCTGCTCGTTGTTGCCTTCGGTTTATCCAGTGGGATTAGCCTTATTTTTATGACGCCAATTGCTGGTCGTCTCTCCCTTTTGGGGCGCTGGTTCGCGAGACCAATGAGATACCTCCCTGTCTTATGACGTCATTTTTCTATACCTCTTTTTGGGCTGGACTTATCCGGCGAATTTACTTTCTACGAAATAATTTTTGTTTCTAATCATTTTTCATCAATGTGACACAATAACTAGGCGTATATTAAGGTGGATTTGTAAAGTATGTATTTTATTATAATAGATTAAGAATAGAAAATGGTTAAGAATAGAAAAATAGTTTTAAAACATGTGTTTCGTTTAACAAAAGTGAAAAAGAAGAGGAAAAAATAAATAAATAAACACTTTTTCTTTTATAAGGAAATTTGTGGAAGAGAAAAGGATTTAACAGATTACTGTTAAATCCTACCAGTCTTCCAATAAATATTTGACTAAGTGATTTGATGTGATAAAAGATAAAGTTTAGGAAATAGATTTTTGAGTGACCAAGTCAAAAACTGTTTTTACTGTATCATGACCACACATTAAGAAAAGATATTAGAATTTTCCCTTTCTCCAGGCAATAAAAAAACGCCTGGTTACGGGTAAAGTGTCAGGGCTATAAAAACATCCGACGGCCTTCACAGGAAGCTTTATGAAAATAAAAAGATAAAAATTCCTGGAAAATACTAAGGCTAAGTGCAGACTGGATGTCTGCAGGAAGTTTACACATCAAAGGAAGCAAAATTTAACTACCTTGAAATTTTGGACTTACAGTCACAAATGCTTATCTTTTGTTTTAAGCCGATCGTCTAGTAGACTTCAGATTATTTCGATATAAATACAAGTGATTTTTCCGAGTTGAGTTGAGTTAGTTCAGCCGGGCGTGTGCTTGAGGTAGGGAAACTCCGTTCGTCTGAGTAGGTCGGTTCGGCATTTGATCTCCATTAATTAGAGTTAGAGCTGAGTGTCACATCGCCTGCCCCAACTGCAAGACTTATATTTGTCT
The DNA here is from genome assembly GCA_037127315.1 of Ascarosepion bandense. Taxonomy (NCBI): domain Eukaryota; kingdom Metazoa; phylum Mollusca; class Cephalopoda; order Sepiida; family Sepiidae; genus Ascarosepion; species Ascarosepion bandense. Next base: position 1,651,432 of record JBBBDQ010001666.1, on the reverse strand, counting down.
TGTTGCTCATCCGTTGGATTTTTTAACGGTTTTTTTTGTATTGAAAAACTGTTTTCGTTCGGGGGTGGGGCAGGATCGAGTATGGCTTTGTCTCCCCAGCCATCCATTTCCTGTCGGCATGGACGAAAACCCCGGTTAAAAAGAATTCCCAATATTACATACAGATGCAAGAAAAATACAGGGAATTCATAAAAGATAATGAACTTTTGCCAATTCCGGAAGTAGTAAACGTTATTGCAACCAAGACGATCTCTCTGCTGACATCAGATGTCAAAACCAGAAAATTTATTGGTGTCAGCAGAGAGAACATGGAGGAGGCCCTAAAGACTCTTAAAATCACACCAAAGATATTGGCGAGACGATCACGTGCGATGTGGGAGATACTGTTAAACTCAGAAGAAGAAACTAAAGAACAGGCCGGAAGCACAATATCGGCAAAAGAGATTAGACTTCAGACGGAATACCTTGGAACGCTAAGAACAAGGATAATTGTGCATGGGATGCCAATTGAAGTCTCGTGTGACCATGTGGGTGGTTTCTTCAACCCAATATGGCTCAGTGGACGAGGTGGCGCGAGTCTTAAACAAGGATGTCTGTATAAACATAGTGTTAGATAGACCAAACTTTCTGAAAGTCCCCGAGATTTGGCTTTGTCGGAGCAGGAAATTGTATATTGTCGTAGAGGGACGCAGACCACATTGTTGGTCATGTGGGGAGGCCGAACACATGTCTAAAACGTGCCCCAGGAAAAAAATCCGAGGAGGTTCAGGTGACACTGGCAACACCGCCGGTAGCACAAACAACATCAGAATCAGCAAAAAAGGCCATCCAGGAAACCAGTCAAGGCGATTGAACTGAGGTAGTTAAGAAAAGAAAAATGGTGGCTTCCCCTCCCTCTCAGCAAAAAATGTCTCCATTGAAAAAAAAAAAGCCCCAGAAAGAGGCAAAAGCAACTCAACAACAACAGCAGACAAAACAGAAGCAACAACATCAACTACAGCAACAACAGCAGCAACAGCAACAACCAAAAAAGAATCCGGAGATGGAGGTAGAGGAAACGCCTCCTCCGCGTTCCTCATCGTTGAAGAGGGGACGGGAGGAAGAGGAAGGTGCAATAAAGAAAGGAAAGAAAGAGCCAGTAGAACGCGGCAGTGCGGAGCGGGTCACGGTTACCCCCAAGACTCTATCCGCCCCTGCCTCACCTATTAGGATTGTCTACGTTGAGGGGAGGAGTCAGTCTGCCTCCCCTATGAGACAAAAAACTTCTCTTCCCCCCACACTTCTCACAACCTCCTCCCAACTAGAAACTCCCTTCTCTAAAGTGGATAAAGCCTCTCCGCAGCCGGAAAAATCCTTCCCCAAATCCTCCCCAAAATAAAAAAAGAAAAAGAACCCTTCTGCCATGCAGATATCTGCAAGATAAACAGACCAGCCCTGGAGAAGGACTTCTGAGGCCACTTTTTAAACTGTCTTTGATCGACGGAAAGTAGGTTGAAGATCCAGTTTACTTTCCTAAAGCTCCCGGTGTTATGACACTGGTCAGAAGCACTGGAAACCTAAAAGTGTGGGAATTCCTTCAAGGAACTATGGAAGCTTTCCCAAACATTAATATGGCCCAAATTGGCACCAAATATTTACAAAGATTGTCACACTTTTCTTCTGGTAGGGTCCCTGTAATTCTCCAACCCCCTCTTTGCAGGGCCTTAAAACTAACGTTACCCACGGACGTCGGCGGGATTGTCCAGGCCGGACGTATTACGTCCGATATTGGTTCTGGAAGTCTTGGACAAACCGTCGGGGTCCCTACTGCTATTGATTTCCGCTCTGTATGTGACTAGGAGTAATTTTTCTCTTTCTCTTTACAGGTTTAAAAGATGTCAATTAAGTTAGCCTGTCTGAATACTAGGGGCCTTAGGAATCGGAGTAAGGCTGCTCGCCTTCTTCGGCATCTCTTGTCCTTCGGAGATGAGGAGCTTCTTTGCTGGTTAAGCGTACCCTGGACGCGAAGATGGATTTTGTTGATGTCGGTGCCGAGAGCCGGCTGATCGTGGCCGATATTGCAGTGAAAAGCAATGCGTTTCGACTGGTTGCAATTTATGCGCCCAATGACCGGGAGGAGCGCGTCTCGTTTTTTCGGCGGCTGGGGCCATTCCTGGTGGATTCAACGCGACTCGTCTTAGTGGGGGACTGGAATGTCATCCTGGACCCAAGTTGGATAGAGAGCGAGGAGCTAGCGGAAAGGCACGTGATAGTAGCTTGGTTGATCTCATCGAAGAGTACGGACTCGTCGATAGATACCGGGTTGATCACAATCGTGGGAGAATGTGGATGTGGGCTAATAGTTGGCCTTCTACACGAGTACCTAGCTACCTAGATAAAATGTTAGTTCAAGAAACAGACATAGATATTTTAGATTGCCCCACGTTCCACTGGTTATGATAATCGGACCACAACCTCGTTTGTGCCCGGGTAGATTTAAAAAATAGGCCTAGAATGACTGGTTACTGGAAGTTCAACGTGTCCTTACTGGACAGGCGAGACTTCCAGTGCCAGCTAATTAACTTAGTGCAGCGGGCGTTAACTGGGGAGTCATTGGGAATAAGTGGTGGGAGAATCTTAAGAATAGTATTATGTCTTTCACCACCAAGTTCAGCAAACGGCTCAAACTAGATAAGGCTGACAAAGTGAAGACACTTAGAGCTAATTACTCCCGGGCGGGGGCTAGTGGGGATCCCCTAGAGATAGTCATAGCTAAGAAGGCCCTGGAGCGTTCAACTAGCGAGCGTTACATGGGTCAGGTAATTAGACATAGGTTAAGCAAGATGTCTTCCGAAGCTGTGAACATAGGCGCAGAACTGCGCAAGGAAGAGATTCGCCGAGGCGGCGAACAGTACATTCGAGAGGTTCGCGACCCGGAAGAACATACTCTTCGGTCGCCTGACGACATGTGCGAGGCGTTTCGGCGGCATTTCGAGATACTGTTTACCAAGGAGCCTGGTCGCCCTGATGAGGAGTTTCGCAGCTATTTGGCTGACTTCCCCCGGCTTTTGCCGGCTGATGCAGCTAGCTGCGAGGGATAAACTACGGAGGGCGAAGTCTACGCGGCTTTGAAGAAGGTTGGCAGTGGCAAATCGCTGGGTCTCGATGGTTTGCCCTATGAATTGTACTTGAGGCTGTCGCACAACTTTGTCCCGATTTTGACTTTCGTGTTCAACAATTGGTTCCGGCAGGGGTCCATCCCCAACCGGTTCACCAGGGGTGTGATCGCGCTGTTAAGAAAAGGCAAGGAAGTTGGGAAGGTGCTAGAAGTTTACTGGCTCATAACTCTGCTAAACACAGAGTTAAAGATTTTGACCAAGATCTTGTCAAATCATTTGCCATTAGTTGCCGAGTCTCTGTTGGGACCTGAGCAGACTGGTGCTGTCAAGGGCCGAATAATTCAGAGCAACCTGCATCTGATACGCACGATCATAGAGGGGATAAAAGACGACGAAGAAGCAACGTTGATCAATTTGGATCAGTCCAAGGCATTTAATAGGGTTGACCATCGTTACCTGGCGGCTGTCCTGCAGGCCGCTGGATTCGAAACCAACTTCCGCCGCTGGATTAGCCTCCTGTATCAATCCCCTACGTCTGTGGTACAGGTGAACGGAAAGTTGTTAGGTGTTCTAGTGCTGTCTAGGTCGGTCCGTCAGGGTTATCCACTGTCACCCCTACTTTATGCTTTGGAGTTGGAGCCCCTCCTTCGCCGGCTAAGGAACAGGGCGTGCAGTCCGGCCCTACGTGGAATCGCTGTCCCTGGTGAGGCTAAAGCCAGAGTTTCCGCGTACGCCGATGACGTCATTACTTTCGTGTCCTCCCGGAGTGACATTGAGGTGGTACAGAAGGCGCTTGAACGGTAAGAACAGGACACAGGGGCCAAGATTAACCGCAACAAATCGTGCGGCTTGCGGTTAGGTGCCTGGAAGGGTATTACCCTCCTGGGGTCCTCCGACTGGACGGACAGCCCGGTATTCATTCTTGGAGTGTGGTTTGGTCCCGACCTACAATTGGAGAAAAATTGGTCTGACGTACTGGCAAAGGTAAACGAGTCGGCCAAGACTTGGCATCGAAGGAATTTGTCCTTAAATGGTTTGGCTGACGCGTGTTCTACATACGTCTTTTCCATTATCCTTAACCGGTTGTCAGTACTTCCACTTTGTAAACGACGCAGGAAGGCGATCGAGAGTTTGCTATTCTCCCTTCTGTGGAGAGGACGCAAACATCACGTCAACAAACGTGTCCCAACAACCGTGTCATAGGGGTCTGGGAATGCCGCACTTGCTGGGCCACAAGGTCGCTTCAAGGTTGGTTTTTCTCGGGCGAGTGATTTTGGAAGACTCATTGCTGGCGGGTATAGTGAGGGACATGTTCTCTAGCCATAAGATCATTCCCCACATCTCGAAGCGGTGCGGTAAGCCTCGAGGGTGATCGAGTTTTCTCCTCGAATGTCTGGCGACCTTGCGAGCCATTCCTCGGTCTAGTGACCTTTCACAGCCTCGGAGAATCTTCTATTGTGGATTAGTAGAGGGCGTCGCGAAGGATCCATTATTTGATGTGCTCCGCTCGTCGGAGGATGAGTTTCGTTCGTTCTGGTCTTGGGTGCCAGGTGCCGATTATCTCAGCAACTCTGAGTTTTCGCTTACCTGGAGATTGGCTCGGAATCGGTTGTCTCAATGACAAGCCTTTCATATGGGGCTTGGCAGATTTGACAGATTGTGAACGCTGCAACCTTGGCTTGGAAGAAACGGCTTCGCACGCCTTCTACCATTGTTCGCGGGTTCGCCCTCTATGGGATCGTTTCGGCGAGTTGACTACTCGTATCGAGCCGCGTCAGCTCGTGCTCATTGATCGTGCATTCGTCTGTGATAATGTATTACCCCCATTCCCTGGGATGAAACGTATGGTGTTTCTGTCGCTTCTGACCACGGCTCGAATGGTGATATGAACGACGCGAAAGGAGGAATTCTTGCGAGGTCAGCGTCTTTCACAACACGATCTAATCCGCTATTTCGAGCAGCAGCTCAGAATGAAGATTAGAACTGATTGGAAACGTTTGACTTCGACAGCCTTCAGCAAAAGGTGGGTACATGTGGCGAGTCTGGTTCGAGTGAACGGGGCTAGCCTTGATTTTCTCTTTTAGATCTGCTAGTTGCATCGGGGTGGATTCCTCCTCTGGTTATGGTAGTTCTCTCTTGTGTACCTAGTTAATGTGAATGCATGGGTTCCTAGCCAGTACCCGGCTCTCTCTTTTGTTATGATCCAAGTCGAGATTCCCCTCTCCAGTTTGTTCTGGCCTTCTTTTATCTCGGCTGGGTCAGCCTCTGATTTCCCCATTCCATTAATTATTTTATCCTACCCAATTCCCTTACCGAGTGTGCGTCTTGATTTCGCCGCTTGGCGGAATACAGCAGCCACTCTTTTTTGTAGGATGAACGGGTCTTACTAACATTGTTTAATTTTAGTTTTAAAATTGTTGTATTATAATGTGTTTTTTGGGATCATCCCCCCCCCCCCATCATCTCATTTTTCATTAAATCTTTTATATATGTATTACATTATTGTATGCATTTTTATTGTCATTGGTTTATTTCCTCGTTTTTAGGTGTCCCTTGTAAATATATGGTATTGTGGTGTGTGAAGGATTGAGAGCTGATGGATGGGTTCTTGTGGTGAATGTGCAAATTGTAATGAGCGATTGGGTCGTGGTTGTGTTTAGATAGGTATAGGATAGATACTGAAGACCACCCTCTAACCCCCTTTTCAGCCTTATGCCACAATTTGTGTATTTTTTACGCAATAAATATCCAGTCGATACTGGACGGTAGTATTCGACAGTTAGTCGAATACGAAAGTAGTCAGCAACCTGACAAGATTACACTTCGTAATACATATTATATCAAGTTCCTAACGTTTTGTACGTCAAACCTATTAGGACTGACTTTAGCCAAAATAATAACCTCCACTGCGATAACTCCACAACAATTTTGACTAAGAAGATATCAAACTCACGTGGAGGAGATAAAAAGAATTTTTTCAACTCGCCAACAGACAAATTTGGCGACGAAGATATCAAACTCATGTGGAGAAAATAAAATTTTTTTTCCACTCACCAAAAGACAATTTTGGCAACGAGGATTCGGATATCGGACGAAGATTCAATTCACTCGGAGTAATAAAGAAAAAAATCTTTTCTCTTTTTCGCTCATCAAAAACAATTTGGGGCGACGAAGTTCGCTCACCACAATAAGTCTCGGATTCCCGTTTAAAAAAAAACTTTGCAAAGTTTCTCGCAAGTCAAAACGTCAATTTAGTGATGAAAAAATCTGTAGTATTCTCAACAGAGAAAAAAATATTTTGCTTGATAATACAGTTTGCTCAAATAGGTCACGAACTGCGAATTCGTAGAACCCCACCCCTCTACAGTAGTAGGCATTGTGTTAACTCTTTGCGTCAATGGAGGATTGTAAAAGTCTGTTCCTGGAATTCTTTAAGTTCCAGTCGGATCAACAGACGAAAATATTAGAGCAACAAAAAACATTCTAGATGCAGATACAGGAGGAAGCTTTCAATATACAAATGCAATTCCAACAAAAAATGGAACAGAAGCATGGGGAGTTTTAAAACAAAATTCTGGAAATAACTAAGAAAAGGGAAGAGAAAAATCTACAAAATTATTCTTTCCCGGAGAATACAATATGGAATTCAACTGAAATATTCACGTACAGTCCAGATGAAGAAGTAACTTTTGCGGAGTATTATAAAAAATATACGAGCGTGTATAACGAGGACTGCCACTCGTGGTTTGAAGGAGAGAAAGTTAAGCTTCTTTTAAGCAAATTAGAAACTACTGAGCATAACAACTTGGTAAACTACATTTTATCGAAAAAAAAAAACTAGCGAGTTGACTTTTACCGGGGCGGTAAATATATTAAGTGAATTATTTAGTAAAAAGACATCTCTGTTCCACAAAAGGTGGAAATGTTTAAATCTAACGAAAGATGACGAACTAGGCTATATAATGTACGCAGCCAATGTGAATAAGCATTGTGAAGAATTCAAGCTGGCAGAATTAAGCGCAGACAATTTTAAGTGCTTGGTGTTTGTTCAGGGGCTGGTATCGGAAAGAGACGCAGAGTTGAGAAAAGTAGTACTGGCAAAATTGGACAGCGATCCAAGTATTATGGTACAAAAATTGGCAGAAGACTGCACAAGATATGTTAGCGTAAAGAAAGATTAAAAAAAGATATAACAGTCTGGGGTTTCGTATACGCTACGAAGGAAAAAGTCAGTCTACCAAAAGGAATTCTAAAATTACGGATTATCAAGCAAAAAGTGAAATACCAGGGAAAAATAAACAAAAACTCCCGAAGCCATATTTTGCTTGCGGTGAACTACACTGGTACAGATATTGCGATTTTAGGAATAAAAAATGTTTCAACTGTAAAAGAATGGGACATAAAAGCACGCATTGCAGGTCAAGAAATAAAGACAATAAAATAAGAAAATTAAAGTCCAACGAGGTAAAAGATGGAATCACCAGAAAATTTGTTACAGTCAAAATAAGTAATAAAAATATAAAAATGCAACTTCACACGGGTTCGGATTTATCTAATATAAATTTGCATACGTGGAAGAAGTTGGGGAAACCAACTTTAACAAAGACAAAGAAAATCGCGAGGTCAGTGACGAGAGAAAAATACAATTTATTGAAGAATTTGTTACAAACGTCACGTTAAATAGAAAAACGCAAAAAGGTAAACTATTTGTCACAGAAAATACTAGGAACTTACTTGGTACGAATTGGATAACAGAATTCCAATTATGGGATATACGGATAAATTCTTTGTCACAGGGTAGAAAGTTTAAACACCGAAGCCCAAAAATTAATAAAGAAACTTAAGGAAACATTTCCTACTGTTTTTCTCCAGATTTGGGAACGTGTACCAAGATGGAGGTAAAATTTCAGCCAAAAGAAAACGCTCAGGCGGTATTCAAAAAGAAAAGGAATGTGCCGTTTGCCTCAACTGAGCAGATACATAAAGAATTACACAGATTAGAGAAAACCGGTGTACTTAAAAAAGTTGAGTATCGTGAATGGGCGACATCGACGGTATACGTGAAAAAAAAGTCAAAGGAAATTCGTGTTTGTGCTGATTTTTCGACGGGTTTGAACGCGGCACTCAAAGATTATAATTATCCCCTACCAACAGCAGAAGAAATATTTGCGAAGCTAAACAGAGGCACAATATTTTCGAAGATAGACCTCAGCGATGCATATTTGCAAATACCGGTAGAAAAGTAAACGTCAAAACTTTTGTGTATAAACATACATCGGGGTTTATATAAATTTAATATACTCCCTTTTGGGATCAATGTCGCGCACGCCATTTTCTAGCAAGTAATGGATTCAATGTTGGGCGGTCTAGATTTTGCTGTAGCATATCTGGACGACATCCTTATGAGAAGTACAAGTATAGCAGAACAAGTAGAACATGTAAATGCAATAGTTTACATAGTAGAATACAGGAATTTGGATTTAAACGCAAGGAAAGCAAATGTGAGTTTTTTTTTAGAGAAAGTAAAATATCTGGAGCAGATCATCGATAAGAAATGCAGAAGGCCAGACCCAAAGTGAGCAGCGGCTATAAAAGACATGCTGGCTCCGAATGATATTACCACATTACAAAGTTTTTTGGGATTAGCAAAGTATTACCAAATATACATCCCTAAAATGTATGATCTGCGGGCACTATTAAATGATTTATTGAAGAAAGGAAAACCCTGGAAATGGACTAATTAATGCCAGAAAGTATTTGAAAAGATAAAGGAAATTTTAACCTCAGAATTATTTTTAACCCACTACAACCCGAATTTAGAGATCATAGTAGCTTTCGACGCGCGTATGGAGTAGGAGCATGCATCTTACACAAAATACCAGATAGTCAAGTAAAACCAATTGCCCATGCTTCCAGAGCACTACTTCCGGTTGAGAAGAAATACACAAAGATAGAGAAAGCAGCGCTAGGAATATTTGCGGTAGCGAAATTTCACCGTTCTGTCCAAGGTCGACATTTTAAGCTACAAACTGATCGTAAGCCTCTAATTTCGATTTTTGGGACTAAAAAGGGTTTGCCAAAGCATACAGTCAACCAATTACACAGATGGGGTATAATACTGCTAAATTATAACTTCAGCATGGAGTACATACCATCGAATAAATTTGGCTACGCTGATGGGCTGTCAAGGTTAATTCCTAAAATGAGCGAACCATTAGAAGACACAATAATGGCCTCACTGAAATTAAATGAAGAGCTAAAATTTACTGTGTAATGCACTTCGGGAACTTCCGTTAACTCCAGAAAAAATAAAAGCCACCAGGGACAAGTATATCTTGAAAATAAAAGAAAAAATAGCCGAGAGGGACCAGTACACAACAAATGTTTTATCGCTTTGAGATACAGCATTGTTACAGAGATCGTGTGGTGATCCCATACACACTGCAAAAGTAAATACTACAGGATTTTCATACTGGTCGTCCGGGCAGCACTAGGATGAAGAGCCTAATGCGAAGTTTTTTTTTTATATTGGCCGAATATGGACAGGGATATTGAGAACGCAGTGGCAAAATGTAAAGGCTGTGCCTTAGCTGCAAAGGCACTTCCGATAAAATTTAATCCCTGGTCGAAACTAGACATACCATGATCTAGGTTACATGTGGATTTCGCAGGTTCACTGAATGGATACCATTACATCATAGTAGTGGATAGTTTTTCGAAATGGCCTGAGATACAAAGGATAAGAAAACCGACGACGAAAAGTACTAAACACTTCCTGCTGGAATTGTTCGTAAGCTTTGGTGTGATAGACACAATTGTGACGGACAACGAAACTCAATTTACGTCGAAACAATTTAAAGACTTCTGCAAGGAATACAACGTCGAACATGTTACCACAGCTCCATATCACCCAAGATCAAACGGGTTGGCTGAAAAATTTGGAGACACTCTAAAAAGAGCGTTAAAGAAAGCTAAGGAAATACCTGCAGAAGAAGCCCTACAGAAGTTTCTACAGGTATACAGAATTACCCCAAATAACTGAACACCAGCTTCACAATCGCCAGCTGAGGTGACGTTCGCACGTCGGGTCAGATCTGTCTTCGACAAATTACTACCAAAAAAGACAAAGCCAGGTAGAGAAAGATTTATTCAAGTAAAAAAATACAATTCTGGTGAAAAAGTATACTTTAAGGTCTACAGAATAAATCGTTCTGGGAGATTGGAAAAATAGAAAAGCGGATTAGCAATATGATGTACTTGGTGAAAGGCGAAAAATTCACGTGCAGGCGGCACATTAACCAGATCAGACGACGCTCTTCAGACGTGGTTAACAGTGGTTCCGCGGAAGAAACGCCTATGGAGGTGATTTTCGATACGTTTGATCTACCGACTCCAGTAAAGATTTTACCTGAGGTACGCCGATCCAGGAGGAAAAGAAAGGCAACTAATCATTTAAAAGTGGATCCAATACGCTATGATGTTGCTAAAAAAAATGAAGTGTTTTTTTCTTTTCTTCATATTTCCTGTAAAAATTTTTAAAAAAAATAAAGAAAACTGTTTTCCTCCTACGGAGTAAAGTATTAGAAGAGGGGTGTTATGGTGAAATACATCTATTCTATAGTAAATAGACTCTCCCACCTAATTTAAGTAGGAGTAGTAAGAGGAACGGGGGTCAGTCAATGTTGGACGACAGTCGAATACGAAAGTAGTCAGCGACCTGGCAAGATTACACTGCGTAATGCATATTATATCACGTTCCTAACGTTTTGTACGTCGAACCTATTAGGACCGACTTTGGCACAAATACTAGCCTCCACTGCAATAATAACGCCACACTTTATTATTTCAAAATATGCAAATGTGCTTTTTTACAACGTATTTTGTATCTTTTTATTTCAAAATATGATTTTTTTTTTTTTACATCTTATTTTGTTTTCATCATATTTGAATATTTTTCATTAATTTTTCTAAAGGATATATTAATTTTCTGAAACTTTGAAAATTTCAAAGTTTACGTTCAACACTATAGCTTTTTGTTGGTTTCGGAATAGATTTTCAACTATTTGTAAAAGTTTTTAAACTTTCGTAAAGTATCTAAAACCCGTAACATTTTTTTAACATCTAAGTGATTTCCATTGATACCATGTGTTTTCATCATGTTTTAATAATTTTTTTGTTATGTTTTCAAAATTTACTTTAAAAAGTATAGTTTTTTGTTGATTTTTAAGCTTCTTTAAAGTATCGAAAATCCCAAAAATGTAGTAAAATCTAAGTGTTTTTCATTGATACCAAACGGTTTCGTCATGTTTTAATAATTTTCATTAATTTATCTTAAGATAAATTAATTTCTGAAACTTTGAATATTTCAAAATTTACGTTACAAACTATACCTTTTTTTTTTTTATTTCGGAGTAGTTTTTCAACGTATTATTAAGAGACAACAAACTCCCGTAAAGTATCGAAAACCCCTAAAATATTTTAAACTCTAATTGTTTTCAGTTGATACCGAGTGTTTTCTTCGTGTTTTATAATTTCATTAATTTATTGTTGTGAGACCGATACTTACCTACATCATGGACTCTTCCAGTACTATATTACTATGTGAATGGTAGTATTATGGTAGTCGCGCCAGCAGTTGGCATTTGCCTCTGTTGTTGCAACTATAACAATGTCAGCTCTCTGCCTTCGGGTAGAGGGCGCTCTCTGCTTCGAGCAGAAAGCAATAACCCAGTCGCGGTTCCGCCGAAGGGTAGAACCACGACTCAGTAAAAATAGACAGACATTTTTTGGCCCGGTTATATGGCCGAGAATACCCACTATAAAATGACGATGTGTCACATCTAGCCTTGCGTGGGAAGGCTGGTAAATACCGTCGTGCCAGCAGTTGGCATTTGCCTCTGTTGTTGCAACTATAACAATGTCAGCTCTCTGACTTCGGGTAGAGGACGCTCTCTGCTTGCGAGCAGAGCATTAACCCAGTTGTGGTTCCGCCAAAGGGTAGAATCACGACTCTGTAATAACAGACAGATATTTTTTGGCCCGGCTATATGGCCGGGAAGACCCACTATAAAATGACCATATGTCACATCTAGCCTTGCGTGGGAAGGCTGGTAAATACCGTAGCACCAGTAGTGTGCTGCCGCGTACGACTACCAATATCGGACACCACTGGATAGTAAGCTCTGCTTACTCTTACATTGTTCTTTGTAACCTTTCTGTTTAATATATCTTTCTTTACCTCTAACCCGTGTTCCGTGTTTTCCTTCCGTGGCCCCTGTGGCACCCAACCGGCCCTGGTCGCTGTTGGTTTCGATCCAGCCAGTTGGTCGTAGATTGACTCTGTCACGGTTTTCTCCCTTGTCCCACGTTGTGTTGATTAATCACAAGGCAGTCACGTGAGTTTGTCACTAGCTGTCTCTCTGCCAAACTAAACTAAGCCGGGAAGTGTGCACACAATTGAGTAATAAAAGAAAAAATGTAACATCAAAGGAAATAAGTGGACCGACGGATGAAAAGTATTGTAAAATAACGTCTTTACATACAGATTACACATAATAGTCTCTTGAATAATTTCCCATCCCTTCTTCTATCAACTGGTAGCGGAACGGACGTTTCTTAGGTAAATCGAATTATTCTCCTAAGCAATAACAAGGAATCTGGCTGGCCGCAGCTCGCTGCTTTGAACAGAAGTCTCAGTTCGTTATAGAAGTCTAGTCAACTTGTTGCTTGTTTTCCGGAATGTTACGGAAATTGCCGAAGTGCTGGGTTATTCTCTTTCAGTTAGCAATTTCAGACTTGTCTGAAAATTCTCTTGTCTGTCTCTTAACTCTAGTTGGTTGATTGGCGACAGACTTCTCTATGGTCGGCACCCAACGACATGGCAATCATCTCTTTGTCTCATTACTTCTTCAGTTGGGAACTGTCTTTAGTCATTAGATTTCTGGACCGAGAAATTGAACTCTCTGCCACTCGAGCTGCAACTCTTGTCGATCTCTGCAATTCCATTTCGACTTCGACTTCAACTGCATTCAGTTGTCGATCTCAAAATCTTTATCTGGAAATTCTCTTCTGTCTTTAACTCAGATTAGCTGGTATCCGGCCTCTTCTGTCGATCTGTCATTCCGACTTTGACTTCTCTGTCGCTCTCTGCAATTCAAAACTTTGACTGTAAAATCTCTTGTCTGTCCTTGTCTGGTTGGCCGGCAGGCTCTGCGGTTGGCATCCAACAACTTGGCGACTATCTTCGTCGTTACATTTTTAGGCCGGAAACTGGAACTGAACTTGAACCCCAACTCTGGACTCTCCTCCGAACTCGATGCCAACTGATTTTGATCCCTCGGGACCCTGTATTTATCGATGTGCATACCATGGTGTGGGGCCGACGGCAACCAATAAAATCCCGAGGTCAGCTGCTACTCGTTGTTAACTGTGGTTTAGCCAATGGGATTAGTCTTCTTTCCATGACGTCAATTGTTAGTCGTCTTCCCCTTTCGGGGCGTGTTCACAGGACCAATGGAATCTCTCTCATCTTATGATGTCATCTCCCCATACCCCTTTTTCTGGGCTGGACTTAACCAAATTTTATTTCTCACGAAATAATTTCGGGGATTTTTTTTTCTTAAAACAATAGGCATTAACCTTTTTGAACTGTCTTTGCCCAAAACAAGTTGACAAGGGTCCATTGACATTGTTACCCAAATAATAATTTCTACGCACCTGTTTTTAATATCCATTCTCTGAGTCGCCTATATTTTCAAGTGACAAGAATGTCTTATCAGTTTTACCCTGATGTCAGTGAAAATACTTTTTCTCTAAGTACTTTGACTTGGAATCAAAACATTTGTTATCTTTAATTCTTGTCACGAGTCATGTCAGCCAGACAATCGGACAAAAATGAAATCCCCTTTTCCTTTACCCAGAAAAAATAACAATTAAATTTATCTTTACTCTATGTTTAGAATGACCGCTAGCTTTCTTTGAGGGGAGTGAAACCGACATCTATTGTTTCTGGCTTGAAACTAATTTAGTCTTTTCTTTCTTTTTCTTCTTTCTCTGGTCTTCCTTTTCTATTCTTTTGCCGACCAAAAAAAAAACAAAAAACAATTGAATCTATCTTTTAGGTTCAAGAATGACACTTGTCTTTGAAAACAAATCCATTTCTCTTTTCTTTCTCTTCTTTCCGGTTTACAATAATAGAGAAATACCAGGTGTTATTTTTCGTCCCTGTTTTCCTTTTAAAGATAAAGATTTTCCAGCTACAGTTAATAATCAGTTAATAAAATTAATCACCTCCATTTTCCTTTGCTCATATTCGGAGGATAAAGAAAATTTCTCTTAGTATGTTCTCTTATGATCTATAATAGCAATTAGAAGATTTTGGTTACCAATTAATTAATAAAATTAATTATCGCCATTCCAAAATATTGTTATAGCCCCCACTTTATGTCTACATCATTTATCTTCAGCATAAATTAATTTTGCGAAAATTTCAAAATTTACGTTTAAAAACTATAGCCTTTTATTGATTTTGGAGTTCTTTTTCAATGTTTTTGTAAAAGACAATAACCTTTCGTAAAGTATCGAAAAACCATATTTTAAAAAGAAATCTAAGTGTTTTCAGTTGTTTCCAAGTGTTTTCACCAAGTTTTATAATTTGCATTAATTTATCTTACGGATAAATTAATTTACTGAAACTTTGAATATTTCAAAATTTACGTCCAAAACTATAGCATTTTCTAGATTTATTTTTAATAGACAAAAAACTTTAAACCCCTAATTTTTTTAAAAATCCAAGTGTTTTCAATTGATACGAAGTATTTCATCGTGTTTTAGAATTTTCTTTAATTTATCTGAAGTATAAATTAATTCCAAAATGTACGTTCCAATTTATGGTGTTTTGTTGATTTCCGAGTACTTTCAACGTTTTTGTAAAAGACAATACACTAAATATCGAAAACCCCCAAAATGTTTTTAAAACTTTTAAAATCTATGCCTTTTCAGTTGATACCAAGTGCTTTCATTATGTTTTAATAATTTTCATTAATTTATCTTAAGTATAATTTTTTGAAATTTTGAAAATTTCAAAATTTACATTAAAACTAGATTTTTTTTTTTATTTCGGAGTAGTTTTACAACGTATTTTTAATAAACAACAGTTTATCGTAAAGTATCGAAAACGCCTAAATTTTTTAAAACTTGATTCCAAGTGTTTCATCATATTTCATAAGTTTTGTTAATTTATCTTTAGGATAAATTGATTTTCTGAAACTTTGAAAACTTCGAAATTTAGGTTCAAAATTATAGCGCTTTGAATTCGGAGTACTTTTTCAACGTTTTTGTAAGACAATGAACATTCGTAAAGTAACAAAAACCATAAATATTTTAAAAATCTTAAGTTTTTTCAGTTGGTTTTATATGTTTTCATTATCTTGAGGATAAATTAATTTTCTGAGACTTTGAAAATTTCAAAATTTAGCGTTTTCTTGATTTCACAGTAGCTTTTCAACGTATTTTTAATAGACAACAAACTTTCGTTAAGTATCGAAAACCACTAAAATATTTTAAAATCTAAGTATTTTCAGTTTTTACCATATGTTTTTATCATGTTTTAATAATTTTCATTAACATTTTATCATATTTAACAATTTTCATTTATCTCAAGGATAAATTTATTATCCCAGAAATTTTAAAATTTACCTTCAAAACTATAGCATAGATTTTCAACGTATTTGTTAAAGTTAATAAACTTTCGTAAAGTATCGAAAACCACCATTTTTTTTTTAAATCTAAGTGTTTGCCATTGATACCAAGTGGTTTCATCATGTTTTAATAATTTTCATTAATTTATCTTAAGGACAAATTAATTTTCTGAAACTGAATATTTCAAAATTTACGTTAAAAACTATGCATTTTTTTTTTTATTTCGGAGTAGTTTTTCAACGTTTTTGTAAAAGACAATAACCTTTCATAAAGTATCAAAAAATCATAAATCTTAAGGATAAATCAATTTTCTGAAACTTTGAGTATTTCAAAATTTATGTTCAAAACTATAGCATTTTCTAGATTTATTGTTAATTAGGTACTTCCACTAATTTGAGGGAAAAACAGCATAGCGTAATGCAAAAGGCCACAAACTTAACAAAAATGAAGTTTTATCGTCAAAATGTTGATGTTATTATTAAGAAAAATCAAAAAAATTTTAATTATTTTTTGAATTTTTTAAATCCTTTCTAACACGTTTGAATATTTTGTTTAGAATGCTTTTGTTTCTGTCGTTTAACATTGATTTTTTGCGCTTTTGTTCTGTTGAAAACACATTAATTTGAAAATTCTTGTACAAATAATTGTTCGATTTTAATGAAATTTTCAGAATTTAGATTTTAAAAATTTAAGTGTAATGAATTAAATTATTTTTAAATGCTTTTTTTTAGAAAATCTTGGTAAAAAAATTTATTTTTAAATGTGTTACCCGCCGCCACTTACTTAATTTCATTAAATTTCGCACAGAACCTTCTTATTTCATGAAATTACTTTTTTGGTTAAAAGTAGGAGTTATACGAGATTGTAAATCACCTCCTTTTTTTTCTAATTTGTACCATTTAACTGAAAATCTGCTCTGAATTGGAAAATAATGAATCCAATAAAACTTGACTTAATTAGTAAAGCTTTTAATTTTTTTGTAAATAAGTAATATTAATGACATTATTGTATAAAGAAATAAAAATTTTGATGAATAATGAATTTTTACAAAAAATTTTTAATATTTTTTTTTTTCATTTTAATTGTAATAATCTATAATAGTTGAAAATTGTGTAAAATTCTGTATTGGGGTATTTATTGGATGTGATATAGTAATTAAGTAGAAACGAAATTTATGAGTCCAAAATTGCAAAAATTTATGAACGTAGTTACACCTCCTTATTTTTAAAATAATTCTTAATTTATTATATTTTTGCCTTATTTTCATGTATGGTAGACTGAAATTTCCATTATTATGAAAAGGTTGAGTAATTTAAGAGTTTTGTCCCTTCACTTAGATTTATGAAAATTGTCATTTTTGGTCATGCATACAACCTGTCATCGCCTAATCAGTCAAGAATCCGTCAAACATTCAATCAGATGAACACAACCAATCGTTAATAATTTGTTGTATATTATTTTTTATGCTATAAGCAAGTAATATATTTTTTAAAATCAGCTTAATTTAACTTTCAATTTTCTAATTTTACTAAAATAAAGTGTCAGAAATCTTTTAAAATATTTTTTAAATTGATGAATTTTTGTTTGTTTACAAATTTCTTAAAATTAAGAAAATGGCTGTTAAGAAAATTTAAGAAATCAAAATTAAATGTGACATTCAAATCTATATAATTTCTATCTGAAATAAACCAGAAATTTTTACTTAATGGAAATAATAAATTTAATCATTAAGCTTTTAATTAAATCTAAAATGAAATCTTCAAGAATGTTTTTTCATTTAAAAAATTTCATTTTAAAATTAGGTATCAAAAATTTATGCTGAAAAGAGGATGTACCTATTTTTAATAGACAATAATCTTTCGTTAAATATCGGAAACACCTAATTTTTTTAAAAATCTAAGTGTTTTCAGTTGATACGAAGTATTTCATCGTGTTTCATAATTTTTCTTATCTTAAGTATAAATTAATTTTCTGAAACTTTGAAAACCTTCGTAAATATCGAAAACCACTAAAATGTTTTAAAATATAAGTGTTTTCAGTTGATTATATGTGTTTTCATCAAGTTTTATAATTAGCATTACTTTATCTTAAGGATTAATTAATTTTCTGAAATTTGGAAATTTCAAAATATATATAGTGTTTTCTAGATTTAGCAGTATTTTTCATTGTATTTTTTATAGAGAAACTTTCGTAAAGTATCGGAAACATCTAAAATTTTTTAAGTTTTTCATCATGTTTTAATAAGTTTCATTAATTTATCTCAGGATAAATTAATTTTCAAAAACTTGGAAAATTTCAAAATTGACGTTAAAACTATAGCTTTTTTGATTTCAGAGTAGTTTTTCAACATATTTTTAATAGACAACAAACTCTCGTAAAGTATCAAAATCCCTAAAAAATTTTAAAGTGTTTTCAGTTGATTCCAAGTGTTTCATCATGTTTTATAACTTTCATAAAGTATCACCATGTTATAATAATTTTCATTAATTTATCTTAAAAATAAATTTTCTGAAACTTTGAAAATTTACATTCAAAACTGTTGCATTTTCTTAATTTTGGCGTAGTTTTTCAACATATTTGTAAAATGTAATAAACTTTCAAGTATCGAAAACCTTTAAATTTTTTAAAAATGAACTTCATGATGTAATCAGTTTCCAAGTAGGCATCTATGCAGATGGCACCATCATTTTCTCTCATCTCAATAAAAAATCTGCCAAAGCTGACAAAGTAAACCTGGTTGCTGCACTTCAAAATGACCTCCATATGTGAGTGAATGAGTAGGAAATGACTCATAAATTTTAATATCTCCAAAAGAAAGCAGGTCTCTTTTAACCACCGCAAAGAAACATTCCTGCCTGCTAACATTAGTCTCCTATAGAGTAACGCACTGCTCTTCCTTAGTCTCACTCTCTCAAATTTACCTCAAATGGAATGACTATATCGAATACATAGCTGCATCTATTGATAAGAATGTTTGTTCACTGTATCAGGTCAAGAACTTTTTGCACATTTATAAATCTACTATTTGTCTGTGCATTGAATACTGTTCCAATATGTGAATGTGTGCTTCTGCTAGTCATCTTGGGGTCCTCGACAAGAAACAAAGAAGGATTTGCAATATAATCAATCCTGACTGGGCAGCCTGCCTTCAGTTACTTTCTCACTGACATGATGTGTCTTTCTTCTGTTTTTTCTCAAGTATTTTCATGACAACTGCTCTGATGAATGTGTATTTACTCGTGCTACTAGATTGACATTAAGGTATCACCCTTTTACTGTCAAACTAGTTTAATATAACTGCCTCTTCTACAGTTTCTTTTCTCTCACTTCCTGTTCACATGCTTCTCTGATTGCTCCAATCTCAAAAAGTTTAAATGCAACGTCATCTTTTAACTATATGATTCCTATCCATCTCTTATCTTTTCTTCTGTATCTTTTTTATTCTCTCACTGAGAATAAAAAAGATTCATTCTATCCCACCTGTGCACCAATGTCATTTCTGTCTTGTTTGGGGTGAAATGTTTATAAAAAAATACATTTTAAGTGTTTTCATGGTTTGGAAATGACAGGTTGTTTGCAAATCATGAAAACAAGGAAAAGTATTATTAAAATCACAGAAAATACACAAGTGTAGTAAAACTGAGCTGTGTTTACAACTAGTTTTAAAGTATTATATTTGTTGTTTGCAATGTCACAAAAATATTGAAAAAGAATTGAATACAGATGGGTTTCGACACCCATCTGTATTTTCTACTTGTTTGGTAACTTAGAAAGGTTATATTAAATAAAATTGGTGTTTGCAAAGTTACGAAAACAATGAATGAGTATTCAAACTAGTGTTTTACATTTGTTTTGGTTGATTACTCAATCATATTAAATAAAATTTGATGGTTGCAAAGTCATAAAAACAACAAAATATAGTCAAAATCATGTTGTTTCCACTAAACTTGTTTTGGTTGCTACACAAAGTTATATTAAATAAAATTTGGTGTTTGTCAAGTTAAATCAACAAAAAAGTATTTGAAATTTAGCTGTTTTCATTTGAAAACAAGTTTCCAACATGTTTACACAAAAATTATATTAATTAAAATTTAGGATTTACAAAGTTATGAAAAACATTTAAGAAGACTATATAAAGATATTTTCCCTCATTAACACCTGTTTTCAGCTTGTTTTGGAAGCTTACTCGTTACATAAAATTTGTTGTATTCAAAGTCATGAAAGTAAAAAAAAAGTAGTCAAAATAGAGCAGTTTTTGCTTGAAAACAAGTGTTTTCAACTTGCTCAGTTACTTAATCAAAGTTATATTAATTTATGTTAAAAAAAAATCTGATGCTTGCAATGACAGGAGAACAATGAAAATATACTCAAAATCATGATGTCTTTGCTTATTTAAGAAAACAAGGAAAATCAAAATTGATTTGGGTATCCAAACAATGCGAACACTTGATTTTGGTCACTCTTTCTTTGTTTTGGTTAATTTTAACAAACTAAAACTTTTTTACTGTAACTTTTTTAAGCTATGTGGGCACATATTTTCGAACAAAACCACACGATTTCAATCACGTTTTTTCACTGTTTTTATGACATTGCAATTATGACATACATTTTAAGTATTCCCTTCTTTTTGGAGGGTGGCACATTCTTTTTAATATTCTCATACTTGCGAGTGGTCAAGTTCACACTGCATTTTTCATTGTTTCCTATAGTGCTTAAATCAGCAGTGTCCTTGTTCATCTTTATATGCACAAACTTTTGTGATTTTGGCTGCTCACAAATCCATGTCATTCTTCCCACCAGCTCTTCCATTCCTGACAGACCTTGATGTCCTTGTACAATAGTTTCCCTAAAGCCAGCAAAGGGCCTTCATTACTTTTATCAGGCACACATATTCATGTATATAATGTCCTTTATGTCAGATTTTGCTTGAGTTCCAGTGCAATGACCTTGGTCAAATATGGCAGTCTTGGAAGCAATGACAGCATAGAATGAAGCTTTGCAGCTAAGTTGATGTTGCGACCATGAATGCCTTTGAGCAATCCCATAAGTTTTAAGAAAGGTATTCACTGACTGATCAAACACAGTTCCACCAGCTTCAAATGTTCTAGCTCCAGGAGTAATTTATCCAACTCAATCCCGGTAAGACATGATTGTATTCGCAATTGGTTTCCTGTGTGTATTTCCACTGCTGATTTAGTTATGGTTTGAACGACTTCTTGACATGATAACTTTACAGGATTAAACTGAACCACAGAACTGCTGTAATAAAATTGGTAACAACAGCAGCAGGTGTAAATCCACCCCTCGTAAACTTGATCCCCCCAAAATAGCTGCGCACTCTTTTGAGCTTATTTCCTTTGCTTGCATTGATCTCTTTGAATCAACCAGCCACTTCTTCTGTTCATTTGGTTTGACTACTGTATGTTTCTTTTTTTTTAATCCTGTCTGAAGCCTGATGCTGCTCCTCAAGAGTCCCTACTCCCTCTTTTTGTCTTCATTTGGGTTCTCATGGAAACCAACTGACTCTCCTTCTGTTGACTTGGCCTATCTCTGTGTCACATTCTGAATCCTGCCTAAAGCCAGCCACTTCTCTTTTCACACGACCTATCTATGTTTTTCCTTCTGAATCCTGTCCAAAGTTAAATGTTGCTCTGTCTGTTTGACTGTTTAATTTTCCCTCTGTTGCTGTTTCTTGCTTCTGTCTAATGTACATTGAATCTCTGCAGCCTCAGGCAACTTCTGCTGATGGAAATATTTCATAAATTCGGCATTCTGCTTTCACTTTTGAGCTGAACTTTTTGATTTTGATTTCAGCTGATCTTCCATTGTTATTGAATATTTTAAATTTGACAGCATGTATAAACACGCTGTCAAAATTAAAATATTCAATAACAATGTGCTAAATTATCAAAATCAACCTGTTTTTTTTTTTCAATACAGAGAAAAATTATCAAAATTAACCTATTTTTGCTCGAAAACATGTGTTTTCATGTTTTATGTAACTGAAACTAGGTTATATTAATTAGTCTGGTGTTTGCAAAGTCATGAAAGAAAGCAAAAAGTGGTCAAAATCAAGTGTTTTTGCCCAAAAACTCATGCAAACAAGTGAAAAGTGGGTAAATTTGATTTTGATTGAAAACTAGTTTTTAACTTACACAAAAGTAGAGAAATTTAATTTGGTGATTGCACAGTCATGAAACAAATGAAAAGTGGATGAAATAACACTAAGTTCAAACTAATGTTTTGAGCTTGTTTAAGTAGCATAGAAAAGGTTATACTAAAATTTAATGTTCGTAAAGTCAAGAAAACCTCAAAAAGTGGTAAAAATTGAGCTGCTTTCACTCAAAAAAAAGGAGTTTTACAGTGTTCAAGAATTTGCACAGATATATAACTAAGCATATAAAAAATAACTGTATTTTTTAACCCAACTTTTTAAATATTTTCTTTAACCTATGAAAATTAGATTCAGTTGGAGAAAACACTATATATTTCACTAAAATTTTCAAATTTAAACATTTCTAAGAATTAATCATTTTCAATGCAAATTTCTGAAAACTATAGACTCAACCTCAATTTTCAAATTTTTCAAATTTATAAAAATTAATTTTTTTAAATGTATGTTTCTAAAAACTATTGAGTCTTGATAAAATCACTTGTTATTTTAATGTAACTTTCTGAAAACTATTGAAATCACTTTACTATAAACAAAAATTTCATGTTAATTGTTTGCATGAACTTTTCTATATGTGGTATTGAGACTTTATGAATGTAGTACTAGATTGGTGGCAAGGTCTCATCATTTTACAATTAAAATGTGTAGATGTAAGTGTATGCTTTATGCTAATAGTTTTTTCCTTACACTTCATGCTGATGGAACTCTCTTCTGGCATTGATCTTTTAAATGCAATGTCAATTGTTATCTTTTGTATTCTTAATTTTCTTTTAATGCTCTCTCTCCTAGTGTTTTTTTTTTTTTATATTCTCTAACATCCAGTCACTCCTTGCATCTCAGTGTATTTATTGTCTTGCAGCAGTGGGGGGAGTGAAATGATTAAAACAGAAAGAAAAATCTCTGAAGAATTTAAGGGTTTTTTTTTTTTGTAGAAACTGATTTAATGTCTTATGAAAAATTTTTTAAATTCAATATTTTGTCTACAGATTTCAACAAATTGAAAAATGACCCTATGTCAAAATCCATATAAATTCAAAGAACCATAGAAAATTCTCATCCCTGATTTCCTTTCCTTTCTGAGTGAGAACACACTTGTTCCATCATCAGATAACTCCTTCTGCCAGTGAAGTCTGTTTAAAATTATAATTGTCCATTTTCTTCATTATTTAGTTTTGTCAAAGTGGTTAGTTCTGCCTAGAATCCAGCAAAATCAAAGTGTGATAGTTACTTATGTACTTTTTTTTTTTTTAATCATTTCACCCCGAGCAAGGCGGAAACACCACTGATGTGCAGGGGGTTACATAAATGTAAAAAGATTAATTAGAAAAGAGTGAGGAGTACAAACTAGTTAGAAAGGAACAATAGAAAGCTGAGAAAGCAGGTGCGATGACAGATACATAAGTGGAGAGAAAGGGAAGGTTATACAGGGGAGGGGAGAGAGCTAGAGTCCAGTGGTTAGTAGATGAGTATTGACTTTGCATTTAAATTTCTGGAGGTTGTAGCCATCAGAAAAGCAAGAATACCGCAGTGAGTTCCACAGGCGGGAAGTGCGAGAGAGGAAGCTGCAAGAGTAGAATTGTCGTCTGCATTTGGCTAACCTGACTGTGAATGGGTGGGACCCAGTTGCCAGTCTGGTTGTACGAGTAAACACCTGTTGAGGAGGCATCAGTGACTTAAGCTCGTCTGAGCAGAAGCCATGAAAGTATTTATAGAAGAGACAAAGGGAGGCCACATTTCGACGATGGGGAAGTCGAGTCGCCAGATCAGTACCTATCACATTACAGACTCTCCTTTGGAGCTTGTCAAGAACACTGAGGAGAACGGCAGGGGCACCTGACCATAAATGGCAGCAGTACTCCACGCACGGACGGATGGTTGACTTGTATATATGCAGGATGGATTCAGGTGGAAAAAACATCCTGGATCGACATAGTGACCCAATCTTCTTAGCAGTAGATTTTGCTATGGATTCAATATAGTGGTTCCATTTGAGGTCTGAGGACAGGGTAAGTCCGAGGAGGCGTGGTGTATTACTCTCAGGGAGAATCACTTGGTCATGCTTATGGGAGGCAGAAGAGGTTGCCTGTAATGGTTGACAGACAACAGCTTGGTCTTAGATGAATTGAAGGTGACAAGCCACTTCTTGCCCCAGTTCACCACAGAGTGTAGATCCCGCTCAAGGTCAGCAGCGAGATTATGTCTGTCCGCCATGACAGGTTTCTTACTGGAGCGGGAGTATATTGTAGTGTCATCTGCGTAGATGCCTACTTGGGACTTGATCTCATCTGGGAGGTCGTTGATGAAAATAAGGAAGAGCGTCAGGCCCAGGATAGAGCCCTGTGGGACACCAGCATTCGTGCTGTAGGACGAAGAGGCATGCCCATTCAGAACGACCTTCATTTTGCGGTTATTTAAGAAAGATCGGATTAGGTCAAGCAGGCGACCGGTAATACCATAACCGCATAGTTTGCATAGGAGGCCAGAGTGCCAAACCCTGTCAAAGGCCTTGGAGATGTCCAGAGCAACCGCACGAGCCTCGTCAGACTCATCAAGGGCCTGTAGCATGTACTCTGTTACGGTTGTTAGCAGGTCGGCCGTGGACCTGGCAAAGCGGAATCCATATTGCCTGTTGGAGAACAGTTTGTGGGCGGTGAGATGATGAACTATTTCGGCATTGATTATAGCCTCGAATACTTTCCTGAATATCGGTAGAAGACTGATAGGGCGATAGTTGGATGGGTCCGAGGGTTCACCAAAATTCTTAAATACAGGAATGAACTGAAGAGCATGCAGGAAAGCAGGAAGCAGAAAGGCAGTAGCTAAATAGTTTAGAGAGGACAGGGGAAAGTTCAGGAGCACACCTCTTAAGGACTATCACCGGGATTCCATCATCTCCACACGCCTTATGGGGGTCGAGTTTTGAAATTACTAGCTCTTCTTTAACTAATCCTACCTAAATATATATATACTCAAATTTTACATGTTCTTTAATTCTATACTTCAAACCCGTCTGTTTTCACTCAGAGATGTTATTTATTATTTCTTTATTTTCTCTTTTTTTTCATTTATTTGATTTTTAGAAGGAGATAGGTTGACCTATCACCCAGTTCACATGCCTTTCTTCTTTTGAACAGGAATAAAGGTTTATCTTTCGTTTCCTATTTAGAAAATTTCCAGTTCCCTCTACTGATACCTTAATAAGAGCAGCTATCTTTATATAGCTTTATTTTGAGAATACTGGGTTGGTAGATCTAGATAGGAGCTCAAACTCGTTATTAGCACTTAGGCTGCTCTAGACAACAGCTGCTAATATTAAAGTTCTTGCAGTTCCATATTATGCATGGATATGTGTCCTTGTAAGCACATCCAGTAGGCCACCCTGAAGTCTTGGCCACCTTGTATTTCCTTACACAATGAGCAGTGACTTTTTTCCCCAAAAAGTATTTCCTATGACTACAATGATTAATAAAATTAGAAGTAAACCAGTTTACAAAAAGCAACTAAAACTTTCTTCACCAACATTTATGATATTCATACCAACTGCTATAATGTCTAGTGAATCCTATTTTTACCCCTTTCAGTAAAGTACTAAAGGCTTTAGTCAACACAGAATTAATTAAACACAACCTTCTTTCAAACAAAGTGAATGGCTTTCACTTCTCTACATCAACTGCTAATGTGTTAATGGTTTTTACTGAAAGAGTCTGTCAAACTTTAAATAAGAATAGCAAAGCTTGGGATGTGGTTTTAAATATCTTAATGGCATTTGACAGGTTTTGGCATGCTGGTCTTTTTCATAAGTAGAAGAATTAGTATCTCCAGCCAAATTGTTTATTTAATCTAATCTTCATTTTGTGTAATGAAAGTCATCTTCTAGACACTTTTACATTAATGATAGTATCCTCCAGGTGTCTTTTGTTGGACCTGCTTTGTTTCTTATCTTCATCAATGACCTTCACAATTTCATTAGTTTCCAACTTGGCATTTATGTTGATGACAACTACTTACTCAGTTAAGTTGCATATATACCTTTATGTGTAGAATGTCCAGCACATTGATTCTAAAGAATTAGTTTAGTAATATATTCTACAAAATATTACAGCTATCAAAAAGTGAAATGAAAAAGTCTGCAAATGAACTGCACACAATTTTTTTAAAGAAATACTTGTTAACATTTCTACTGAGTTTTGCAATGAATGTATTTCTATCATTTTGTTATTATTTTTTTAATCAATATTCTCTACTTTTATTAGGTTAATTTATCCTTAAAAATAGGAAGATTACTATGAGGATATTTGAGAAGAAAAAAGTTCTTCTTTAAAAAATACATTTTACTCAAAATAGTGTAACAAAATATCCCAAAAAGCAATCACAAGTATAATCTTTATTATCGAGCAAAGCTAATCCAACAACAGTTTACTGTATCCTTCTTTTTTTTCTTTTTTTTTTCGCATAAATTACAAAGATCAGCTACAATTTCCTACTGAAATGATAAAACTATCTGTTTCATTCTTAGTTTATAGTTACCTGTGACAAAAACTAATCTGCTATAAATTTAAACGGTTTTTGATTTTGCCGATGTGCTACTGCATACACAGTATTTCAAATACTTCAATTTTGTGATGTCTTCATGTTGCGCAAGGATATCAAAAGATTATAATTCACATATGTACAATGATTCCTTGATATGAATGGGATGTAAAATGCTCTGTAAATTCTATGTGATCTGAAAGAAAAATATTTTATATAAATTATACATATTTATATATACTCAAGTATAGGGTAGGTATGAATGGAATAAAATTCCATATCCAAAGAAACACTATTGTTAAAAAAGTGCTCAACACAAAGTAGTGCGAATAATATTCATTTAGAATTTATAACATATGTTATAATATCACTACAAATGTAGCCATTTTGTTTCAACACTATCCACGTCTTCACAGATAGCGTCAAAAAATGGCTACTTTTGTAGTGATATTATAACATATTTATGTTATAAATTCTAAATAAACATTATATATATATATATATATATATATATATATATATATATGAGGGTAAATCAAAAAAGTTCAGGCAATTTCCATACATCTTTATTTCCACTGATGAAGTACAAATGTACATTACTTTTCAGTATAGTCATTTTAACAGAGTAATGCACTTTTGGTATCGTTCAAGCTTTTCTGTTGTTCACACTGGCACTATTTGCTTGTTTATGCACACAATATCCACAAACTTTACAGTAACCCCCAAGTCATCATGCACTATAGCTTGTGGATATCCATAGCTGATGCACACAATTGCCACCACATATACTAAGAGGATTTTTTGGTCTTCTCTTACCAAGGCATCCACTCTCTGGATGTGTGCTTCTGTGAACAATGTTGATGGGTGACCATATTGGCTTTCATTTGTTATACTTTTTCTTCTTATTTTAGCAATAGTTCTACTAATTAATACATCTTTGGTTGATTCATTGTACATGCTCCATACTGTACCAACATTCAGCAATTGATTTTGACAGGTTTAACTCCCTCTACTCACAGTGAAATATGTGCAATCAACTGAGTAGAGTGTCCATAGCATTGACCTCATTATTTCCTGTTACTTGACTGAATAATGGAATGCTGCATGCAGTGACATGCCTGTTGTCTTTACTGTGTAATTTCAAAACTGCTTTTATTTTCTGATTTACCCTCCTGTATGTGAAAATATGATATAAATTTTCATATAGCACAAAAATGTTAGGTAATTGAATGACAAAGTGGAAAAATATTCTGTGTAAAGCATTTCATTCTCTAAATGGACTTATATATAGGAACTTCAGACTAATGTAATGTTCTTCTAATGGAACTATAAATATGTATGGCAGTTATTATTATGCACTGAGGTGAAGCATTGAAGATTTAATTTTAAAATTTAAAGGACAATGTAATTTACTAGGGTAAAAATTTATAGAACATGCAACAGGTCCTTACAACATTTCACCTTTCTTAACAAATTTTCACAATGTTTAAAAACAACAGCAACAAAAACAAAAGTGCTGGGAAACAAAATGAGATTGGCTGAAATGTGTATCAAGATATACTAGATGCAAGAAATTTAAAAATTTATCATTCCTATGTCTTCAACATCTGCCTATATATATTACCAAAATTCTACCTAACATTTATGTTTATATTTCTTCAGCATACATATTTGAAGAACAATGCATTAGGCTGAAGTTCATTTGGATGACAAAACTCATTACAAAAAATTTTTTCCATTTAGGTTATATATATAATTAATGTAAAGTAATGGTTACTAATAAAAGTATATTCCACAGTTAAATATTTACTTTTAAAAAGTGCTTATTACAAAAGAAGAACAAATATCTCAATGATTTCAATATTTGCTCATTTTATAATTTGAAAAAAATTAATCTTATTGAACTGGCAAATTTCTTAGTTACTATTATTTTTATTTGTACTTATGGAACAAATCTCCTTAAGAATTTATCTTTATTTATATATTAATTTTGATTATTATTATTATTATCTTCTATGTGGCTTTGATTTGATTTGATTTTTTTATATTTAGTTTATTTTAGTTTATTTTATCTTCAAATGTTTGAATTTTTCTTTGCTGGTCTTTCTCTTTTGTTATCTTTTCTAACATGTTTAAATTTTTTGTGACAAAAACAAGATTTTTAAAATCTTTTTTTTTTTTGATATCAGCAGGGGTGAAAAATTAGTATAGGAAATTTTAGTGTCTTTTTGCAGTAAAAACACACTGAGTTAGAAATTCTTACAAAAAACTTATAATTGTTTGATTTTAATTAAATTTTCGGGACTTATTCTCAAATGAATTAAATTATTTTTTAACTTTTTTTTTTTTTTTTAGAAAATCTTGGTAATGATATTTTTTTTTTACATTTTTTACCACCCAATTACTTAATTTTATTTCACCATCTTCATATTTATATTAGTTAAAGCAGAGAGAATTTACATCAATTATTTTTTGTAAAACAGAAATTTACCAAAAATCTGTTTTGAATTTTAAAATAAAAAATGCAATAAAACTATAATATTATTTAATTAGAAAAGCTATTGTCTTTCAGATGATATTATAATTAAGTAAAATCTATATTTACTAATCATAAATAGAAAAGGTTAGTACAAATCATCAAATGCAATTATTTTCAAAATAGTTTTTTCTATGTCTATAAACATATTGATTTTTGTAGCTATGGACACCCATACACAACATTATCAGAAATGAGAGACACAATCAACACTATCTCCACCCCGATATTGAGCACTTTTTGATAAAAAATCTCCTTGACAAATTTAAATAATTTACCTTGCCAAATTTACCTCCTTGTAAATTTAAAGCCAAAATTTATAAGATTAAATAAAACATTATATTACAGAAAGTATTTTTCTAAATTTTTAAGATTACTGAATACTTAAAATTTATATAGAAAAGCTGCTTACATTATATTCAATTACTTTTATGGCTAAAGCCCCACCACCCTAGAACATTAGATAAACATCTATTTGTCATTATGTCAAACACATCAACAGCTTAAATAAACAGCTACTGATGTGTTAAAAAGTGTGTCTCTGAAGTATTTTAAACTTAAAGTAATTAATAATTGTTCCAACTCAAATTAATTATACTTTAATAAGCTAATATTCCTCAAATAAAGTTTCTGAAAAGTATATTTAACTTTTGGATGATGTTTTAATAAAGAAAATTACATTGCAATAAACACAGGCTAAAAATTGGAACTAAGATCAAATATTTTACCAAAAAAATGCCTTCCAGTCAATTTAAATTAGTTTTGAAATAGACCAAAGTATCTGGCTTAATGAAAAGGTGAAATTAAATCTAATTTGAAATTAAAACTAAAATAAAAACTTCAAAAATGTTCTCTTTTTTTTAAAACTCATTTTAAACAAATTAGTTCAGATAGCTAATTCAAATTGTTACACTTCTTTTAAACATTAGTAGAGGCTCATCCCTTGTTTCATGTTTCGGAAGGGATTCTCATTTCATTTTCTCTTTTCTGGCCTTAATAATGGTGCTGTCACATGTTTGTTGTAATATGTATGGATAGTGGCAACATCTCTTTATACTGAGAGTACCAAGTTGGCAGATTTCTGGCTGCTGCTTCCCAACTGGTAGTCAGGAGAACAGACTCTTGTGTAACATTTTGAGAGGCTGCACTGATCAACAGTTTCAATGTATTGAGGTTCTTGCATAGAAGGGTGTCCATGCAAGCACCTCCAGTAAGCATAGAAGAGGGCCCCTGCAAGCACCTCCAGTGAGCAAAATCTGAGGCAATTATATTGCAGTCTGTTCTAGTTCCCTACACACTTTACATTTGATAACTGTTACTACCCTAGGCCTTTTCCTTAACAATAATCCACATTATGACTGTAAGTAAGCAAAGATGTAAAACTAACCAGCCCACCAAAAACAGATAAACCCCTCAACATTTCTTTCTCCAACATTCATGTGTTACGAACCCGTTTGGGTCAGCAACACATAAAATACAATTTAGTTAGAATAATGCTGAAGGGAGTGAATTAAACTATGACGCAAGATAATTTTATACAAATAGGAAATTTATTTTAACACACAAAAATATTTAGCAAAAACACAGGTATAAGGTGACAGAACTATATAATAACGGACACAAGAACGGGTTCAGCTTTGTACTAGTTTTACACAATATTCAATGGAAAATAAGAGGTGGGTCTAACAAGGAAGATATTTGGAGGAAGTTTAGGTGGAATGGAAAGTGTTCATTTAACTCGGCTAAAGAATATATATATATATATATATATATATATATATATATATATATATATAAACATACACAGCTAGGGTTTGGTCAGAATGATTAACAAAACAATCTAAACAATCTTTACCTTTCACGGCAGCAACATAGTGTATTCACTGGATGTTGAGGAAGGTTTTTGTATGGTGAAGTTCAGCTGGTAGTTTTATGAAAAGTTCTTTCGACGTCTTGAACAAATCGCCAGAGAGGGGTCTATGTCTGGCCTGTAGCACCTACAACTCTGGGGTTTTCTACTATTTCTTCCTTTTTATATAAAAACAGGGGCCTATATTCATTGGCCCTCTCTTTCTCTGGTCTTTTCCTGCTTTTCTCTGTATCCATAGTTAGCAGGCTAGTTAATCTATTTTTTGGAAGAGTAGAACCTGACCAACTGACCCATATCATACTACTCTCCTTTTTAGGGTGGTAGAACCTTGACCGCATGACCAGTTACTACTACTTCTTTTGGGGATTGGTGAAAACCTGACCAAATAACCTAGTTACTACTATTCTTTTGCTAAGGTGACTATTTTTTGTCATGACCCATGGCCTTTGTGGAGAGAAAACGCTTCTAACTTCCTCATTACACTGCCCCCACTTTAGAGTAAAAGTTTTGAATTACAAATGAAAAACTTTTATAGGAAAATTTAGTTAGGTCTACACAGAATAATATTTTTTTTTTTGGCAATCAGTCCTAACACAAGTTTTGTAAAACAATAAGTCCGATTTGTAGCAAAATTATACTACCACAATTTGTAAGATTATACTCTAGATAATGCCTCTGCAATAATATTGTTCCTTCCTTTAATATGTTTTATTATAATGCTCTATTCTTGTAGGAGAAGACTCAATCTTGTCAGTCTCTGATTTTTGTTTTTCATCCTTTGAAGAAAAGTTAGTGGATTATGGTAAACAGGATACATAGTGACACTGAGATAGAAATTTAAGTGTTGTAGTGTTGTTAACACCAATAAACACTCCTTTTCAATGGTAGAATAATTCTTTTGGTGGGTGTTTAACTTTTTGGAGAAGTATCCAATTGTTCTGTTGATACCTTCATCATCTTCTTGGGTTAAGATACCACCCATTCCTACATCACTGGCATCAATTTGTAATTTGAATTGTCTTGTGAAATCTGGGGTTGCGAGAGCTGGGCCCTCCATGAGTGTTGATTTAATTTTGTTGAAAGTCACATTACATTTGTATTTTACATCCTTTCTAAGGTGATCTGTGAGAGAACTTGCTATTGATGAGAAATTTTTACAAAATTTTTGGTAGAATCCTGCCATGCCGAGAAATCTCATTAATTGTTTTTTGTTGGTTGGAATAGGATACTCTAGAATAGCATCCACATTTGCGGTGATGGGCTTAAGTTGTCCTTGACCAACAGTATGGCCCAAATAATTCAATTTTGCATGACAAAATTCACTTTTGTTTAGGTTCATACATAGGTTTGCCTCTTCTCCAACTATGGCATCATGCACTGCAAATGTGGTTTTACTAGGAGCATCAAGAAAAAGATTTTTGAGATCACTGACCAAACCATGTATTTCTTTTCTATTTTCATTTGACAAATGTTCAAATTTTACATTCAATTTAGACAGTATTTCCGAGTTTTTTAAATGACTACTTTGACCTATTTCCTCCTTCCTGACAACTTTATCTTCATCGTTATCTAAATCATGTTCAGATGAATTTATTTTAGTAATGTTAATACTGTTGTGACTGGCTTAACCATATTTTTTTTATTTCTGTCACTGTAACTTTTTAACATATTAAAGTGGCAACTTCTTCTTTTTTTTTTCGATCTAGGGTGTGGATGATATAATTTAAATTGTTTATTTTCTTTTCTATTTCATACGGACCAAAATATCTTGCTTGTAGGGGATTATGTAGAATTGGTAAAAATATTAAAACTTTGTCACTACTTTCAAATTTTCGATTTTTACTATTTTTATCTTATCCAGACTTCATTTTTACTTGGTAGTTTTTTAAATTTTCTTATGCTATTTTTAAAGCCCCGTGTAATTTCTCTTTAAAGTTCGATACATAATCTAAGAGATGCATTTCATTTTTCTCATTTTTCTCTATTTTGTTGTTCTAAAAGGTGGGATATAAAGGTTTCGTTTAATTGTAATTCCTCATCTGGTGTCTCTAGGTTTTCATTTACTAAGAGTTACTTTCTTTTTGCCGCTCTGGTAACCGCACATTCAGGGTATATGTTTGGGTTTTCATCCACCACTGATTTACGGCCAGCTATTACTCTCCCCCCAACTAAATCATTTCCTAGCAGCAGAGACACTCCTTTAATTGGTCCTTTTATCGTGGGCATATGCCCACGATAACTGGGCCATTTATTAATTCTGATTTTATGTGAATTTTATGTAGGGGAGCTTTTTGTACAGTCATCCTTACTCCTAACAACATAAAATCACTGGTGAAGGTAGATTCTGATAATGGTAGGATGTCTTCTAATATTAAGGTTTGAGATGCACTGGTATCCCACAAGATTTTTATAGGCTTAGCCTCTTCAGGATTGTTGATATACACAGAACCCTAGGATAGAAATGGCTCATATTTTTCCATGTGTGAGGTTTTTGTTTTCTCATTTATCCCTAGCTTTGGGAGAAAAGACAGGTTAACATTATCATTTTTTGTTTTATGCATAATAAAAGCATGTGACTGAAAAAAGTTATTTTCTTCCCTTTTTCTTTTTAAGATCCGGCACTCGGATATAATGATTATTTTTCTTGCGATAAGCAAAGAAAATTTTACTTTCTGTCGGGACAGAACCTTTAGGTATGTCTTACTTTCTTACCATAGTTTTTATTAAATACGTTCGGAGGACGAGACTCAGGTAGTGTTTTTGTTTCTGTAAGAAAGCCTGACTGGTTCGTTGTTATTTTATTTTTTTCCCAACTCTTATGAGTTAAGCTATACGTATCAGCAATTACTGCTGCCTCATTAATGGTTTTCACCTCTCTCTCGTCAATTCACGCTTGAACTTCTTGTGGGACGCAGTGTTTGAATTCTTCAATGAGAATAAGTTGGCGTAAACTACTATATTCATCATTTACTTTTTTTGCTCTAACCCATCTGTCAAAATTGTTCCTCTTCAAAAAGTTCCCAAACATCCTAGCTCTTTTAAACTAATCTTAATTCTGCAATTCCCTTCTCTAATTTCTTCATTCTTGGCTAATTCTTTCTTTGAGAAAAACTCTAATGCTCACATGCATGGCCTGGAAGTTTATGTTCATGAACAGCTGCTACCAAAATTGCTCTTGAATCACCACACTATTCTTAGTCAGTTAACTCTTTTTTCTTAACCATTCCTCTTCTATTCATCACTGTTGTATGCTAGATCGTTTTCAAATATATCTGTTTGGTGACTTTAATGCCCATCAGGTCAGGTGGCTTCAAAAATTCTGTCACTGATCTTGCTGGCATTCAAACCCTGAACTTTTCAATCACTCAATCTATCACACAATAATGGATTTCTCCACACATTTCCCCGGTAACCCTGAAGAACATGTTTCTTTTCTAGATTGCTTCTTTACCTCTATTTGATTCATGTTGTGCTATACTGTTTTACCCTTTTGACAACTCTGATCCCACAGTGGAG
Source organism: Ascarosepion bandense (assembly GCA_037127315.1). Taxonomy (NCBI): domain Eukaryota; kingdom Metazoa; phylum Mollusca; class Cephalopoda; order Sepiida; family Sepiidae; genus Ascarosepion; species Ascarosepion bandense. The sequence continues at coordinate 1,617,011 of JBBBDQ010001666.1, read as the reverse complement.
TCTGTAAACATCTCTTTCCAGTCCCTCACCAAGAACCTCCTACCAACAGAATATCTTTCTGCTATCAATGTGTGGTTTAGGACTCATTCCATGATGTCCTTCGTGGCGTCTCTTAAAATGAAATGTTTAATCTTCCTGTTTAATAATGAGCTTATGTGGTTTCCCCTAGGTAAAAGACAGTATAAATGCTTTCATTCCAGCAAGGAAATTTCAAGTTAAATCTTGTTCATCTCCTTGATTCTCACTTGCATGTTCAGTTGCTATAGCCCACAGGAATCACTTCTTCCAGCTGTACTGGAGTTATATGTCTGATTACAATAGGCATCTCTTTGTTTCAGCTCATAATGAGTGCAAGTATGTCCTAAATGAAGCAAAGTTATTGTTTGCTGATAGAATGAAAGCACATATCTCACAAGTACTATTCTAGATATTATTGACAGCTCTGTAAGAGTGTGCTGAACAACAGCAAAGTCTCAATCCCTCCTCTATTCAATCAATTCATAGTATTGACATCTACAACACTTGAGTTGTCTGGAGTATCTACACCAATTTTCTCACCTAGAAAAGAGACTCTACTGAATGTGTATTTAACCCAGTCTCTGGTCTTTGACATCATTTCTAAATTAAACTCCCATAAGGCAAGTAGAAGTGATGGTATCCCAGCCATTGTCCTAGAGAAATGTACCCCCAAGCTGGCTCTAGTTTTCTCCATTGCCTTTCTGATTTCCACTTTACAGCTTGTTGGAAGAACTCTTCCGTAGTTCTTGTTTCTAAAAACTCTGGAGAACCCTCTAACTATTGCCCTATTAGTCTCTTATTGATTTTTATCAAAGTGTTTTCAATGCTGAAGTGTTTAAGCATCTCACCGCTCATGACCTACTCTCTAACAAACAACATGGCTTCATCTTCACCCAGTCTACCACTTATGTGCTAATGGCCATCACTGAATATATATATATACAAAGCACCTTAATAATAATAGTGAAGCTTTAGTTGTGGCTCTAGATATCTTGAAGGTGTTTGACAGAGTTTGACATGCTGGCCTTCTATGCAAGCTCCAGGGCTATGGCATTACAGGACTGTTGTCTGATTTAATCTAATCATTCCTATTAAAGTGAAGGTCTTTTTGAATGAGCACGCTTCCAGATCCTTTCAATACAAATGTGGATGCCACCCGAGGTTCTGTCCTGTTTCTGATCTTTATCAATAGTTTTCTTGATGCCATCAGTTCCCAACTAGGTATTTGTGTAGATGACACTACCATTTATTTCTATCACAATAAAAAATTTGTCAGAGCTGACAAAGTAAACCTGGCAGCTGCTCTTAAAAAAGACCTCCAATCAGTGATTAACTGGGGCAAGAAATGGCTTGTAAATTTTAATGCCTTCAAAACAAAACTATTCTCCTTTAACCACAATAGAGAAACTTTCCTGTCTGCTGACAGCATGTCTGATGCTCATCTCCTGGAGAGCAATACATTGCATCTCCTTAGCCTCACTTTTTCAACTGGCTTGAAATAGAATGACTACATCGAACCAAACAGCATCTACTGTAAGGCAAGTTGGGTCACTGTCATGCCAGACAATTTTTCTTGTCAAAGTTTATATTGCGCATTTATAAATCTCCCATTCATCCATGCATTAAATACTATTAACATATCTTGTCTGGTGCTCTTCCTATTCCTCTTGAGATTCTTGACAAAATCCAAAGAAGGATCTACAACGTAATAAATCCTGACTTGGCATCTCAACTTCAGTCACTTTCTCACTGACATGACATGGCTTCCTCCTGTCTTTTCAATAAATACTTTCATGTTAACTGCTCTGACAAGCTTTTTTTCCTGATGCCCCAACCACATAAATTTAAGCATGCTTCCAGATCAGCACACTTTTACTGTTGAAATAGTTAAATATAATCAACACTTCAACAGATTCTTCTCTCACAATTCCCACCTGTGAAACTCCATTCCATTTACTTACTTCCCTGATAACTACAATCTTCAAAAGTTTAAATGCAATGTCAATCATCTTCTATCTTCTTGAATCCTGTTCGTCTTTTTATCCTTTCCTCAATACCCACTATACTCAGTCTTTTCTCTCACTTTCACTCACTGTAACCCCCTGCATAAGAATGGAATTCCCACCTTGCATGAAGTGAAATGATAAATATCATTCAGTTTATATGTTTTGATAATAATTGGAATTTATATCTGCTTGTTATCAAGTAATAGCCAAAACATTTAAAATATAATATTTTACAATAAAAATGTTTTATAAGTTTATTAAAGCATATTATGAAACAAAAGATTAAAATAAATTAACTAATCTTTGACTAATGCAGTAATTAAGATTAAACAATGAGGAAACTCGGAGAATAATTAAATAACAAAGAGAAAAATGGAAGAAAGAATGAATTAAAAATAATAGTTAGACACCATAAAACAACTTTGGGGATGGCTCTAGGAAGATTGAAACTTGAAATAAACCAATTAGAGTTCATTAAGATTTAGTAAGACTAGATTACCAAGTCTAATGTCAGCACTATTTGGAAATTAAGTATTCCAAAAGAAGCCATATGGTTTTCAGACAAAGAAAGGTGATGATTATTGTAAAACTAAAAATAAATCAATGACAAGAGGTTTGTGAAGTTCTTATTTAAACTAGCCAATGCACAGAGTTAAGAGAAAAACACCCAATTCTTACTTCTCTGGTTGCTGCTGTGAGGTCTCTCCATTTATTATGAGTTACTACTAGAAAAATGTTCCTGCTGTTAACAAGGATACATAGAAAGTTCAATAATTCTTTACTCCCTATATACTTTTGAATTTGTCAATTTGTTATCATTGTTAGATATCAAGTTTGTTAGGTGTGGCTAGAGATTAGTTTTCAGAAATTATCACTTGCTACAGAATCACAATGACCACTGGGCAAAATTTTCATACCTCCTAGCTTGCTGATATCAACATGCAATAGCTGTGAAGATAAAAAAAGTGATGACACCAAGACGTTGTTGGTAGTGCTTGGACAGGTAATGACAAATCAATGAAATGAAAAACAACAGCTGCAGTGACGATCCAGCCAGTGGGGCCTTACATTTTAAGGGATTGCTATGTGGAAAATAATTTCACACAGTTTTCATTTGTTATCCAAAATTATATAACTTCTATGATATTTCTTGTAAGCCTAAATACTAGACAGTGTAAATGTAATGTAAATCTTCTTTCCAGAAATGGAAGAAAGATTCAGTCCAAACAAATCAAACTAAATACAAAATATACAAAATATTTTGATCTCTCATCTCTCTTTTTTTCATATTATTTAAGATTAATAATGCTGCTACTGATACTGACAAACAAAAAGTTATTAATTTTGCCTAATTTTTCAAAAGCAACTGATAGTTTTGTGGTTTTACCCATTAATGCCTACTCCTACCAAATTGTATCAATGAGTAAAACTACATTAATGCTATAATTGATAGCAGATTTTTTTTTATAAAACTATAATTAATAGAGGGTTGTCAGATTTTTGTTTACAAAAACAAAATAATACCATTTTGTAGAAATTATATTAGCATTTTAATGCATTTGAAACTAAAAGGACTGATTCTGTATTTTTCATCTAAAAACTGAAAAATTAAGCAATGAAATGTTTCATACACATTTTCGACACTCAAACTTTATCAATTAAAATTTTGCTTATAAGTAAATGGGTGAAAATATATTGTATCAGATGAAAATAAATTATAATATTAAATAGTTATCTAATATCAATATATTGGGTTAGGATAAAAGTTCATAGCATTTTTCAAGAGGTGGCATTTGCACATGTGATTTCATTTCCTATGTGACACAAATTTATTACATATACCAGTCAGTCAGTCAGTTAAGTGCCATATACTTGGGTAATCATGTCTCAAAAGAGATTTTCCTGCAGTAAGTTGCGATTACTTTCTGCAAGAGACTGATTGCCAATCAAAGCTATCAAACCAAATCTGTGCTGCTATTTGATTGATAGCTGGAGGGAGAAAACAGATTAATTCCTTTCCCAAGGGTATTTGTGCATAAGTGAATGCAACAGATTTTACTGGATTTCAAACTCAGCTCTCCAATTTCTTGTTCCAAGCTGATACCCACAACACACTCTGAAAGTTGACATTTCAACACATCTTTCTATATAATTTATGTGTGGTTTATGAATTCTAAAAGTAAAAATAGAACAAAATGAGCGGCATTTTTATCATTTGATGCTCTTTCAGAGGAAAGGAAACACTAAAAACAAAAATGATGCACAGTTCATAGAAATGTTGCCATAGCCGAGAGTACTGTCCATAAGTGGTTCACTTGGTTCAGAAGGAAAATTTTTCATCTGGAAAACTGAGAACATTCTGGCTGGCTTGCAGTCATTGATGATGTCCAAATTTAAACAGACTAAAAATAACCTATGACATAGGACATTGCAAGGATACTCTAGATTTCATATTAGTATAATAAGGTACTTGAAAACACTTGGATACATGTATTACTACAAGGTTTGTGTGTTCCATGACTTAACAGGAAAAAACATTAATGGATATATTTCTATTTGCAATTCTCTGTTCAAACCACAAAACTGACCCATTTTGAAAAGGATACTCACAGATAATAAAAAACAGTTTATTTACAACAATATGAATTGTCCTGAGTAAAAATTAAATTAGCCATCCTTAATCATTACCAAATTTAATCTGCAAATGAAAAAACTGATGTTGAGTGCTTTGTAGGATTGGAAGGGGATTGTGTATTATAAGCTCCTTTTGCAAAATCAGATTTTGAATTCAAATATGTATTGTCAAAAATTTCAAAGGCACAAGTCCATAGATATTAATTTACTCTGATTAAAAGATGCAATGTGGTTTAATTGGAAGGGCACTGTGTGTTATAAGTGTAGCATGGTATGCAAATGAGATACATGCTTAAATAGAACGAATTTCAGGCACCAGGGGAGGGAGAAGTCAAGTAGCTTCCTACAAGATATACACATCACAACAATGGTGTCGCTGACAGGATGTCTGATCATGCTCAATGATTTGGAGCTTGTGAAGACATGGATTAAATGCTTTGCAGTGCTGGCCAAGATTAAAAAAAAAACTGAGAGACAAACAAAACAAAGGAGAGCAAAATGAGATTCCAGATATGTTCCTCACAACAACAGGATGCAAAGCAGTAAAGAAAGTTTCGACAATGGCATACTGGAAAAAACTTAGATCTAGCCTTAAAAAAAATCATGAAATAATAAAAAAAAAGAATTAGACCAAAGAGGAGGTTAGTCATCAATGAAAGAACAAAGTTTCTTGTGACAAGACAACAAGTGAAGAAGTCTATCATACAATTTTCACAGTGATTAAAAGAAAAAGCCAAGCACTGCGAATTCAAAAAACTTGGCTGTGGTGAAATGACCACAGAAGATGAGCTGATTAAGTTACGCATGATAGAAAGCATGCAGGACTACTCATTTAAGCACAAGATACTGGAAAGGCTACAAGGTGTTAATTTGAACTTTAAAACTAGTATAGAATTCATGCAGCAACTAGAATTGATAAAGCATTTCAACCAACAGAAGGATGAGAGAGAGACATAACACAAAGAAATATGAAGTTCAATGCAAGCATTGTAGTGAAACAAAATAAATGCCAAGCTTTTGGTAAGACATATCTAATCTGCAAGAAAAAAATCACTTTCAGAAGGTATGTAAATATAAAAGGAAAGCTGAAGAAATTGAAGACACGCAAATTGCTACAGATAAGGCAAAAATATTCCCAGTGAATACACTGGCAAAAACAAGGAAAAAGTAAAAATAAATGAGAAATATTTTCAGATGCAGATATATACCAGCAGTTACGTTACGCTAATTTCCAATCAATTTTTGGCAGAAAAAAGTCTACCTTACAATGAAAACAATTTGATGGAACCACAATTAAAGCATTGGGCATGTTCAAAGGAATATTCAAAACAAAGAATTATTTCAAAATCATACTCATAACAGTGGTAGCATGTAAGAACGACCGCAGATTGCTAGGAATAGATGTGTTGAGATACATTAAATTTGATTGATTTGATGGAATCTGAAGAACAAAAAATATGATTATTAAAGGATCATAAAGGAAGCATTCACTTGTAGGAGAATCATCATCCAAAATATATCGAATCAAGGAAACTGCCAATATATATTTTACTTGTAGTAGTAGCAAAGTTAAAAAGAATGATTCAGCAGGGCATTTTGGAAAAGGTCACTCATGGAAGAGCAATTGGGCTTCAACAATAGTTGTCATTAAAAAGACAAACGGAGACATTAGAATATGCAGTGATTACAAAATTGGGGTTAACCATCAGATATGTTCAGATTAATTTCCTCTACCAAGTATCAAAGCCGTGAGTCATGAAGTATTTTGCAAAGACTGACATAAAATCAGCATATAACCAATGTAAAATAGATGACAAATTTAAGGGGATTACCACAATAAATACACCATTGGGTTTATTAAGATGGACTCACCTGCTGTTTGAAATTAAAACAGATTAAATAGAGAGCTAACAAGATCTTATTTGAAAAAGTGGAAACATAATAATATAAGATGATATAATGGATGGGAGCTCGGACGAAGAACGAATTAAAGCATAAAACACAAGTCCTGCTGAGATTAAATCAGGCCTGCATGACAATAAACAGAGACAAATGTGAACTAGACTGTGAAAAATATCCTATCTAGGATATGAAATGTCTACAGAAGGAATATCCCCTGACCAGAGTTAACAAACAAAACTGCAAAAATAGCAAAGCCCACCATGAACAAGAACGGGAATCTTTTTGCGGATTAGTTAATTTCTATAGCGGATATCATCCTAGATATTATAAACTCATTGAACCATTTGTAAGAATGCGTAAAAAAAATGTAGAATTCAGATGGATGCAGAAGCAAAATAATGCTTTCAAAGCATTAAAAAAGACTCTGACAAGTAAACTAGTAATAAAAATCTTTGACCTGAAAAAAGAAGTTACTTTAATGACTGATGCAAGGGAACATGCCATAGTAGCTATTGTATCACAAGAGGGTCACTTAATCATGTATCTTTCCAGAAAATTGTCGTCAACAGAATGTAATTATTCTAATATAGAAAGGGGAGCATTGGCCATAGTCTAGAGTATGGAGAGAGCACAGAATTTCTTGTTGGGTAAAAAATTCCCATTAAAATCAGCCCTTGGAATTCTTATTCGATCCATGAAAGAAGTTACCAAGAATAACATCATAAAGAATTTTAACATAGGCCATTAAAATCATGGCATTTGATTTCAACATAAAAGTATGTTAAAGGAAGCACCATTCCTCATGTGGGTGCATTATCACAAATAAGATTTTAGAATGAAAATGGAGAGGAAAGTGGAAATTCAGATGACAGAGTTATATAGTCGGTGGAAACAAGCATATTATCCCGCAAAATGCTCAGCATAGAAACCCAACAAGAACTGATACTAAGTAAAATACAAGAGCACATAAGAAGGAATGTGTGGAGTAACTGCATTTCTTTCAAGGAAACAAGATATAGGTTAACGGTAAGGAAAGACATTATATGTAATGCAGATGCAATAATTCCTCCCCAAATTTTAAGTACATACATCCACTCATTTTCGATACCTACATTTTAAATGAATATAAATAAATTAAACAGCTTCCTTGAAGCTTTTAATTTAGCTTTTACTGAAGGCTGAAAGATTAAATTTACTGATTCCAAAAATCAAAATACCGAAATTATATTGAGTGGAATCTAAAATTTTTCAGATTTAAAAAAAAATTTAATTTTTCAACCATTTTTGATCAATTGACACATTTTGTAAACAGAAGCCATATCTCAGTTTAAAAGAAATATTGCAAAAATAAAATATACCTCACTGACAAGTTATTTAAGTCAAATTTGCAAATTTAAGCTTATCTTAATCTAATTTGAAACAATTATTACTTCCTTATAGCCTGAAATGCATAATAAAAGCATTTCTTAATTACGGTACTCCTCTTATCAGGGTCATCTGAGGTGACAAATAATTTAATGACAAATGGAAGCCATAAAAAAAAACTAAGTATGTGGACAAACTTAACAATTGTATGTAGCTTAGTCGTACATTTCATTTTTTGGTTTTTAACTATATAGTAAAACTAAAAATCTAACAGATATATCTAGCATTTTAAAAATAATTTATAAGCATATACAAGTAGAATACTCACTGATGATTGAATTCAATTACTCTAGTGTTGGTCTGTATTGTCTCTTGTAATCAAATGTTGGCGCAGCTATAGGACACAAGTATTTTGGGATCATTGAATAAGATACTATTGATTATAAAATGTTTAAATTATGAGAATTGGTTTTAATCCTTATCACATTCATTCAACCAACATACCAGATAACCAGAAATAATCTTTTGAGCTCAAAATTGAATTTGAGTTTTAATTAAGAATTGATACTTATTAGAAATAAAAGGGATCAATCTGAAGATTACCATTACAGGATTTAAACATTTTTGATAAGAAACTTTTCCCATAAATTGATAGGTTGATTAAGCATCTTAAGATGATTCTTAAAAGATAAAAAAGCTATTTATTCAAGTACCCTTTTTCAATTTTAAAACCATAAATGATTGAAAATAGGAGTGTTTTGTTTTTATACTTATTTAAAGTCATCACAAGAAACGACAAAACAATAAGTAGCTATATACATATGTTTCATGACTACTGCATCATGCAGTCTGATTTTGCTACACTTTTTAAGTGAAGATTTCTCCCTTTTTTATTAAAAATTATTCAGATTTGGGTAATATTTATTATTTCTTTATCATATTTTTTGGCTACAGTTCCTGCTTCATTTAATATGTTAAGGGATCTCACTTGGGTAGCTTCTACCGTTCAAGTCTCTGTAGTGTTCTTATAGTTCTATTGGAACGATGTAGTGTAGCTATCATTTGTGAAGGATTGTTCTGCTTTATCGATGGTGTTGACATTGGGGGATGTGATGACAATGTGTTATTGTTAGTGAATTTGGGTGTCTGCGTTAGTATTGCTTGGTGGCTGTTGTTGCTGCGGAGGTCTGATCTGGATGTATCAGTCCTGGTTGGTCTGAGAAACTGCCTGTTCCTGCAATTGATGTTTCCATTCGGATATTTTACCCAGTAGGAACTGGGCTCTTTTATAGCTTCTACTATTTATCCTGGCTCTCACAGCTTAGTTTTCTTGTCCTGAGTGTAAATCTGTTGGCCTGCAGTCAGCAATGCATGTTGTTACTTGTTTACGCTATCATATCACTCTTTCTCTCTGTCCTTACTTTTCTGCAAGCAGTTTCTAGTGTGTTCATCTCCCAGTTGTTGTTTGGAGATGAGGGGTGTTCATATTGCCCAGCCATTGAGTATTTCAGCTGGTGATTTAATCTCACTTGATATAGGTGTTGCTTTGTAGGCCATCATAGTTAGATGGCAGTCTTCACCTGATTTGCTGACTTTCAGTAATAATTTTTTACAGACGCCTATCATTCTCTCCACGAATTCATTAGATTGTGGGTAGTGGGATGAGGAAGTAATATGCTTGAAATTGTATTTCTTGGAAAAGTTAGTAAACTATCTACTTGCATATTGTGGTCCATTGTCACTGTATATGATTTCCGACACTTCTTGTTCTTCAGCTGTTTCAGCTGGTTTATCACAGCTGTGGATGTAGTGGAGCAGAGACGTCTTACAAATGAACTTCTGCTGGATTGGTCAGCTACAAGAAGGTATTCGTTACCCTTCATGTTGAAGATATCCAAGCTGACATATTGCCATGGGTAGGATGGAGTGTTGTGTTGTTGCATTTTTCTTCCCTCAAGTTCAGCTGGTATTTTTGGCATGTTGCGCACTTCATCTTTATGTTTTCAATGTCCTGGTTGATTCCAACCCAGTATATCGCTGTTCTTGCTCTTAATTTAGTTTTTTCAATCCCTTGATGTGATGCGTGTAACTGCTGTAAAATGTGTTGTTGGAAAGATGCTGGGATCATTATTTTGTTTACCATCTTGTATCCGAATTTCCTCTCTGTAATATAGCAATAGCGCACGTGGACAACTGCCTTGGTCTGCTGGCCAGCTTGAAGTCACGATGTTTTTAAGTTCCTTGAGAGTAGGATCTTTCAGGGACTCTTCTTTTATGTTTTCTGACTGTGTTGAAGATACACCCGAATTTTTTTTTTTTTCTTCAAATGGAGTAGATAGACTAAACTATCGCCCGGTTCACACTCCACCCACGTCTGTTGAACAGGTGAAGAGGCTCATCCCTTGTTCCCTGTTTAGGATGCAGTTTCCGGTTTTCTCTTTTCCAATCTTTTCACTCCTATGTAGCCCCCTGCACATCAGTGGCATTAGCGCCTTGCTTGGGGTGATATGATTAAAAAAATAAATAAATATATATATATATATATATATATATATATATATATATATAGTGTGTGTGTGAAGAAAAAAAACATTCAGGAATATTTTGTGGCCCTAAAAAAGGCTGTTCGTATTTCTGTCATTACCTCTTCAACTGTTTTTATTGCTGAGCCAATTCTCCAGATACAGGTCCTGTATCCCATAGTCAGCACCAACTTCATATTTGTCCAATTAATAGCGCTCAGCTATATCATTGTTATAGGAAATCCTATAAACTGGATCTATAAAATTCATGATGTAGCTGACATAATCATGGTTTACACCATCAATTGTCCAAATATGTTTTATAGTTTGGCCAACTATTTTGGCATTTAGTATTTCATGTAGGCCTTCTGCATATTCTGAAAACTCAGTAACCAAAGAAGAGACATGTTTGGAAAATGAAAAGAAATGTGCCCTGCTTAAAAATGTTTATGTTTTTTTCTCTTCAGACTATGATATCCTTAATATATATTGTTTATAAAACCAATTAAAAGTTGAGCTAAATAAAAAATAGCATAGTTTTATTGCATTTTTGTTCTCACAATTTGGAGCAGATTTTCTGAAAAAGAGCTGCTTTAGAAAAAAAAACAAAAAAAAACACAGTTGATTAACATTCCCCAATGAATCCTGCATTTAATTAATAATAGAAATTTGCTGAACCCTTGCAAATTTCTAGACATTTCAGGAAATTGATTGGAGAGATGGGGGGTAACATAATACTTTTACCAAGATTTTCTAAAAATAATTATTTCAAAAATGATTTCAGTCATTAGTGAATAAGTCCTGAAAGTTTCATCAAAATCTGACCATTATTTGACTTTTGCAAAAATTCACTTTGCCTTGTAAAAATTGTCTCACTCAAAGATGAAAGAAAAACAAGATTTTTTTACCAAAATTTCAAACATGTTAGAAAAAATTTAAAAATAATTAAAAAAATACTATGTTGTTTTTTCAGCAAATTTGTGGAAGTACCTAATTTTAAGGGAGGAAATAATTGAAAATGTGTGCAACAATATACATTGCAGTGTTACAGCAAAGCAAAGAAGGTTGAGATTACAAGCTTGGTGGCTGGGATATTCTAAAGATATTGAAGAACACATAAGAAGATGCCCCAAATGTATGGAAATTAAAGTTAAACAAACCAAATTACACATGTGGCCTAAAGAGGGGGAGCCATGGACAAGTGTTCACATGAACTATGCCCACATTAGAGAATATGAGTTCATTTTTAATATTAGTAGACTCATTCTCAGGCTAGCCAGAAGTAAAAAAGGCAAAAGATAGAAAAGCTACCACCATGAAACAAATATTGAGAACAATATTTGCAAGACACAATGTACCTAAAACCATTATTACTAACAATGCAATAGAATTTTGTGATGAAAATTTAGTGTTTTGATTTAAAAAATAGAATATATAAAATGCCCCTGTGTCATCCATAATTGAAAGCCATAGTGGAAAAGAAACAGTAAAAAATGGGACTAAAGGCATTTTCACCTTTTAATGAGAATATAGAGGCATATCTCCCTAATTTACTTTTAAGCTACTGAACAGTTCTTCATGTAGAAAGAAAGCAAAGCCTATCAGCTTTAATAGGCAGGCAAATTAGAGCCCCAATAACTATGTCAATCATTAACAGAGGAGAAAGTCTGGTAGAAACAAAAGAGGCAGAGCCAGAATGAGCAAGGTTCATCTTTGATTTTTTTTTTTTGTCACTTAGTTTGTGTAAATTATTTTGCAATTGAAGGTTATTTTTGACTTAAGATAAATAGTATCATGGTTCAATTATTTCCATTAGTTTTGTCTTGTAGAAGATTTAAATTTCTGTCTTCGAGAGATTGAATTCGTAACGGTTGGTCAACGAACGCAAGCAACATAACTCGACTATATTCTGTAAAAAACGGTTTAATTTCTATTTTTGTCTTCAGAAATTTAATTAAATCAACTTTACAGTGTTAGCTGCTTGTGGTAAGTCAATCGAGATTCAGTCCATTTTTCAGTCTGTTTTTCTGTAATTTTTGGAAATTTTTTTTTTTTCGTTTTTTGTTCGCTTTGATTCTTTTTTTTGTCACTTAGTTTGCATAAATTATTTTGCAATTGAAGGTTATTTTTGACTTAAGATAAATAGTATCATGGTTCATTTATTTCCATTAGTTTTGTCTTGTAGAAGATTTAAATTTCTGTCTTCGAGAGATTGAATTCGTAATGGTTGGTCAACGAACACAAGCAACATAACTCGACTATATTCTGTAAAAAACGGTTTAATTTCTATTTTTGTCTTCAGAAATTTAATTAAATTTTTTTTTGTCACTTAGTTTGTGTAAATTATTTTGCTGTTCAAGGGTATTTTTGACTTATACTAAGTTAAAACTTTGTAAACCTCAGTCACTTTTTTTTTTTAATTGGAGTAGATAGTTCCTACTATCGCCCGGTCTCACACTCCACCCACTTCTTTTGAACGAGTTTAGAGGTGATCGCCTTGTTTCTTGTTTAGGAAGGGGTTCCCGGTTCATCCCCTTTCTCCGGTCTTAGTGTTAGTTCAGCTGGAAGCTCTTTGCAGTTACGGAGTATGGTGGCAACGTCTTTACATTCTGAGGGTACCGGGTTGGCAGTTTCCTGGTTGCTGCTTCCGACTGGTAGTTAGGAGCCCGAACTCTTGCGTAGCGTCTTGAGAGGCTGCTCTGATCAACAGTTGAATAATACCGAGGTTCTTGTAGTGCCATATCGCGCATGGACGGGTGTCCCTGCATGAACGTTCGGTGGGCAACCCCGAGGCCACATTATGTTGTAGGCCGCGCCAGTCTCCATCCTTCACAAGTTGCAAATGACTGACCGACTGATTCTATTCTAAGACCTCACCTTAACTGAATCACTATGGAAAAAAGCAAACATAATAGCAAAACTAAACCAGCTCATTTGAAAACGCCCAAACCTGTCTGCATCTCTTTCACTAACATACACGACATCCACACCAACTTCCCCAGTGTAGATTCTTTCCTCCATAATAACTCACCTGATATATTAGCCCTATGTGAAACTAATCTTAACCTTTCTATCCCCTCATCTGAGTTCTACGTTCCTGGCTACCTTCCCCTCTTCAGGAAGGACTCCAATGTTCATATGCATGGGCTTGGTGTCTATGTCAGCGAACACCTTCCCTTAGCTAGGGTGTCATCTTTTGAATCCCCAGATCATTCTTTCATGTGCTTCTGCCTCTCACTTCTCAGCTCGATTAGCTATCTCTTCTTTCTCTACCGCTCTCCTTCCTCCCCTGACTGTTCGTTACTTGACATCATTTCTGACAATATTGACAAAGCCATTTCTTCCCATCCCTCTGCCCATGTATTCGTGTTTGGTGACTTTAACGCCCACCACACCAAGTGGCTGAAGAATACTGTCACTGACCCTGCTGGTGTCCACACCATGAACTTTTCAATTACCCAATCCCTTACGCAAGTAGTGGACTTCCCCATGTGTTTCTCCGACAACCCTAACGGAAGGGACTCACTTCTAGACCTCTGCTTCACTTCCATCCCAGACTCTTGCACTACCAGACAACTCTGCCCACTTGGAAACTCTGACCACACTGTAGTGTCCGTCAATATTTCACTCCACTCCTGCCCGACCCATGAAACACAGACAAGTAGAATATCCTACTGCTATCAAAGAACAGACTGGGATTTGTTCCGAGACTTCCTCTGTGACGTCCCTTGAAACAACGTCTTTAGTCTTCCCATCGAAGAATGTGCATCCGAGGTCTCCTCCTGGGTTAAGGCTGGCATCGATGCCTTCATCCCTGCTAGGAAATTCCAGCTTAAATCTCATTCGTCTCCATGGTTCTCACCCGCTTGCTCGGCTGCCATTGCCCACCGGAATCATTTCTTCCGACTCTATCGTAACTATGCGTCGGAACAAAACAGGGGCCTTTTCACTTCAGCTCGTAATAAGTGTAAAAGGATACTTAACAAAGCTAAGATGTTGTTTGCTGCCAGAATGAAGCAACGCATAGCATGCTCTAAATTCGGCTCTAAAGACTACTGGCGACTCTGTAAAAAAGTACTTAACAAGAGCAAGTCCACAATACCCCCTCTAATCAACAAATTTGAGGTCCTCACCTCCCCAGCAGATAAGGCTGAATGTTTTGCCCGCAGATTCTCGAACAAATCGAGTCTGGACCCATCTGGAGTTTTTACACCCGACTTCTCACCTAGAACCGAGGCACAACTGAATGATGTCCACATTACACCTTCGCTTGTCTCTAAGATAATCTTAAAACTTGACCCTCACAAAGCGAGCGGTGGTGACGGAATCCCAACCATAGTCTTAAAGAAATGTGCCCCTGAACTCTCCTCTATCCTTTCTAAGCTCTACAACCTCTGCCTATCTGCTTCCTGCTTTCCTGCCTGTTGGAAATCTTCCATTATCAACGCCGAGGTGGTTCAGCATCTCACAGCACACAGGCTCTTCTCGGACAAGCAATATGGTTTCCACTTCACCAGGTCTACTGCTAATATGCTAACGACCATCACCGAGTACATATACCAGGCGCTCGATAGGAATGGCGAAGCCTGAACCATTGCATTGGATATATCTAAGGCGTTCGACAGAGTTTGGCATGCTGGCCTTCTATGTAAACTGCGGAGCTATGGTATAACTGGACATTTGTTTGAACTAATCCAGTCATTCCTCTCTAACCGCACAATGAAGGTGGTATTAAACGGACATGCCTCTCAGAACTACCATACAAACGCAGGTGTCCCCCAAGGCTCCATCTTAGGTCCTACACTCTTCCTGATATACATTAATGATCTCCCTGATTCCATAAGAGCCCAAATAGGTTTGTACACCAACAACACCACAGTTTACTCTCGCCTCCTACAAAAATCTGGTGTAGGCATCAAAGCTAAACTCGCAGCCGAGATTGAAAAAGACCTCCAATCCATATTGGACTGGGGTAAGAAATGGTTAGTAAATTTTAATGCTTCTAAAACAAAGCTACTCTCAATTAACCATCATTGACAATCTCACCTACCTCCCATTAGCATGGACCAGGCTTGCCTCCCAGAGAGTAAAACACTGCGCCTCCTTGGTCTCACACTTTCAGCGGACCTCAAATGGAATGACTATATCGAATCCATTGCTAAATCCGCTGCTATGAAAGTCGGTTCTCTGTGTAGGGCCCGGAAGTTTTTTCCCTCTGAATTTATCATGCACATTTATAAATCTACCATCCGCCCGTGCATTGAATACTGCTGCCATATCTGGTCGGGTGCCCCTGCTGTTCTCCTCGGGCTTCTCGATAAGGTTCAGAGGAGGGTCTGTAATGTGATAGATACCGACTTGGCAGACCGCCTGCAGTCTCTCTCCCACCGGCGCGACATGGCTCCCCTGTGTCTCTTCTATAAATACTTTCACGGCTTCTGCTCCGATGAACTTAGATCACTAGTGCCCGCTAAATACGAATTTGAACGAGATACTAGATTAGCAACTAGATCCCACCCTTTTACAGTGAAACCGATAAAATGCATCCGTAACTTCTACTCCAACAGTTTCTTTCCTCGCACTTCCCAACTGTGGAATTCTCTTCCAAACGATTGCTTCCCCGACGGCTACAATCTCCAGGAGTTTAAATGTAAGGTCAATAGGCACCTCCTAACACACTAACCTGCTCCCATTCTATCAAACACTCTTTCCATCTGCCCAACGCTCATCCTCGCTATCCTTACTCATCTGTCACCTTCCTCCTGACATTCCCTATGTCTAACCACTCCTTCTCTTTACCTTCCCCTATGTAGCCCCATGCGCAATAGTGGCAGTGGAATGCCTTGCTTGGGGTGAGATGATTAAAAAAAAAAAAAAAAAAAACAATTGAAAGATGGCGTTTGTCTAGTATAATTTGAAGGACATTCTGTATTTTAAGCTTTTTTTGCAATATCAGATTTTGAATTAAGATATGTACTAGTAAAACTCTCAAATGCATAGATGAGTAGATATTAATTTACGTGAATTAAAAGATGGGGTGTGTCTGGTTAAATTGGATTTGAATTGTGTATTATAATGTCCTTAAGTATTGTTAAAACCCTAAAATGCACAGGTCAGTAAATATTAATTTACTCCAATTAAAAGATACAGTGTGTCTGGTTGAATTTGAATGGCATTGTGTATTAACAGCTACTTTTCAGATTGTGAATTCAGACTATTGTTAAAACAATCACACAGCACAGGTCAGTAGATATTAATTTACTCTGATTAAAAAACTCAGTGTACAGTTGCATTGGAAGGGCATTGTGTATTCTAAACAATATATTTGGAAAATCTGATTTTGAATTTAGATAAATATTGTTAACACTCTGAAATGCTCAGCTCTATTTATATTAAATCACTCTGATTAAAAGATGTGGTGTGTCTGGTTGAATTATAAGTGCATTTTTTATTAGAAATACTAATATTGCCTATAAATTTACCTGAAGAAATGCTACACCTTTTTGCCTTGACTGAATATTTTGCTAGCCAATGTTTTGAGTATGCAGTAGATTCTTATACCATATTCAATTCCATGTTTTGATAATATTTGCATTCATCACTTAATAACATCAGTTCAACTATTTACTGAGCTGGTCCAATTTCATGCGCATGTTTTCTTGAATTTTCCAAAGCATTTTTACCTAAAAGTGTGAAACTAAAGAGTATATATTACTGAGTGCTTTAACTCTTTGAACTCTTACCCACATCAGTGAGTACAGGTCATGCAGCCTGAAATGCTACTGTACATTCCTGCTGTCCATGACTCAGAGTGGTATACTGGCTGCCCAGATATATGCACTTTCACAAATCAGTCAGTATACTAGCCACTTGGGTTGAAAGAGTTACAAACTTTTAATTAACTATCATTATTTATTAAATATAATTTAGTATTCATAAATACCTTGATCTTTATTTAATTTATAAAATAACAATATTCAAATTTTAGAGGTTCAAAGAGTTATTTTTATGTGGAATGGTAATTTGAATGCAGAGATAATGCAAGATGAATATTTTGCAAAATGGCATTATTGAATTGTACTGACTTGATTAAATTTAAGAGATAAAATTTACTTACTTTGAAGAATGGAGGAATTTAGAAGATGATAAAATTTTCCATTCATTGACTATTTCAGAATATCTTGGCTCCAATTCAGTTTCAGTGGGAATATCCAAATCAATCAAATAATGGCACTTGCTAACATTGAACTAAAACGTAAAAAAAATAATTTTTGTGTTAAAATCTATAGACAGATTACCTCAAACTTTAATGCCATATTTTTCACATAAGAAATATACGTTTCTGTAGCCAAAGTTTTTTTAATTACTCTTGTAATCATTTTGTTAAAATTAGTAGGCACTCATGAGCATTAAATAGCTGCATATCCCAAATTAGGTTAAATATGAAGGCAAAACAAATGTGATTTTCAACCAAGAATAATACTACAGACAAAACCAACAAATTGCACTGCTGCATTTATGTCAATAACATTATAAATTGAATAGTGTGATTTGTTTATAGCTTATGCAAATGTCAAGCAGTGGTTTTGTTACTGGACTTTAAGAAATGATGTATTCACACATCAAATTAACTTTGCTAGAATATTAAATATTGAAAAGTGAAATGAAACTAATGATTAAACACTGATGCTGATAGGTACACGTCCTGTATCCCTGATGCATAAAAATATAAATGGACGCTAGAAAATCATATCCATGTGTTCCAAAGACACATCTCAATTTTCCCATAATAAAATGGTATATGTGGTTTCTCAGCTAAGTGGCAGAAAGTAACTTTGTTTTATTCTGAACCAGAAATTCCCAACAAAAATATCATGAGAGAATTTACCTCCTTTTTTTGTGTGTTTTCTTTTTTCTTTCCCCACCATTTCAAGTTAACCTTGTCTGCTTTCTTGGAAACTGAACAATTTAAATTTGTGAGAAGGTTGGTGAAACAAAATGAATTACATCAGATGGGGTAAAAGGTGGGGGTTAGACAGCTTTAGTTTCATCAAAGAAAGCTTTCCCCATTCCCAGTTCATAATTAGAAATTGTGAGTTGTTTAAGTAAAATAAAAAAATAAGTTGCTTTGAACTAATCCCCAAATTAAATAAAATTATTTTGTTCAAAATAATTTGGGGCCATAGAAAATTAACTAATAATATTATTGGGGATGGATTAAAGCCATGAGTACCAACAACTCCTTCAAATAATCATATGTATAAAAAAAAGCCTTTTGTTGTTGTTTTTAGTGTCTAGAAGAAACATTAAAAAATAAATCAAACTGATCTTTCAAACTGTTAATTCACCGCAAAATAAAAAGCCTGGTAGCCGATAATAATAAAGTTACAGGTTGGTTGGTTGGTTTTTATGGCATATCAGCCACTGTGTGTCATTTAATGCTAAATTTAGTTTTTAGATAGATAGATAGATAGATAGATAGATAGGAAAGAATATTAATAAAAAAAAGTTTTGAATTTAGAAATGTACTTTTTTTGGACAGTATATATTGGACTTGTAACCGTCTATAAGCTATATAAGCAGAGCTTATTTGCTTGCACACTGCAATATAATTCCAGGTATTACTGTCTAAGACAAAGATTTCCAATTAGCATAGGCAATTTGTTTGCACAATGTTAAAAGGTAGCATATATTGATTACACATCAGTCTACATACTTGATAAGAGATCAATTCTTTTCAGGAAGTTTATCATAAAACGTGGATCAATTTTTGTAAATAGTTCCTTTGTACTCTTACTGTTGTAGAACTTTCTTCAAATGTGTGTAAGGTTTGTGCATTCTATCAGTATATGTTTTACTGTGTATTCATTGCACAGGGACATTTAGGATTGTTTGTTTGTTTGTTTAATGGCCTATCAACATCTAAAGGGTCATTTAAGGCCAGAAGCATATTTTTATTTTAAATGAGAGTTATTCCCTGGAATATTCGGCATATTCGGAACACAGCATGCTATTTTACCCATAGCTAGGAGGAAATGTTATAATTTATATGTCTATGTTGAAGCTATATAATACAGTTAAATTTTATTAAATAGGTCAATTTTCTGAAGGAAGGCTAGTATTTTGTACATGTTGATGTTTTCAAATAAAGATCTTAAGTTCTGTGCTTTATAAAACTGTTGATGAATTTTTGCCAGGTCTGTACAATCAATTAGTATATATCTTATGCTATTATCCATCTGGCATTTAGAGCATTTGGGCGGATCTACTCGTCTTAACAGCCAGGAGTGGGTAAAAAAGGTGTGTCCTATCCTAATTCGAGACAGTATTACCTCTTCCTTTCTGAATTTCCTTAATGCACCTCTCCACTCTCCCAAATTTGGTTTAATTTGGAAGAGTTTGTTGTTCTGACAGGTCGACCAACGTTTTTGCCATTTGAGTTGAATATATTTTTTCATTGAAGGCCTTTGATCTGTGAATGGGACCTTCATATTGAAGATATCCTCTCTCAGAGACTCCTTTGCAGCCATGTCCGCTTTCGTGTTACCACGAATGCCAATGTGGCTGGGGATCCAACAAAAGACAATATTATTGGTTTTGTTCATCACGTTTAATCGATTTAAAAGTTTAATGATAATCGGGTTATTGAGATTCTTGTTGTGGATGGACAATAGTACAGAGAGTGAATCAGAGAATATAACGAAGCTGTCACTTACATTGTCAGTGATTAGATCAAGTGATGTCTTTTTTTGTGATGTTATCTAGTAGGGCACAAGATCCACATTTCTCACCTTCTTTCGATCCATTTGTGTATACATGTTTATAGGAAGGGAAACTATCGACAATCTTGTTCAGTTCTTCATAGAAATCAGTAGGGTTGGTCTTTGATTTAGGAAATTTGGCGAGATTTAGCAATACTGTTGGATGATTTCCCATGGAGGGCTTTCTGAAAGGAGTGATTTGTGGATTCGTTCCAGGTTTATATTGGATTCTCTGATGATTTCTTTCATCCTTAGGCCAAATATTTTAATTGTTTTCTTTTTCTTATCATAGAGAGGGTGATATAATGGGTTTACAATACAGTCGTAGGCAGGATTGGATGGGCAAGAGAGGATTTTGGTCAAATATTGTAAAGCTAGTTTACTGCGGTGAATTGATAATGGCGGTTCATTGGCTTCTGCATATAGACTATCAATGGGAGAAGTTCGAAAGGCTCCCAAGGCCAGTCTAAGCCCCTGATGATGAACAGTGTCTAATGACTTTGTATATGACATTCTGGCGGCGCCATATATGTAGCAGCCATAGTCCAATTTCGATCGCACTAATGATCTATATAACTTCAGTAAGATTTGTCTATCAGCTCCCCAATCTGTGTGGGCAATAACTCGCATCAGCTGGATAGCTTTGTTACATTTGTTTTTTAAGTGTTTGATGTGTGGAATAAAGGTGAGCTTTTTATCCAGTATTAGTCCTAAAAATTTATGTTGGTCTACAACGGGGATCTGAGTCTCATCCAGTTTTAACAGAGGATCTGGATGTAATTTTTTAAGCTGGCAAAAGTGCATGCATTTTGTTTTGTTAGTGGAGAACTTAAATCCATTCTTGGTTGACCATTTTTTTATTTTGTCAATGCATTGTTGAAGCTGCCGCTCAATTATGTGGATATACCTTGAGCTGTAGCAGATTAAAAAATCATCGACATACAGTGAGCAATCCACACCTAGATTTATACATCCAACAATATCATTGATTTTTAAGTTAAATAATGTTACAGATAAAATACTCCCCTGTGGGACTCCCATTTCCTGTTCCTTGGGGTCTGAGAGGCATGCTCCTACACGGACATTAAATAATCTGTTGTTTAAAAAGTTATTGATGAAAATAGGTAGTCTTCCCATCAGTCCAGCTTCTTTGAGATTTTTCATGATATCATATCTCCACGTGGTATCGTATGCCTTTTCCAAGTCAAAGAAAATAGCAGTAATATGTTTTTTTTGGATAAAGGCATTCCTAAGAAAAGTTTCCAGTCTTATTAAATGATCTATAGTACTCCGCTGTTTTCGGAAACCGCATTGAAGATTGGTTATTGTTTTATTGATTTCAAAAAACCACACTAATCTGTTATTAACCATTCTTTCAAGAGTCTTACATACACAGCTTGTTAGTGCTATGGGTCGGTAATTGGAGGGGTCAGATGCATCTTTTCCTGGTTTTACTACAGGAATGACTATGGCTTGTTTCCTTATGGCAGGTATATTACCACTGATCCAGATGTCGTTAAAAATAGATAGTAAATACCTCAATGATTGATCAGGTAGTTGTTTTAAGAACTCATACGATATCTCGTCTTGTCCCTCGGCTGTGTTATTGGCCTTCTTTAATGAATCCTTCAGTTCATTAAAAGAAAAAGGTTTATTATACTCTTCTTCATTATTACTTTTAAAGTTCAGCTTGATTTTTTCTGATTCCTGTTTAATAGTCTGGAATTTTTTACTGTGATTTTTGGATGACAAGTTATTTGCAAGAGAATCTGCAAGCAGGTTGGCCATGTCTTTTTTTTGGGTTATTTTGTTGTTGTTTATACAGAGGTGCTTGAGCGGGGGACTGATGTTTTTTCCTGAAATTTTCCGCACCATATTCCATATGGTTTTACTTTTGGTGTTATGACTAATTTTGGAAACAAAGCTCTTCCATGACTCCCATTTGGCTTCTTTTATTATTTGGCGTGCTTTAGCCCTGTAATTTTTAAAATGGTTTAAATTCTGAGCAGTGGGTTGGTGGTTGAATTTTCTTAATGCAGCACGCCGTAGCCTGATAGCCTTTTTACAATCGTCATTAAACCAAGGCCGGTTATATTTAGTTGAAGAAGTTGTTTTAGGTATACATTCCTCAGCTATAGAAATAATAATATCTGTAAAATGAGTGATCAGGTCTTTCTCATGTTTTCCAAGTAGGAGTTTATATTTGCATAATTGTTTGAATTTATTCCAGTTGGCTTTTTTAAGGTTCCAGTGAGGTATTTTTGATATAATTTCAGGGCCAGTATGTTCTAATGTTATTGGGAAGTGGTCACTTCCACATGTATCCTCATGAACAGTCCAGTCGTAATCCGTAAAGATACTTGGATCACTTATAGAAAGATCAATTGCTGAGAATGTGTTTGTAGCAGAGTGAATAAAAGTTGGTTTCTTATTATTATATATATTATATATCATAACTCGACTATATTCTGTAAAAAACGGTTTAATTTCTATTTTTGTCTTCAGAAATTGAATTAAATCAACTTTACAGTGTTAGCTGCTTGTGGTAAGTCAACCGGGATTCAGTCCATTTTTCAGTCTGTTTTTGTGAAATTTCTTGGAAATTATTTTTATTTATTATTTTTTTTTTTTCGTCTTTTGGTCGTCTTTGAATTTTTTTTTTTTCATCACTTAATTTGTGTAAATAATTTTGCTATTCAAGGGTATTTTTGACTAATGATAAATAGCATCACGGTTCAATTATTTCCATTAGTTTTGTCTTGTAGAAGATTTAAATTTCTGTCTTCGAGAGATTGAATTCTTAACGGTTTGGCAAGCAACATAACTCGACTATATTCTGTAAAAAACGGTTTAATTTCTATTTTTGTCTTCAGAAATTTAATTAAATCAACTTTACAGTGTTAGCTGCTTGTGGTAAGTCAACCGGGATTCAGTCCATTTTTCAGTCTGTTTTTGTGAAATTTCTTGGAAATTACTTTTATTTATTATTTATTTATTTTTTTCGTCTTTTGGTCATCTTTGATTTTTTTTCTTTTTTTTTCGTCACTTAATTTGTGTAAATAATTTTGCTATTCAAGGGTATTTTTGACTTTTACTAAGTTAAAACTTTGTAAACCTCAGTCACTTTTTCTTTGTTTCTTTTTTTTTTTTCCTTCTTTTTTTTTTAATTGGAGCAGATAGTTTCTACTATCGCCCGGTCTGACACTCCACCCCCTTCTTTTGAATGAGTTTAGAGGTGATCACCTTGTTTCTTGTTTAGGAAGGGGTTCCCGGTTCATCCCCTTTCTCTGGTCTTGGTGTTAGTTCAGCTGGAAGCTCTTTGCAGTTACATAGTATGCTGGCAACGTCTTTACATTCTGAGGGTACCGGGTTGACAGTTTCCTGGTTGCTGCTTCCGACTAGTAGTTAGGAGCCCGAACTCTTGCGTAGCGTCTTGAGAGGCTGCTCTGATCAACAGTTGAATAATACCGGGGTTCTTGTAGTGCCATATCGCGCATGGACGGGTGTCCCTGCATGAACATTCGGTGGGCAACTCCGAGGCCACATTATGTTGTAGGCCGCGCCAGTTTCCATCCTTCACAAGTTGCAAATGATTGACCGACTGATTCTATTCTAAGACCACTCCTTAACTGAATTACTATGGAAAAAAGCAAACATAATAACAAAACTAAACCAGCTCATTTGCAAACGCCTAAACCTGTCTGCATCTCTTTCACTAACATACGCGGCATCCGCACCGACTTCCCCAGCGTAGATTCTTTCCTCCATAATAACTCACCTGATATATTAGCCCTATGTGAAACTAATCTTAACCCTTTTATCCCCTCATCTGAGTTCTGCGTTCCTGGCTACCTTCCCCTCTTCAGGAAGGACTCCAATGTTCATATGCATGGGCTTGGTGTCTATGTCAGCGAACACCTTCCTTTAGCTAGGATGTCATCTTTTGAATCCCCAGATCATTCTTTCATGTGTGTCCGCCTCTCACTTCTCAGCTCGATTAGCTATCTCTTCTTTCTCTACCGCTCTCCTTCCTCCCCTGACTGTTCGTTACTTGACATCATTTCTGACAATATTGACAAAGCCATTTCTTCCCATCCCTCTGCCCATGTATTCGTGTTTGGTGACTTTAACGCCCACCACACCAAGGGGCTGAAGAACGCTGTCACTGACGCTGCTGGTGTCCACACCATGAACTTTTCAATCACCCAATCCCTTACGCAAGTAGTGGACTTCCCCACGCGTTTCTCCGACAACCCTAACGGAAGGGACTCACTTCTAGACCTCTGCTTCACTTCCATCCCAGACTCTTGCACTACCAGACAACTCTGCCCACTTGGAAACTCTGACCACACTGTAGTGTCCGTCAGTATTTCACTCCACTCCCGCCCGACCCATGAAACACAGACAAGTAGAATATCCTACTGCTATCAAAGAACAGACTGGGATTTGTTCCGAGACTTCCTCTGTGACGTCCCTTGAAACAACGTCTTTAGTCTTCCCATCGAAGAATGTGCATCCGAGGTCTCCTCCTGGGTTAAGGCTGGCATCGATGCCTTCATCCCTGCTAGGAAATTCCAGCTTAAATCTCATTCGTCTCCATGGTTCTCACCCGCTTGCTCGGCTGCCATTGCCCACCGGAATCATTTCTTCCGACTCTATCGTAACTATGCGTCGGAACAAAACAGGGGCCTTTTCACTTCAGCTCGTAATAAGTGTAAAAGGATACTTAACAAAGTTAAGATGTTGTTTGCTGCCAGAATGAAGCAACGCATAGCATGCTCTAAATTCGGCTCTAAAGACTACTGGCGACTCTGTAAAAAAGTACTTAACAAGAGCAAGTCCACAATACCCCCTCTAATCAACAAATTTGAGGTCCTCACCTCCCCAGCAGATAAGGCTGAATGTTTTGCCCGCAGATTCTCGAACAATTCGAGTCTGGACTCATCTGGAGTTTTTACATCCGACTTCTCACCTAGAACCGAGGCACAACTGAATGATGTCCACATTACACCTTCGCTTGTCTCTAAGATAATCTTAAAACTTGACCCTCACAAAGCGAGCGGTGGTGACGGAATCCCAACCATAGTCTTAAAGAAATGTGCCCCTGAACTCTCCTCTATCCTTTCTAAGCTCTACAACCTCTGCCTATCTGCTTCCTGCTTTCCTGCCTGTTGGAAATCTTCCATTATCAACGCCGAGGTGGTTCAGCATCTCACAGCACACAGGCTCTTCTCGGACAAGCAATATGGTTTCCGCTTCACCAGGTCTACTGCTAATATGCTAACGACCATCACCGAGTACATATACCAGACACTCGACAGGAATGGCGAAGCTCGAACCGTTGCATTGGATATATCTAAGGCGTTCGACAGAGTTTGGCATGCTGGCCTTCTATGTAAACTGCGGAGCTATGGTATAACTGGACATTTGTTTGAACTGATCCAGTCATTCCTCTCTAACCGCACAATGAAAGTGGTATTAAACGGACATGCCTCTCAGAACTACCATACAAACGCAGGTGTCCCCCAAGGCTCCATCTTAGGTCCTACACTCTTCCTGATATATATTAATGATCTCCCTGATTCCATAAGAACCCAAATAGGTTTGTACGCCGATGACACCACAGTTTACTCTCGCCTCCAACAAAAATCTGGTTTAGGCATCAAAGCTAAACTCGCAGCCGAGATTGAAAAAGACCTCCAATCCATATTGGACTGGGGTAAGAAATGGCTAGTAAATTTTAATGCTTCTAAAACGAAGCTACTCTCAATTAACCATCATCGACAATCTCACCTACCTCCCATTAGCATGGACCAGGCTTGCCTCCCAGAGAGTAAAACACTACGCCTCCTTGGTCTCACACTTTCAGCGGACCTCAAATGGAATGACTATATCGAATCCATTGCTAAATCCGCTGCTATGAAAGTCGGTTCTCTGTGTAGGGCCCGGAAGTTTTTTCCGTCTAAATCTATCCTGCACATTTACAAATCTACCATCCGCCCGTGCATTGAATACTGCTGCCATATCTGGTCGGGTGCCCCTGCTGTTCTCCTCGGGCTTCTCGATAAGGTTCAGAGGAGGGTCTGTAATGTGATAGATACCGACTTGGCAGACCGCCTGCAGTCTCTCTCCAGCCGGCGAGACGTGGCTTCCCTGTGTCTCTTCTATAAATACTTTCACGGCTTCTGCTCCGATGAACTTAGATCACTGGTGCCCCCTAAATACGAATTTGCACGAGATACTAGATTAGCAACTAGATACCACCCTTTTACAGTGAAACCGATAAAATGCAGCCGTAACTTCTACTCCAACAGTTTCTTTCCTCGCACTTCCCGACTGTGGAATTCTCTTCCAAACGATTGCTTCCCCGACGGCTACAATCTCCAGGAGTTTAAATGTAAGGTCAATACACACCTCCTAACACACTAACCTGCTCCCATTCTATCAAGCACTCTTCCCATCTGCCCGACCCTCATCCTCGCTATCCTTACTCATCTGTCACCTTTCTCCTGACATTCCCTATGTCTATCCACTCCTTCTCTTTACCTTCCCCTATGTAGCCCCATGCGCAATAGTGGCAGTGGAATGCCTTGCTTGGGGTGAGATGATTAAAAAAAAAAAATATATATATATACATAGGTTGTTATTGTTGATAACATTTTCTATTATGATTCCTCTTCTGTTTGTGTCTGAGCATCCCCAGCTAGTGTTGTGACTGTTAAAGTCACCTAATAGTAGGAAGGGACGAGGGAGATGGTTAATAAGATTTTCTATTTCTGTTTCGTCTATAGGGTCATTTGGAGGTAGATAAATGGAGCAAATTGTGACAGTCTGATGTAAAGTGGTTGTAACGGCAATTGCCTGTAAATTAGTTTGTAAATTTATCTGGCTTTGTGCTATTTTGTTATTGATAAGAATGGATGTTCCTCCGGAAGCTCTACTTGGGTTATTTACAATGTGGTTGTATTCAGAGAAGTAGTGGTTGTTAATGCTTTCAGACGGTTTTAAAAATGTTTTTTGTAGACATATTATTAAAGGACGAAGTAGTAGAAGAAGTTCATTCAGATTTTATACCTCTGCAATTCCATTGAATTATTTTGCTGGCCATGGTTAAATTTTATGTATTTGATTTCCGTTTATCTTTATGAGTATTGAAATGGTTGTTTTCTACAGGAGGGATACTCTCCGTTTCCATTTCTTCTGAATCTACAGATGTGCATCGGTCTTTTTTTTTGGTGTTTTTCTCCACTACAGTTCTTTGTTTAGAAAAAGATCTCAGTAAAGTCTGCTCCTGAGTAGTAGTGACTTTCTTTGGAGGAGGGGACTTAGATTCCTTCCATAAAGTTGACTTTTTTTGGATAGTTTCCCCTCTGGAGAAGAGATTTTTGTTCCGCCATCGAGGTATTTGATGTTGATGGTTTTTCCATGTTGAAGGTTCAGTGTTATTGTCAGATTCAATGAGTGGATTAATTTCTTTCTAGAAAACGAGGAGTGTTTCTGGTGTAAGTTTTGATAATTTACTGAGTAGGAGTTTGCAAGAATGGCATTCTTGTTTTTCAAAGTTGTTTGGTTTTGGTTTAGTAACTGATGCATATGATTTAGTGGGAAATAAGCGAGTTGTTTCGACTATCTTTCTAGCTTCAGAGAAGGATATATTACGTGTAAACTTGATAGTGTTGATCTCTTTTTCTTTTTTCCAGATTATATATTGTTTGGAGTCTGATGGGTGATCTTCAAGACAATTAACACATTTTGCTTTTTTGTTACATTCTTGCCCATGGTGGTCAGAGTCTCTTTCTCCACATCTTCTGCATGATGGTAGTCTCGTGCACCTGTCTTTATGGTATCCAAAAAGTTGACAATTGAAGCACCGTAGAGGGTTTGGGATGTACTGGTTGACCTTTTCAATTGGAAATACTATTTTTAATTCCTTCGGGATTTTGGGGAGGTTAAAAGTGAATATATATGTGTTTGTTTCGATGATATCTTTTCTTTTTTTAATTTGAATGCGTCGTACATCTATCACACCTTGTGTTTTTAGCTGAGTCTTAATTTCTTCGATAGTGCAGAGTGAAAGCTCAGTGCTTCTGACTACCCCTCTAGATTTGTTCAGTGTGTTGTGTGGATATGCTTTTATCTTTGTTTCTGAAAAGGTTTTCATTTTTAAAAGTGTATCAGAATATGATTTTTTCTCTACTTGGACGAGAAGCGTACCATTTTTAAGTTTCTTCACCATCTTTGGTACTATAGCACCAGAAAGTACTTTTTCAATAACAAATGGGGATATCTTTGTTAATTGTTTTTCTTCTAACGACTCCAAAACAATAAACTGAGGAAAATGTTTTGTAATAATAAACTCACTTTCTGAGTCTGATGGAGATTCTATATGGGGGCGTTTGGAATATTTATTAGACATACTATATAATATATTATTCATTGGAGAGTTATCCCCACCCACCAAACCAGGCTGGAGCCCACGTACGGGATCTGTCAGGGGGGAAACCCATTCGTCCTGACTGATCAGGGACTTCCCCTCCAATATACTCGACGGTGCGAGATACCCGGAGCACCTGTCTCCTCCCTCTGTGCACCGCCCCATGATGTAGGTGCACAGCTGGATGGCTTGCAGCCATGTCCGGGCCTATGTATCTTGCACCGCTGATTGACCCTTAGCCAGCACCTTCTAACGTCTATTCATAGAAAGCTGGTGGTAGTTTTCTTATACATAACTTTCCATGGTCTGGTAGTTTTTTGTTTTGCGGGGGGGGATATGTATGGTAGGATACATCAGTCTTGGTAGAAAATGTTTTTGGAGGGTATGTTTGGGAGTAGATGTTAGGGCTTGACCTGACCAGCCGGTTGATCGGATCGAGCCTCTCTGACCACCGGTCTAGCCCAGGTAAGGGCCAAAGTGATGTGTTGCAGAACCATGACCTCTTTGCACCCGGGCCATGGCCAGCTCAGTCACCAGGATCCCGTCCCCAGACGACACGGGTCGCCACCCACGGCCAACAGGTGGCCCTATTGAGAGACTTTTACTCTCTGCTGTGGGGCATTTGGCGTATTCTGATGCCCCGCCAACAGAGCGAGACATTTAGGAGGAGGCTCCCCTCCTAGAATGAAAGAGTGAGTCAGTCTAGTGTGTCCAATGAGTAGCCGAGCAAAGGTGCTTTCTTCTCTTCTTGTAATATTAAGATTCAGTTGCCTTTCTTTTAAAGTGGGTTCTATTTGGTAGATTTTGTTGTGGGTATTTTTGTCCCATAGTTGTTGCCATTTTTGTCTCATTATTTTCTTGCTTTTATGTTTTAAGTCAGGATATGGGATTTTGGAGTTTTGGTTTGATGTCATGTTTAGTGCAGCTTTTGCTAAGGAATTGGCTTTCTCATTTCCATGAATTCCAATATGATTTGGGATCCAGCAAAATATCACCTTTTTATGTTTTATGGAGTTTTGTTTAAAAGTTTGACAATTAAAGGGCTATCCAGTTTTGTATTTTTATAGACTGTAGGACAGAGTATGAATCCTGAATTCTTTCAAGTTACTTGCGCAAACCATCTTAAGTGCTAATTTTGTTGCATAGATTTCTGCAGTAAAAAAATGCCTTCCTCTGGAAGGCATTTTTTCATCATTTTCTTATTGAAAACTGCTCCACATCCAGTTCTATTGCTGTCTGTGTAAATGTGCGAGTAGTTTTGGTATTTTTCCTGAATATTGAATAGTTGATAGGTTAATGGATGGATTTTATTTTTAGGGAGCTTGTTTAAATCAAGAATAATCACAGGCTGCTTAAGTAGCCAGGGTGGTGAGTTTAGTTGAACAGAATCATGGATGTTTGTGATTAAAATATCTATGTCTTCCACTATGGGTTTCATACGGAGGCCAAAAGGTTTTATGGCTATTTCTTTTTGATCAAATAGCTTTTGGTGTTTGGGGTTGAAAATGCAGTTATAAGCTGGATTGGTTGATTGCGATTTGATTTTACTGTAGTACTGCAAACCTAATTCTTGGAATCTAAGTTTTAGTGGTGGTTTGTAGGATTCAGAATAAAGGCTCTTCATTGGGGATGTGCGAAATGCCCCTAAGACAAGTCCTAATCCTTCATGGTGGACTGTATTTAGTGTTTTCAGATAGGATTTTCTGGTTGCTCCATATATGTAGCAGCCATAATCAAGTTTTGATCAGATTAATGTTCTAGTTTTAATAGGGTTTGCTGATCTGCATCCCAATCTTTGTGGGCTATTACACAAAGTAGTTTTAAGGTTTTGTTGCATTTCTCTTTCAGATATTGTAGATGTGGAATGAAAGTTAGTTTTTTGTCAAAAATAACTCCCAGGAATTTATGCTGGTCAACTACCGGAATTTTTCTTCTGTCTAGCTTCAGTGTTGGGTTGTTATGCATTTTCCTTAATTGACAAAAATGCATGCATTGTTTTTGTTTTAGAGATCTTGAAGTCATTTATGGTAGCCCATTTGTTTATTTTGTTGATGCCCTGTTGTGGTTGATGCTCTGCTGTATGCATATATCTGGATGTGGAGGTGATACAGAAGTCATTAACATACAAACAGTTATCAACTCCAGGGTTCAGGCAATTGGTAATGCTATTGTAATGTTGAAGAGGATTACTGAGAGTATACTCCCCTGAGTGACACCCTCTTCTTGATTTTGAATGTCTGACAGGGTTGAACTAATTCGGACTCAGAATTTCCTGTCTGAAAGAAAAGATTTTATGAAGTTTGGTAGTCTGCCGTTCAATCCCATGTAGGTCTTTCATGATCCCATACCTCCAAGTGGTCACATATGACTTTTCCAGATCAAAAAAATGGCTAGGTGTTTCTTTTGAATGTTTGCCTCCCTTATGGAGGTTTCCAACCTGACCACATGATCCATTGTAGATCTTTGGTTTCTGAAGCCGCACTTTGGTGAGTTGGTGAAAAGATTATTCAATTCAATGTACCAAATTAACCTTTTATTCACCATATGTTCCATAGTTTTACACAGACAACTGGTCAGTGCTATTGGACGATGTTAGAGATTGATTTTATGTAAGGGGATGATGGTGGTTAGTTTCCATGATTCTGGGATATTACTATTTTTTCCAGATGTAATTAAATGTATTTAATAGGTAGTCTAATGATTTTGGAAGTAGTTGCTTAAGAAATTCGTAATGGATTTCATCTGGGCCAACTGCAGTGTTGTGAGATTTTTATATGGCTTCTTTTAGTTCTGGCAATGTGAAGAATCCGTTATAGTTTTCAGTGTTGTCTGAATTGAAATTTAGCTTGCTTTTTTGTTTTGCCTTTGTAGTTGTAAAATTCTGTGTTAGTGTTGTCAGAGGAGGAATTTGCCAAGAAGATCTCAGCCAAGTGTATTGGCAAGATCTTTAATATTTGTGACCTCTTCATTATATTAATGAGGTGTTTGATAGTAGTAGGTTGGTTTTTCCCAGCAATTTTCCGGATCATTTAGTAGAAGAATTAATTTGATTTACATAGTTTTGCCAACTAGTCTTTTTGGCCACCTTAATTGTTTTCCGGGTCTTTGCTCTGAGCAACTTAAATGAGTTTAATTTACTGATAGAGGGTTCTTTATTGAATTTACAGAGGGCAGCATTTCGCAGTTGGATTGCTATTTTACATTCATTATTAAACCAGGGTGTGTTGTATCTGTTTGGAGAAGTTTTTGGTATGATTTCATTTGCTGTTGCAATTAGTGTTTGTGTAAAGTGTTTTATTGGGTCTAAACATTTTGAATTTTGGACCAATCTTGTATTGCACAATGTTTTAAATTGTTACCAGTTGGCCTTATTTGTTTTCCAGCAGGGAGGTCTGTTATTATTACTGATAGGTTGAGTAATTTCTATTATAATGGGGAAATGGTCACTACCACAAAGATCATTATAAACCTTCCACGTATAATCCATGTAGCTTGAAAGATCAGATAGTGATGTCGACGGCAGAATAGGAGCCAGAATATGGATTGAGATGTATTGGAGATTTATCATTCAAGATGCAGAGGTTACTGCTATTATTTTTTCCAAATCCTTACTCTTTTGGTTAGTTTTCAGACACCCCCATATGGTATTATGACTGTTAAGGTCACCTAATAATAGGTGGGGTTTAAGAATTTGTTTTATTAACGTGTTAAATTTAATATCATTAATGGGATCATGGGTGAAATATAAATTGAGCAGATATTTATTGTTTTTTGCAATGTTGTTTTGACAGCAATTATTTGGAGTTCACACTCTATGGTTATTTGGTGTTGAGGTATGTCTTTCCTAACTAGGATCGATACACCTCCAGAAGCTCTGCATCTGTAGCGTAGGGAGAAGGTTAATCTTTCTTGATTTGATCTTGTGTCTTACTTAACCGAACTTCCTACAGCTTCCAAGTTTTATGCAGAATTATCATCAGAAGGTTTTCGTTAGAAGGTTGATTGTTGGTTGGAATGTGTAGAATTGTGTTGAATAATAGTGTAAGAATAAGATATACATTTTTCATGTTAAAATAGAAATGTATTAAAAGGAAAGATTAATACAAGTTGTAGAAGTTAATGTGTAATTAGAAACATTATTAAGAAGTTAAGCGTAGAGTTCATGTTCAATGATAAAGTTATGGATATCAAGAAATGTAGAAAATGTTCGTAGTAGTAATTGTTGAAAGAGTATATTTGTATGTATGTGTGAGCATTTTTTGTTAAAAGTGTCTTTGAAGTTTTTGCTCAGTCTTTTGGGTACCAATCAGGTATTAAGTGAATTGGTGAACAGTGAAGAAAAGAAGATAAGAGAGAAAGAGAGGCGATAATGATATGATCGCTTGACGTTTATCAAGGGATGTGTTAATTATGCTCATATTTTCTCTCCTGCAACTGTCTTCTTGTCTCATCCTTTTATTTCATTATCTGGGGCTACAAACAGGTCATTTGTGAATTCACACCCGGATATAATTTTGGACTCCCCATTGGACAATAAACAAACTTTGCGTCGGCTCACAAAAAAGGTCCATAAAAAGAATTTGATTTTTCTTTTTTTATAATTAAAGATTATTTGAATTTTTTTTTTTTTTAGATCTTTCCTTGTTTGCTATTTGCCAAAAACATTTCACATCGAGGTGTGAAATTTTGCGAGTTTTGTGTGCAAAATTTGTACATTCCAGAAAATTCTTTTTTTTTTCTAATAAAATCAATGAGTCAGATTTAAGTTTTAAATTTTACAATTTGTTTTGTTCCCTACATGTCCATCTTTGTGTAGGTAATTGTATGAATAGTAATTTTTAATGTTTAACTGGTTGATGTCCTTGAGGAATGTTTCTTGAAGGCATACAACTTTGGGGTTACATTTATCAAGGAGTATTAGAAGTTCTTCATAGTTGGCTCTAATTCCACTGAAGTTCCATTGTAGAATTGAATTATTTTGCCATTTCGTGATGTTAAATTAGATTTATTGTTTTTCCTAGATTTGTTTATATTGTTTGGCTCTTCTGTCTTCATTTTTTCTATCGAGATAGATCTATTTTTGGTGTCAATCTTTGATGTAGAATGGCTTGTTAAGTTTGACAACTTTAAACTTTCCCGTGAGAATGAAGTTGGAGTATTGTCTGTTTTAGATTGTGGGGAACATTCTGCCTTATTTATTGTTTGGTTTGGGGTTTGATGTTTGATTTTTCCCCAAGGTTGTCAATTTTAGAAGTAGGAGGATGGCTTGATGATCTCTGCGACTTTTGTTTCTCAGGAGAAGTGGTTTGTGTTTGTGCTGTGGTTTTTGTAGTTGTTTTAGTGGAGGACTTTCTTTTGTCCACAGGATTACTTTGAATACTTGGTGTTTCTGAAGCTGTAGTTGTATTATTTTTGTCAAATTCAAGCAAGGCTTTTATCTTATTAATAAAACTGTCCAGCTGAATTATTGTTTTGACAAATTCTTTACATTTGTTCTGTTGCTTTTTATTCCTGTTGGACTGCTTGGGAATAAGTGGTAATGTTAGACCCTAAACCCTAATGTTAGATGGTAATCTTACATGCTGCTTGGTATGGATTGTTATTTTTGAATTTTACTGAGAGAATTTCTTTTTCTCTTCTCCAACTGTCACAAGATCTTGCATAGACCGGATGGTCACCACCACAGTTAGCACATTTATTGGGAAATTCACATTCATTCACATGATGGTCAGGATCTTTTCGGCCACATTTCCCACAGACCTCTTGTCTTCTACAAGTGTCTTCATGATGTCCATACTTTTGACATTTATAGCATCTTAAAGGGTTAGGCACAAACTGCTCAACCCTCTCCAAGGTATAGTCTACTTTAATTTTCACTGGTATTTTTGATGCATTAAATGTCATTTTATAGGTGTTTGTTTCTATCATTTTACCTTCTTTTTTTATTGAAATTCATTTAACATCTATGACACCTTGTTTTTTCAACTCTTTCTTAATTTCTTCTGTCTTATTTGTGTTCAGGGATTTGTGAGGGTATGTTTTTACTGGAACGTTGTGGAACATAGTCATTTTCAGTAGAAAATCTGCATGTTTTTTCTTTTCCACTTCAACAAGCAGTGTCCCATTTTTCAATTTCTTGAGAGATAAAGGCATTAAATAGCCTGATATCATCTTTTCTATTATAAAGGAAGATAAATTTGTGATCAGTGAACTGCATGACTCTATAACAAATCTTGTAAAGAGTGATTCTGATTCATTATCAAAAGAAGAATCAAATTCTATGTAGTTGCGCTTACATTTTTTGTTTGTAGGGGAAGCCATGAGTATTTTTATGTTTTTTGCTGGTCCCATGCTCCTCAACCCACCACAGAGTCCAAATTATGTTGGGAATAAACTAAGTGGGGAAACCCATTCGCCTTGGATGAGAGGGGGATACAAAACCAGTATACTCATGCAAAGAGTATGATTCTGAGCCTCTGTCAAACACACAACAATCAAAAATCATATCTCTCAACATGATTGACCCACCTTCTAGCATATATAATAGAAGGTCAGGAATAGTTCCACAAGAGTATGTTGATAGTTCTACATGAGCAGATTGTATAACATGATCAGGATAAAATAAAAACAAATATATGTGCTGGGGTATGTCAGGACCAGCTGATTGATCGGATTAGGCCTCTCTGACTGCCTGTCTAGCCTAGGTAAAGACCAAAGTGGAGTGTTGCATTGCCATGGCCACTTTTTCCTGGGCCATGGATTGTTCAGCCACCAGGATCCCATCTCCAGACATTACAGGTAGCCATCCACAGCTGACAGGTGGCCCTATTGTAGTGGGTATTGCCCATCTACAGAGCTGCAGTTAGCATATTCTATTGCCCCAGCCAACAATTTTCCCATAGCTAGGACCCTAACAGGTGCTACCACCCTGGGTCAGATTAGACCTGGGAACAACAGCAATTAAGTGATGGTTCCATGCTCCTCACAACTTCCCAATCAGAGGCCTTGCTGTCAGATGCAGTTTACCATCATATCCAGGACCTAAAGTTACAGGAAAAGAATCACAGAAAAAAGTTGCAAATAATCTATAGTGGCCTGCAATATTTGATTTTTGATGTATTTTAGTTTTATTTTAATTTTAACTTTATTTATTATACAGAAGTTTAAAATCAGGCTTCATACTGAATAAATTCAAATTATTTTTTAAATTTAAACATTTTTAGGAAGTAGTTTGTATTAAAACTTTAAATTAAATTATTGAGTCACACTTTAAAAGTTTTCAACGTCATTTTTTTAAAATTATTTTTTAAATAAAAATAGAAACCTTTTAAAAAATGTCTAACTTTAATTTTTGTAGAATGATAAGACTCTTAAAAGTTTTTAAATAAAACAATTCTTCGGAATATTATTGATCAGATTTAATTTTAAGAGGTTGGGGGCAGTTTCATACATTAATTTAACATAGATCGACCCTCTTCAGTCATTTTTAAAAATGGTGTATACATAATTATAATTTACTGGGGTGAATTCAATTAATGTAAGTAAATTTACATTATTTGGAGATGCCTGGGCAAATTAAAAGAAAAAATCCCAAAACTCTAAGATCAGTCTCATTTCGTTTACATTTTTAAAGTATGTTTTTTTTTAATCTTTGGAACAATTAAATTTATATATTACCTTAAAGTTAAAACTAAAATTAAGATTTCAAAGGTGACTTTTATTTTAAAATAAATTAGGTATCACTGTTTTTAATTGTTTTTAGTTAAGTTGAAGTTACGGTTTACTTTATGGTGTACCTTTTTCATTTTCATTTACCATCAAATTTCGATTCTCTTCCTTTTTTTTTTAACAACTGATAATGAAAATAAATTACTTTCATGCTCTTTTTCCTTCATAAATTTATAGCAGTCAAAGACTGACCAACAAAATATGTTGACTGTATGTCAATCATTACTGGAAGTATCTTTGGTCTTTTAAACACTTTCTTGTAAGGAACATTTAAATGTACATTTCAAACTTGATTGCATCAAATAGTCAACCATTTCTATAATGGTTGACTATTTTTGGGGAGAGGGAATAAATGTGTATTCTTTTTCTATTTACCCTTTCTCTGTGATCAGCAAAAAGCAGTAGCATACAGATCACAATATGCAGGTAAGGAAATGCTATCGAGCATAGCAGATACTGTACAGTCAGTCAGTTAATTGCCATACATGATACACACTTGGGTGATCATGTCTCGAAAAAGACATGATTGACTGGGCAGAAGATTCGTAGTGAACAAAATAAGTT
This sequence comes from Ascarosepion bandense, assembly GCA_037127315.1. NCBI lineage: Eukaryota > Metazoa > Mollusca > Cephalopoda > Sepiida > Sepiidae > Ascarosepion > Ascarosepion bandense. The sequence goes on along the minus strand of JBBBDQ010001666.1, from coordinate 1,580,077 downwards.
CTAGATTTAAAAAATTCAAATGCTAAGCACTGACTCATTGATTTTGTTAGAAATAAACAAATTTTCTTGAATTTACAAACTTTGCTTAACACACACAAAACACACGAAATTTCACTCCTCAGTGAATCCCAAATGACCTACAAATTATATAAAAGACGGGACAAGACGACCGTCACCAAAAAGTTAAGATGACGAGTGTAATTAAAACATACCATTGACAAACATCAAGCAATCACTATTATTGTCTCTTTCTCTCTCATCCCTCATCTCCTTCCTTTTCAGCATTCACCCTGAACAATAACTTCAAAGACAATCCTACCCAACAATAAACGCTTATACATACATATGTTCCTGTCTACGTACAGATAAACACACTCTTGCAAGGACTACTATGAACATTTCAATGAACCCTTACCTTGATACCCTTAACTTCTCAATACTGTTTTCTCATTGAACATTAACTTCTACCAATTCATGTAATTCTTTTCTATTAATACATTTCTATTAAACATACAAAATGTATACTTTTATTCTTCCACAAATCCACACAGTCCAATCTCCAACCTTCTGATGATAGCGAATAATCCTAAGTTGTAGAGAGTGCAGTTACATTTGACACAAGGTCAATTTAATAAACATTAACCATCTCCCTATAGCTTCAGATTATCCTACAGTAAGTTGCCATTACTTTCTGCAGTAGACTGGTTGCCAGCCAAGGATATAGAACCCAATCTGTTCTGTTATTTAACCCATAAGTGGAGGGAAGAGACAGATTAATAACTTTCCCAAAGGTATTTGGGCATAAATGAATGCAGGGAATTCAACTAGAATTCAAATTTGGGTCCCTGATTTCTCGTTCCGAGCTGATATCCACTGCACCACAACACACATCCCACCATATAGGCAGCCTTATAAAAATGAAGGAGATGACTACACCCCCATTTGTTCCTGTGCTTGTAAATGAATCTACTGACATAACCAACCACAAACACCTTGTTGCATATGTCCAAATTATTGACCCTGTGACCTTTCAACCAAGCATCCATTTTTTTGCAAGTAAAAAGTGTTATGATACAACAGGAGGAATTGCAAAATCCATCCAGGAAATCACATTAACAAAAGTGATGAGCATGGGATTGGATGAAGCTGCCATGATAACTGGGAGAAACAAAGGCTACACAGGCATACAGCAGCTAGGTCCAACCTCCACATGGTGAATGTGCACAGTGTTGCCCACTCCTTGGCCTTGTACACATCTCAAGCAGCTGAGTCAATCATCCTCAGCACATACTGACATCTGTTTTATTACTTCTGTTCAGTCCCAAACGAGCAGCCAAATTAAGACAAATACAGAAACTGCCAGAAAACCCAATGCTTACTTACAATGAGTTGCCTTCTATCCAGTGGCTGTCATATTACAATGCTCTTCAGGCTGTGCATAGGATAATTGATAGCCTGCTGGCACACTTCACTGAAGTGTCCCAGGATTTCAGCAAAGACCCAAAGTTAAATGGCCTAAAAAAAAAATTGCAACAGAGAACTTCATTGTCATCACTGCTTTCATGATGGATGTCATGGCCCTCGTTACGACCTTATCCCAATTCCTGAAAACAGAAAATGAGGATGTGGCTTTGATAAAAGTGAAATTAGATATTGCTATAAAAAATCTGGAAATGATCAAGGAAATGACATCTCCCAACCTGACAGTATTAGAGACATCCAAGGCAATATGTACAAGGGTAAGCATCAGATCACAAAGACCACATTCAATCTGGAACAACTGTGCCTCACATTTATTAATAACTTAATAAATAACATGCACTCCAGGTTTCCAAATACCTCCTTGTTGTATGCATTTGGTGTGTTAAGACTCCATCCCATCTGCTTCATGAGTGAGGAAGAGCTGAAGGTCTTTGGAAATGAGGAGGTGAAAATTCTTATTTCCCACTGTGGACATCAGCAAACCCACAAATAGCTTGAGGATGGAGAAGATTGCCAGATTACTATGCAGCCCTGCATCAATGCTGTTCAGCCTCAACTAGAGTGGGACCTGCTGAAGAAAGTTGTCAAAGCACAGCACTACCCCAGAGACAGCAAGTGGAAACTTTGGGTGTTGGTAACTAAAAATATCACCTAAAAGACTTCCTTCTAACCTCAGCATCCTTGGTTAACTGGCCACCACCTTGACTGTACATACAGCTGGCTGCGAACCAAGATTCTCTGCTCAGAACCTCATCCTCGCTCATCACCAGAAAAAGTTTTCATTGGAACATCAAGAGCAGCTTCTTAGGGTCAACCTGGGACCCAAAAGGTCAAATTTCCATTTTGAAGAGGCACTAGCCAAATGGAAAAGGTAAAACAGAAAAAGCTGTACACTATGGATTACAAGTAATCATTAACAAATGCTCTTCACATTAATCCGCTCAGAAGACATCACAAAAATTCCTACATCATTTGATATTTACCAACAAACTTTCCACTGTTTTTGTTAAGTTTCATTGTTGTGCTAAATGTTTCATAGTGATTGACTTGGTTAATTTTCTCATCAATTAAAATAAAATTTGATTTAATTGATTATTTTCAGACTAAAAGATCTTGGTAACAGTTTGTAGAGTGTCAAGGTGATGAGAATTTTTTGTTCATGCACACTTATTATTATTTTAGTGCTACAGTCTCCATTTTGTTTTTATTTGAATTTGTGAAATATTTTGTTCACATGACGTTTACCTACCTATTTTATTTGATAATTTATTTCAGTGTTATTTATGTTGTTACAGAAAAATATTTTATTTGAATTTTGTATCCTACAGAAAGTTGGGAGTATCACTGATTAATTTTAGCCCAATATTTTCAAGCTGATTCAAGGTAGATTACTTACATTTTTTAGAAGAAAGTTCACCTAATCTAATTTGTTTTTTGTTTTTATAAGAGTCAACACAGCCAATTTATCAATGTAGTTTACAAAAACAAAAAACTTGTTCTGTCATAATTCTCAAAAAATATAGTTTCTTAATTAAACTGTGATTAAATGTAAATACTGTTTTTAATTTAAATATAAGAATTTAATTTAGAAAAAAAAAACTTTTGTTCCATCAATTTAAGTGATTTGGAACGATTAAAATTGTTTTTCAGAACAATGGTAGAAAAAAAAAATAATTAAAAAAAACTTAGTCTGGAGCCCTGCAATTTAACTCTACAATTTATTAAGAAACTATTATTTGAACCCATTCAAATCAAATCCGTGGGTCCCAGAACTCATTAAATTAAAAAACTATCAGCATCATTGATTAAATCAAGCTTTTTGAAGAGAAATATTAAAAATAATCACTTACATATCGCGTTGGTTCTTCTTTATTCATGTTATTCATATGAGATGGAATTGTTGAAGTAGAATCTGGTCCAGGATAATATGGCTTTGGCAATTGACCTTTAAATTCTGATTGGAGAAATCTTAAATGCCAACTAAAATAATGAAGTAGTAAACAATACAGGTAAAAACTTTAAAATGATTTAAAATATTTCAAATTTTCAGAAGGATTAAATGATGCTTAAAAAATGAAATATGCTGCAAAAAATTCTACTATTGAAGGAATGTTATAAATAATTAAAAGTTTAAATATGATTAATTCTGATTTTATTTCTGGAAATAGTTTGTTACTACATTTTTCTATAATGGCTGATTCAACCAATCAAATAATGACAAAGATGTAATTATAAACATATATAGTGTGGAAAACCTGAATAATTGCAAACTATGATTCTCCCATAATCATTGTGTACACTAAAAAAAAAATGTAAACTAAATCTCAAAAATTGGACAGTTACATTATAAATTTGAAGGATATTTAACCAGAACTCTCATTGAATTTTAATAATAAATACTTACTTTTTATCAGGTAGAAAAAAACTGTTAGGAAATCTATACCATTCTTTGCCAACACATACATTAACAGATCTGTCTCGAGACAAAGTGTGGATATCAGGATTTCCAGCAATTTGATTCAACTCCAGATACACATCTATTGGGGCATGGTAACCTAGATAAATAGAATGTTCTTTGCTGGAAATATATCTTTGGTGTTTGTTAAATATAAATATATATAAAACAAAGATGAGAAATGGCAACTTGTTTAATAACTGAGAAAGAAGAACACATCAAGAAATAAATGCCAAAATAATTTGTATTTCTGTTTTATGGATCAAATAACAAGTTCATGACTTTTTATAGAAATGTAAAGTAATTTCTGTTAGGGGAAGATAATTTCCTTTCGCTATAAAGGATGATAAATTTAAATACAACTGAGTTACTTTCTTTGTCTGAAAGACAAGCATAACACTTCTGAATTAAGCATGAGATTTTTATTCATCCCAACAACCTGGGATATAACAATTTCAATTTTGCAAGGCATGATTAAATTAAACTAAATATAAATGAGAAACATGTTCAAAGTAATTGAAAATTTAAAAATTAATTTACAAATGAGTATGAAGATAAAATAGTTTTATGAATGCTAGGACATCTGCATTTTCAACAAATTAAAGATAAGTAAATTTACTTTCAATGCTAATACTCATCATTAAATAATGTTGAAATAGAATAATAATTAAATTTAATAGATAATTTACAAAACAAAATTTTTTATAGTTATATATTATTGGATTACTTTGTTGCTTTCCAAAATTGCAATAGAAATATAAAAAAGATGAATAAACTCTTTTAAGCAGACAATAATCCTTGACAACAGAAACCTGAACAAAAAAAATAATACATCAGAAAATGAAATAGAAAAAGCAAAGTATATATGTATATATATATATATATACCTTCATATAGTTGAAAAATCCTTGACAAAGATAATAATGTAAAAACAGTGGTAAAAACAACTGTTACAGTACGGTAATGGCAGTTAAATGACAGGTTACATGTAGCTTTCTTAGATGAAAAATATGTACAAAATGTACTCTGAAAAAGAGGCATAAGAACATAATGAATATTTCATATGACAGATTGCAAGATAGTTTTTTTATAAATTTTCTGAATAAAAATAAACTGGCTACAATTCTCTTTGAAATTTAAGAACATTACACATTTTAAAGTATATAAAAGTATTATTTTTTGCTGTACTTGTTTTATAATGAAAAAAGTTTAAATGTAAGATATATGATGAGATACTGAAAAATTCTTGGTGAGGCCTACTTCCTAAAATCTGACCAAATAATCAGACATTAGCTTTTGGAAGGTATTCTTAGTCAAGCTGAAAACTTTCAACATATCCCTTGTACAATAAATACAATAAAGGAAAAATCTCATGATTTAATATTTGATGCAAATATTCACTATTTTCAACTGTTTGAGATTCAGAAACAGACAGATTATTTTTAATAATCTCTTAAAGGAATATATTCTATTGAAATTTTTTAATAAAAAAATAACTGAATCCATACAAAAATAATTATCAATTTTAACTGAATATGCTACATAACTCTAGATGACCAGAAAATCTCTCCTATGATTTAGCTCTAACATCTTAGTGGGGAAAAACCTGGCTGGTATCATGCAATGCCTCAAAACCAGACTAGTTACATTCCATCATCACTGATCAGATCCTGAACTACCACCTGTCACAATGAATTGATATTTTTTTCAAAGAGTCCCTGTGTGTTGAGTGACTCAAAACTCAATCCAGACTTCAAGTGGAACTTGTACATACGATCCATCGCTAAAGATGCAGAAAAAATGGTTGGTTCCCTGTACCAGACCACTAAGTACCTGACTCCTTGTACTGTCCTCTAGTTTTACAAAAGCCAGAACAGGCTTAAAATGGAGTTGAGCTGTCATATTCACTTTCCACTATCAATAAAGTCCAAAAGCATCTCTGCACCTTTGTGGATAGCAAATTATTTTCCACACTACAACCCCTTTCTCATAGATGAGATTTTGCAAGTCTCTCATAACTGCTCTATCACACCATGGAAAGAACTTAGGTGAACTACATTCATTAGTTCCACCAGTTCTAACCTTCACAACTAGGACCTGCCACGTTATGCACAATGTAGTGAACCATCCTCATTAGCATCCGTATTCTATTGGTGAGAAGTAAGTTTCACACAAGCAAATTTTTTCCACAAACCACTGTTCTATGGAACTGAAACCCAGGAGGATTCCTTTTCCTTATCACTACAATCTCAACCTGTTCAAGTCTATTCTTAACTGTTATCTTCCCCACATATCTGGATAAACTCTGTCTCTTACTGTGTAACCCTATGCCTCAAGTAGTTTCTGGGTCTTGTACAGAGTGAACCTCAATCTAAAAAAAAAAGAAAAAAGTTCTTACCTCAATATATATGACAGCCACAGCCCCTCCCAAGGCAAAAAATGGATAAATTGGGTAAAGGAAACGCTCTTCCTAGAAACAAATCATCAATTAAATTACTTTAAAGATTTTTTAAATGGTTTTTGCAACCATTCAAATTAATAGTAGCTTCAATAGCCATCTGATGAAAGGTGGCACTGAATTTAAAAAATGTATGTATGCATACACTGGTCCTTAAAAAGTTTCTAGAATATTATTCTTTTAAAATCATATAACATACAAACTGCCTTTACCAAGATATCAGTATAAGGCAAACAGGAAATAGAACTAAAAGAAATCAACTAAGTACAAAGCCTTATTTAATTAAACATATCACAAGAAGTTTAAGAATATTGAAATTTAAGAATTTTAATATAAGTATTTATTTTAACCACTAAATTATTAAAATAGCTGGAGAAACAGTGGCTACAAGTAGAAAGAATCATGATCATCAGTATACAATGTGGTTGCAGCAAGACCTCACACGATCTCAAGATCTACTAGGTCAATATAAAATGCATACAGTTGGTACAAGTGTCACAGTGCACAGGAACTATTTTTGGTAAGGGATGCAGTTCAGAGTCATTTTAGAGTACCCAGAATCTTTGGATGATACAAACTACAGAGTAAGAAAACATCATCAGACTAAATGACTCAAAGTATGAGAGTAGCACAATGCAATCTCAGCAAGGTAGGATACAGTGGAGGCTAGAGCCACTCCCTATAGAAGGTTTGTAGCACACTGAGCATCACAGGAGCTACTAAGAAAAGACCATCAAGTTGACAACTCAATCTGCTTCAATATGACTGTTGGATTAGGAGAGAAAAGCATTCCCTAGAGACAATAGTTGATCAATCACAGTTGTATTGTGGTGGATAGGAAATTAAGAATTAAAAGCAACTTTCTTTACTTTTACAAAAATTTACAATGACAAGTGAAATCCTGGTTTTGCCAAACAGAAAAAAGATTGATCATGTGCCTGAAGAAAAAGTCGAAACCGAATTTCTCAAGTAGATTTTAAATTGATTTCTGATCAATGGAAGCAATTTGCAAGACTTGGAAGAGTTAACAATCTAGTGCAAAAAAACTAAATGACTATAAAGGCTTCGGTCAGTCAGTCAGATGGAAGCAGTGAGATGGCACACTAAAATGTAAAGGGAGAAACTTCAAGTCGACCTGGACATAAGGTCCAGGTCACACACTCATTCTCTTTCTCCATCTTTCTCTTGTGCTGATTCCTTTTACATTTTCTCCATCCAAAGACATTCCTATCAAACAAACACTCATACATACATACATATGCATAAACTCTTTCCAACAAATTACTACTACGAATATTTCTACAACTCTTGATACTCTTAACTCATTACTTGTTTCTTATTGAACATTAACTTTTATAATTCATGTCATCCTTTCTATCAATACATTTTTATTTTAACAAGCAAATTGTATATTTTTATTCGACACAAATCCAACATTCCAACCTGCTGAAAACCTTCTGATGATGATAACAAAAATAACCTTCTGATAATTCTGGATAAAACTTGTAAGTTGTAGGGAGTTCAGTTATGTATCACACCAAGGCTGAATTAATAAACATTAACCATCACTCTATAGCCTCAGTATCACCTTAAGTGAAAGTATCTGTTTGTCAAAATATCTAAAACACAAAGTGATGTTTGGAAAGATCAATGATGCATCCATACATTTTTCCTTTGAAGCTTCACTATTAGTAGTTAATAACAGTAAACATCAAAAAAACTTACTCTAATTAAGGTTGGCATCATAATTTAATCATATAACTAAAAGAGGTATTGACTCAATAAACCAATTACAAAAAAAAAAACTATAAAAAAATGGGTGCCTCTTCATTTATGATAAGGACTGAATAATGTGAGTAATTCGGGATGGTCTTTAAATATTTATAAACATCTGATATGCTTATTTTTGTCATTTTGTTTTCATTGTTATCATATGTAGGCCAATAATAGAAACTGAGAATTACTTGGAGACTAAATGACACTGATAAAAATTAGGCATTAGTCACAGTAGTATGTGAAAGATGAAATGAAGCAAATAAAAACAACTTTCAAAAAGGATAAATTACATAATTAACATTTTTCAGTGCTCACAGATAGTGAAAATAGTGAACAAATTAAGGTGCTATCAATGAAACACTGGTTCCTGGAACATAGGATTCACATTAAGTCTCATTGGTCTATATTCCTACTTTACACAACTAACTTTAATGCTCAGAGATATTTGATATAAAAGGTTGTTAAAAGGAATAACAAAAAGAAGCAGAATAATAGAGTAGCCAAAAATGAATAGTGAAAGTGAATGTATCTATTTATAGCCAACCAATTCTGGGTTGGAGAAACTAACATTTTTCAAATGGATATTAAAACTAACTTGATTGAATTTTTTTAAACATCTCAAAAGCTTTCAACAGGTTTTGTCATAGGGGTTTTTTATAAGCTGAAAAGTTATGGAGTTTACTGACAAATTTTTAATCTCATCCAGTCTTTCTTATCAAATCATGAAATGAAACTTATCCTGAACAGCCACTCTTTCTACCTTCCATCAGCATGGCTGATGATAACTTTGAAGAGAGTAACTCATTGCACCTTCTTAGGCTAACATTCTCAGCTGACAAGTGGAAAAACTATATTGAATCCATTGCTAGGTCAGTTGCTAAGAAAATTGGTTCACTGTGTCATGCTAGACAATTTTATCCTTCAGAATCCATCTTACATACCTATAAGTCAACCATTTATCCACACTTAGAATATTGCTGCTACATATGGTCCAGTACTCCCACTATTTATCTAGATCTCCTTGATAAAATCCAAATAAGAATCAGCAATATTACTAGCTCTGATCTGGCATCTCAGCTTGTCATTTTCCCACCACCTTAAAGTTGCCACTTTGTGCCTTTTCTATAAATACTTTCATGGTAATTTTTGGATGAGCTCTTTGCTATGGTATCTAAATCCTATTGAATTTAAACACAATACTAGCCTAGCAACAAGGCCTCATCAATTTCTATTTGAATTGGACAGATGTAACTGTAAGCTCTATGCTAACAGTTTCTTTTCTCAAACTTCTTGCTTATGGAATTCCCTTCCAGCCCTATGCCTTCTGGTCAACTTTAATCTTCAAAAGTTTAAATGCAATGTCTATTGCTATCTACTGTAATCCTGAATACTCTTCTTTTGTTCTTTTTCCTTCGTAATGTTTCTGTTTTCTAATTCATCCACACCCAGTAATCTCTTGTCTTAGTAGCTTTACTGCTTCGCTTTATTAAAAAACAAAAAACACTGGAAATGTCTATCAGAAAATAACATCTTCTGTATTAACCTTAAATCAGCATGAAAACATTTTTAAATACACAGCCTCTATTTTATACTAAATTTAAAGAAACTTTAATTTTAATAGTTAAAATTGTTTTTTCTTTCAGAAAGCAAAGATTTTTGACAATTTCATATCTATAACTAGAATTAGCAATCAAAACTGACATTCAACAGAGTCAGAGTCAGTTGTTTAAATAATGTAGTAGGATAATTAGATTAAATTCATTAGTTGTCTCAGTAGTTGACCATACATCAAATCAAAATATGATCAACAAATTTGTTTTTTCTTGCTCATTCTTTTTCTGTATTTTCATACACATTTACATGCTTACACACATGCTTTATTTTTTGTATGTCAACATTTTCAAAGTATTATCTTTGAAAATGTTGACATACAAAAAATAAAATAATTGAAAAGATATATTGTATAGAGATGTAAGGATGGGAGTAAAAAGGATGTAAGGATGGGAGCCTAAAAATGTCATTACAATTCTTGATAATGGTAATGATAAAAGTAAATATTTGGTAATTGGTTTTATATATAAAGTCTATTTTCAGCAATTTATAAATTAATAATAATGCATTGGAAAATAGATCTATTTTATAAAATGTATAACAAACCTTGTGGGGCCTTGTAAAAAAGATGAAAATCCAAATAAACATTGGTGACATTGATAGCCATAGAGATAAACCTGAAAAGATACAAAAATTATCTTTTTAAAATAATTTCATCAGCAAGAAGAAAAAAAGCTTTATACTTACTAAATTTAAGGAGGCACTGTAAATATATATAAAAGCATACTGTACTTTTATATTCATTAAGCTTAGCTTAATTTAGTACAAGGTAAAAATAGGCAAAAAAAAAGATTGTGTTGGACTAAAGTTCTAGGTGAGGAGAACATACCTTGAAAATCTATTTCATATCCTGATTTTTATTAAAACCTTCCCCCTTAACTAAGAGGATCATTACTACTGTATTGATTGACCTTATACCAGGCCAAGTCTTTGTAAATACTGATATTCTGGTTTTTAGCTGAATTCAAATATAACCCAGTGACAGCATGGGAAATTAGAAACTGCCAAGCAGACATTACTTTATACATATATATTTAGTAACTTATAAACAAAATCTATTTAAAAAGAGGTTTTATCTATAAAATCTTACAAACCAAATTTAGATATAAGCAATATGGTTTTGAAAAGTAACAAACATTTTATCAGAAATGTTAGTGTGTCAATTCCCATTTTCAATAGTTCATTCATCATCCTCATCATTTCACATCTATTTCCATGCTAGCAAGGGTTTTCTTGATGACTGTAATCAAAACATCATAAAAATATTGAAGCAAGTTTTACAGCTGTATGCCCTTACTAACACCAACCAGTTTAGGAAACTCAGTTTTTTTTATTGAGACACCATCTCTTTGAAGATTACCTACAAAGGTTAGAGAATTCAGTCTACTCTTTTCTATACAGATATATTTTTGTTTGTGATTTCACTATTTGCCAATAGCTGGGACCCTAACAGGTGCAATTACCCAGGGTCAGGGTAAACCTGGGAACAACACCAATTAAGAGGTGGTTCCATGCTTCTCAAAACCTCCAATCTCCCAATCAAAGGCTTGATGTAGTATATTGTCATACCCAGGACAAATTAATTTTCCTGGTAGGCTTAAAGAAAATATGCTAAATATATTGTTCAATGCCTATTTAAGTTAATACTTCATGCCCTATTTTGAATTCATTTTTACTTCTGTAACACTATCGTACACAATATACTTCAAGGCCCTTCAGAAGCTATCATATATATGTGCATGTATATGTGTGTGTGAGTGTGTGTCTGCTCAATAGCAATAAAAAATCTGCTCCAGTTGTGAAATGTCAAACAAGCTGGTAGTGTCAATCTCCTCTTCTTTGTCCATTGTTTGCCTTTAAGTGGCAACCTAGATGATTCATCTGCATTGGAATGTTGTTTTGTGCTTCAGTACATGATATCATAGTTGTACTCTGATAGGAAAATTGCGTGTCTCTGCAGCTGTGCCACTGTCATTACTGGTATTCCCTTTTGTGGATGCAGAGTCAGTGAGGAGGATAAACTTGTGTCCATATATGTAGTGACGAAAGTGTTTTTCCCCACAGATGAGAACCAATGCCTCTGAGAGTAATTATGCTCTGGTTTGGTGAATGACCTTGACACGAAAGTTATGGGTTGTTCAGTACAGTCCCTGCAACATATAGCACGGCTTCCAGGGAGATACATCACTCAGATTGGTTTTCCAAGATCCTAAGTACACTGTTTTGATGTGACCAATTCCTTATCCCATTGTTGTAACCCTAAAAGGTTACTGCATGAGTATCACCAAAACAGAAGTTGGGAAAAATATTATATCAACAAATACAAGCCTTGCACACTGCATGAAGTTGATATAGTGCTAGGAAACTGCCAGTCAGTATAATCTCTTTACTACAATTTAATCCAATAGTGTCCACGTATTTCAGAGGATAGTAACATCCCATTCCTGTATATAGATAGGTATACAACACCCATAGAAATGGTTTTTCACCTTGTGGTGACCAGTCCCACTTGTGGTTCTTCAGCAACAACTGATGTAGAGATGTCAAATTGAGCAAGAACCTGTGGTAGTAATTTACCATTTCCAGTAAGGATCAGAGCTGTTGTACATTGTTGGCTTCATGAATAGCTTGTTATTTTTCAGGAGTCTTTTGTAGATTCACATTTATCTAAGCTGACCTTTAGACTATATTTTTGAGCCAATTTAGCACTCATTCTACATTGTGTAGGTGTTCTTTATCTGTTCATGTAATGATCAGGTCATCAATGATGCACATTTTGGTAGGTATATATGTTAATATCTGGTCCATATTGAGGGGCTTGATGTAATGCCAAATGGTAAACAGTTTTGCTGGAATAGACCATTGTGTGTGTTAAGAGTTAAATACCACTTGGATAATTCTCATATTTCTAGGTATATCTGCTGCAAGTCTTTTTTTATAAACCATTTACCACCTACCAGTTTTGCAAATGTCTTCAATTTTCAACAAGGAGTATTCATCTACTATCAGACATGTGTTCACACTGGCTTTATAATCCAGACTGCTCCTGAATTTTTTTACTATTGATACAATTAGCAATGACTACTTGCTTGTCTTTACTTTTGTAAGGATTCCTCTTTTTTTCAATTGGTTTCTTCTCTGCTTCTACTGCTGGGCAAAATGCATATGGTATTGACCTGGCTTTTATGAATACTGGTTTGATGTTATTTTTAGAGTTAGCTAAGCTTTAACTCCTTTAACAGTACTCAGTTTCATAGGTTAGTTTCATATGATGATGTGTGTATTGATGTAAATGTACCAGGACATGACAAAGTCTTTACATCATATTGTTGTAGATGTAGCTCTACAAGAAGACCTGGTTTAATTAGTAGGAGTTGCAAAATTTTGATTAGTGTCGATAGAAGGTGTACTGTGCAAGTGCTGAAATATCAATTGTAGGATGTGACTATTAGGTGTGTAAGGAGTGAGATGATTCTCATTCAAAATGCTAAGCAACAGGCATAACTTTGGGCAAATTTTCTCAGTTCTTAAAAATGTTTAAATGGAAATGATTGCCAAAAATTAAGCATTTCAGTTGTACTTAGGAGTGAGGGAAATTCATCAAATTTCATTTGCAGTACTGAATTTGCTTTTAGATCAATAAATTCCATCTGTATGTATTCAAAATGTTTTGTTCAGTAAGTGAAAATAAATTTATAAATGCAAGTATGCAGTTTTCTTCTTCAGTAAAATCACTAAAACAACTATCAAAGACCTCTTGGAGTAATATGATTCTTTTCAATGCATTCTGTAAAGTTGGCATTATCTTCAACACATTCACTATGTTCTTTTAAATATGGAAATTTGCTCAAATCCTAAGAGATAAACAATTTTTTCATTCTGAATGCACTGATATCATTTATTAAGCTAGGAAACAATTTATCAGTTATGTCTTGTGTTTTTTTTGTGTGTAATGGTAGTCATAGCACAGCTCTCCATGTTCTTTGTGACAACAGGGTTTTTCGCTTCTTATCTCTCCAGTTATTCTCTATTTATACCTGCCTATTAATTTGCATACATTACTACACCTCTCTAAACCAAAGAAGTCGTACACCTTTGTTTTTTCTTTTGTCCTTCTTTCTTGTTTTCTCTTTAATGGTTATTTCTCTCATTTTCTTCTTCATATTCAATTGTCTTTTCATTCTCACTTTCTTCCATTTTCTGCTCTCGGGTGCATTATTGGTGACTAGTGTCTGGGGTACTCCATTCCTTGAGAATATAGATTTGATTTACTGTCTTTTCTGTCTTTCCTCAAAAGATCGCTCTGCCACTGAACAATTAATTGCTCTATATATTTTTTATTCTCTCTACTATTCTGCTTAATAATGAGTATTGCTTTGTTTCCATTTTGTTTAGAGGAAGAACTTTCATTTTCACCTAGTGTATTATTTTATCTTCAGTATTTTCTTGTTTTCTTTCAGTTTCATTCTTGAACTGTAATCTTGGTAAAGCGTCTACATGAGGAATAGTTTTCCCTTTTACAAATACTAGATCAAAATTGAATGTCATGATTTTTATTGCCCGTCATAAAATCCGTGATGATGTAACTTTTCGTAATTATTTTTCTAGGGTTAAATAGGAATTCTAATGGTTTGTGGTCCGATTTGAATAAGAATTATTTTCCTATCAAAAAGTTTCATGCCCTTTCCATGATCCATACAATTGCTAGCACTTCTTTTTCAATATTCAAGTAGTTCCTGCTGACATTAACCTTCTTAGTATGTATATGATTGGGTGTTCTTTTTGTGATAAAGCAGTAACAATTGCCTTTTCACTTGTGTCAGTGGTTAATGTTATTATTTTTTTGTCAATCAAAACTTTTATTATTGGTTTGCTCTTCAGAATATTCTTTAGCATTTCAAAAGTGATAGTTTTTTTGTGTCCAGTCAAATCCATTGTTTTTTTGGTTTTTTTTGTAATTTAGCAAATGGCTATGTTGTGTTGCTGTATTTTGGTATGTATTTACTATAAAATTTATCAGCCCTGAAAAGAATTCTAATTCTTTTTTATTTCTTAGAGCAGCTATTTCTATTATTTTCTTCTTTAGTCTATCATAGGGTGGTATGCCTTCTTTTGATAACTGATATCCTAAATATAACTTCTTACAGTCAAAATTACATTTATCTTCATGGTCAAGCCTGCATTATTTAATCTTACTAAATTTTTCTGTTTTATATTTTAATTCTTCTTTAGTTCTTGCCTCTGCACCTATATCATCCTGGAATATTGTCATATCTTTTATTTTTCTTAATAAGACTCTCAATTGCTTTTTGAAATGGTAGACAAATCCATCTTAATAAGCCTACAGGGGTGTTTATATTGGTTATTTCCTTGAATTTCTCATCAACTGTATGCTGACTTGAGATCAATTTTTACAAAGTACTCCATTTTTGCTAACTCATGGCTTGCAGTTTCAATTTTTGGCAATGGAAACAAGTTTGAACATATTTGATGATTTACCCCTATGTTGTAATCACCACATATCCTTAAATCTCATGTTTCTTTATCGTTATCAGTGACACTCAATGACTACCACCTTGAGTTACTCTTTCTAGTATGCCTTGTTGTATCATTTTGTTTAATTTGACTTCTACCAAAGATAGAATATGAATTAGAATTTTTCTTGATTCTATATACTTTGGGTGATAGTTAAATGCTTGCTTTATAGCCTTTCAACAATCCTATTTCATTTCTTTCTACTTCCATGAAATTGATTAATCTTTCAAAATAATTCCCATTACAGTTGTAGCATGCAAAAAGATCATAGATTATTAGGGATCAATGTATTAAAAGTAGATACTACTTTTAATATATCAATCCCTAATAATCCATGATCTTTTTTGCATGCTACAACTGTAATTGCAATTATTTTGAAACGCTTGTCAGGTTCAAAATTGCCTTGAAATGTATTCATTGTTTTTATGGATGTTCCATCAAATTGTATGCTGATTTTATTTTTTATTTAGGTTGTTCTAATTTTATCCAGAAACTTTTTGGTATCAATGTAACTTCATTGCCTGTATCAACTTGCATGTTAAATACTTTGCCATTTCTTCTTATTTTTTTTCCAACCTCTTTTTTTGTGTATTCATTGTAAATATTTCAGCTTCTTCATTGGAGGGGGTTTGAACAGTTTTTACTTGCTTTTCATAATTGCAAACATTCTGAGAATGATCTGAAAATGATTTTCGCAATTTGAGCATATTTTTCCTAGAGCTGGACATTAGTACTTGTCTCCCTCATGATTTTTTCCACACTATCTACATTTAATTATGGATTTGGTCGTGCTTGTCCGGCATGTCTTGAATTCTTCTTCTGGTAGATTAAATTCTCTAATCAACTCTAATTGTAGCAAAACCTCAATGCTAGCTTCCAAACTCATTGTGCTACTCTGTAGACATTCTAGTATTTTCACTTGTGGTTTTGGTTTTGTAAGCCTTCATTAACCTAAGAAGAATCAGTTCCTCTTCTATAACCATTTTCTGTGCTCCCAAGTTTTCAAATTGGCAATACATGACTCGTTCTTTCAATCTATGTAAATATTATATGATGGATTCATTTGATGCTTTCCTTGTTTCTAAATACTTGGTTCTTTCAGTGATCACCAATCTTTTCTTTTGTCTTATGTTCTTTTTAATAATTTTCACAATTTCTTCAAGTGTCATTTCTTCTAATTTGCCCAGGTAACACATTGTCGAAATTTTCTTCACAACTTTTTACCCAAATGTAGCAAGAAATAAATCAGTTATTTCATTTTCTCCTCTGTCAGATGTGGGTCTCTTAATTTTTTTATTCTTGTAAATGCAACAAAAGTTCTTATCCATGTTTCTATTTGGTCTGGATTATCGAATTCAAGGATTCTATCGGCAACGCAATTGTTATCTTTCACATTTTTTGTGCATAGCGGTAGTCATAGCACAACTCTCCATGTCCTTTGTGACAAAAGGGTTTTCTAATTCTTACCTCTCCAGTCATTCTCTATTTATACTTTCCTATTAATTTGCACGATACTACACTGTCCTTACTCCGCAGTTTCAAATTAAGGCCATTGAGATGGCTCCTAACATGTACTAAAAATGCTAAATCAAACACCTTTTCTTTGGGCAGCTTATCTTTCTCTTCTAGAAAATCATGTACTATATTTTCCAGTTTGAAAGATTTTCTGAGAACTTGTCCTCTAGAAAGCCAACACATCACAATGAAGGATGAGATCACTGTATTCCACACCTGATATTCTCTGAATTCTCTTCTATTTAATCCTTGTTCTAATTTTATTCACACATTTTATAACTGGTATCATGACATGCTGCAAATTCAAAGTTTTTCCACACAAAGACTCTTGGTGTATAATGCAATAATATTTCAGAAGAGGACAACCTAAAAATCTTTCAAGCAAGGGTACAGTCCCAGAAACTCTACCAAACATTGATGGTGCTCTATCAGTACAGACATTTAAGAGTTTACTTCAATCTAATTGCTGATTTTCTAGACATGACTTTACTTTCTCAAATATATCTGACCATCTGGTTTGACTTAAGGCCAATAAGTTCTTTAAAGACACTAAAATTATTATCAATTCCTCTTATAAAAATGCTTAACTGAGCTACATCACATATGCCAGCAGATTCGTCCAAGGCTAATGAAAAGAAAGAGCATGCATGAATACAGTCCTTCAATTGCTTGGAAACATCATGTAAAAGTTCTTTGAAGCATCATGTAATTGTCTGCTTTGAAAGAGCTATTTTGTTTACCTTTCTTTCAATACTTTTATCACCAATACATTTTGCAAATTTTTGGAGAAAGAGTTTAACAATTTCTTCACCATCAGAGAAAGGATTATGCATTTAGCCAACACAAAGGCAATTCTTCCAGTGTTTCCAAACTTTTACAACTTCTTTTTGCAAATAGATTTTGCCTCTTTTTCATATCTTCTTTTTTCTTGAACATATATTCTTTCTGTATCTCCTGTTTTTCTTCTATTTCAGTTTGATGTTTCTTGTTTATCATTTATATAAACTAAGACCAGTAGGTTTTATCCCACTCAATTGCAAAAATTTCACCACATAAAAATAATTTTACTATAAAATATATTAATAATATTATTTTAATATTCTTAAAATTTAAAAAAATAAATAAAACATTTTCTTAACTAAATTTCTTATATTATTAATCATCTATTTAAATATAAAATTGTTAATATCATAAAAATATTTTTCTATTTCCATATTGTTTCAAATTAAAGCTATTTATAATCCAAATTATATATTATTAAATTGTATTATTATTATTGATCATTATTGTAAATTATCTCTGGGGCATAATGCTCTACCTGTAATAGTGCAATGTGCCACTGTTGAACACTTAGAGCATTCTTGTTCATCTTCCTTCAGGAGTATTCTACTTGTTTGTAAAGTGAACATTCAGTCATCTCAAGGCAGTCATAGCACATTTTTGGGTCTGTCTCACATCGTCCTTAGTCCTCTTTCTAAATGATTCAGATGAACAGCCATGACTATTTTGGAATGTTTCAGAAACTCCATGCTGAGCCACTCAGTGATGAGATCTATTACTTTCCTATTTGAGATCTGATCCTTTTGTACAACCTCTGAGATGAATGTTACACAACTCAAGTCAGTTATGGAACTGGAGTAGTTGTAATCATTTCCTGACAAGAAGATATCCAGTGAAAACAGATGTGTGTTGAAGGTTATCATTATATGTACCTTTTGTGCTACTTACATGTTGTCTCAGTATCAAAATTAGAGAAGTGTCAGGATGTTTGGGGTTTACTTGGTGATCTGTAAGTGGTGGCTGATGCAGGTAGTAACATTTAGAGCATGAATGTTGTTTTCTATTTTAAGAACTTGGCAGTCTGACCCCAGTACGTTTTATTGATGATATCAATCCATTTAATTTTCCGTACTGCATTGTATAGGGTCAGATGAAATGGAGTCAAGCACCGTGTGACTGCAACTCTGTTGCTTGCTTTTAAGTTTAATGAATGCTCCCAGGGCTTCTACTTTGGCAATAGAAGCAGCAGTTTCCATGTCTATTGTTAACATGGTCAGTGATGCTTCTAACCTGGCTTTCTCAAATTTCATCCTTGTTTCTATCATGGTGAACACATGGCATTTCTTAGCAACTTCAGCTTTAATGTGTGTTGTAGTGACAATGACAACTGTTGACCTACGTGAAGCCCTTGAGTAACACAAAGCTTGTGTTTTAGTCCTGAGGGAGGATTATTTTTTGACTATACTGATAGAAGCAGGACACTACTGTGTTGTTGTAAGCCCTCCTGGTGTTTGATGTAGAAGTACTAGAATATGAAAATGGCTTGAACTACTGCTCTAATTCATTGGAAAGCTGCTTGTAATTTGCATCAATACATGTGGCTGGCTCTACACTTGAATGAGGGATGAGACGAATGATCTCTTGTCAACCTAACCCACTGGATAGCATCATTGTTTTACTGTTGTGCTCTCAAGAGTATGCATCCATGTCATACATGTCCACAGTCTCAAAAACAACCAGATAAATCACTTAAAACAGTTAAAACTCTGAAGAAGACAAAGTCTCATACATCAGCAGGTTTATTAAGAACCAAAAGCGAAAGATGATGAGGGGTAACTTATGAAATGGTGAAATCAGGAGGATAAAATTACTAATCTTTACTGTGTTAGATTCAACATACTAAGGGCTAACTGGATATGGTTAAAACAAAATATCTGATATCTGTTCCTGATATTTTAAATTGATACATTTTGCTGAACTGCTTAGCTGGAGTTCTTGTGTGCATTTCACCTACTGCTACTTTTTGAACTCTGCAGTAATTACTACTACTTGAAGTGCCCATTAGTACTTTTTTATGGAAGCAGAAGTTTTTAAAATTACTTTTCTTCCCACAGTAGATACATTTAGGACACTTGTTACTGAGACAGTATTTCTGCTCCCAGCATTTTCTAGTGGAACCAGAAGTGCTTATACTTGATCAACTTCAGTTATGTTATGAAACATCTCCCATCCTAAAGTAATTTCTTATTTTCTTTATTAATTAATTTCTAACTTTACAAATCATAAAATAAATTATAATCATGAATAAATGTAAACCTCAACGTTTATTGACAATCCTGGAAACAAATGTGGTTTTGTGGTAACAATCATGCAAATGTGCGAAGAAAGATAGTAAGAGCCACGCCATGTGTCGTCCATCAGGGAGAGACCCAGGATTGAAACCAGAGCAGCCTACTTGCAAGAGAGAATCTTGTTTTTCTTTTACTTTTTTATTTTATGTGCTGGTCAACGATGAGAATTGGCTTTTTCACAAGATCACTGTTTTGCATAAAGAGATTCTCAGTGTTACAAAACAGATGAATTTTCACCCTGGGGCAGAGAGATAAAAGGTTTTAACTCAGCAATATTAGACCCCATATGGATAGAGAGACATCCTAGACACAAAACAAGAGAAATTCTTACTGGTTTATATTACATTACAATGTTCAGTGATGCAACCATTACTTTTCAACTCACACACCACACTCCCCCAGCTCTAAGATCTTCCTCTTCTTATATCCCTCTCAGTCATGAGTCGCTAGCTCCACTAGCTTAGAACAACATCAAGCTAACATGTTATCCAGCTTTCTTTCCCTCAGTTGTGGTTGGTATGTTGCCTTGATAGGGATGATTTGACTTTCCCCAAAATCTTATGATATTGAGATTGACAGCAGCATCTAGTGTGAACTCCTTATGCATGTTGTGTACCAAAGACAAGATTGCATAATTCCCTCACGTCGCTATGGTAATTTTTGTCTCTATGTCCGAATTCAACTTCTGAACTTGGGCCAGAATAAGAACCTCTACAATTAAATGTACAACACTGCTGATCAAACAACAGGCTTATTGAATATAAAGAAAAATCTGTTTTGGTTTTTTTTAATAATCGTTTCACCCCTAAGCAAGGCCATACTGCCACTAGTGTGCAGAGGTTTACAATGAGATAAGAAAGAAGGCAGAAAAGAAAACTGTACAGGTGATGTTGTAGAAAGGATAAGAAAGAGGTGGGGGGTTACAAAGATAGAAGGTGGCAATTGATGTTGCATTTAAACTTTTGCAGATTGTAGCTATCAGGGAAGCAAGCATCGGGAAAGGAATTCCACAAGCAGGAAGCAGAGTAGAATTGCCAGTTACATTTGCCTATTTTGATGGTAAAAGGGTAGAACCTAGTTGCCAATCTGGTTGCCCAGGTAAATTTATAAGGGCAGGAAACCAGAGAATAGAGCTGATCAAAGCAGAAGCCATGAAAATACTTGTTGAAAAGACAGAGGGAAGCCACATTTCATCAGTGACAATATGGCTGAAGGCAAGCAGCCAAACCAAGACTGATTACATTGCAAATCTTCTTTTGGATTTTGTTGAGAATCCCGAGATGAACAGCAAGAGCACCTGGCCAGATATGGCAACAGTATTCAATGCACAGACAAATGGTACATTTATAAATATGAAGATGGATTGTAATGAGAAAAACTTTCTGGCTCAGCACAGCAACCCAACTTCTTTGCAGCAGATGTAACTATCCATTCAATGTATTCAGCTGAGATTGGCTGAGAGAGTGAAGCTGAGGAGGTGCAGTGTATTACTTTCAGGGAGACTAGTGTGACTAATATTAATGGATGGTAGGAAAGCTTCTCTATGATGGTTAAAAGAGAGCAGCTTCATTTTGGAAGTATTAAAATTTATGAGCCATTTCTTTCCCCATTCCATCACAGATTGGAAGTCCTTTCCAAGAGCAGAAGCAAGGTCTGCTTTGTCAGCTCTGGTAGATTTCATATTGAGACAAGAGTAAATGGTGGTGTCATTAGCAAACAGTAGCATAGCATTATTTAGAACACTCTTGTATTCAATGTGAGCAGAGACAAAAAGATGCCTATAATGGTCAGATGAATCACTCTGGTAAAGCTGTAAAAAGTGGTTCCTGTGGGTGATGACAGCAAAGCAAGCAGGAGAGAACCAAAGGAAAGAATGAGGTTTGAGTCAAAACTTCCTTGATGGGATGAAAGCATCAATGCCAGCTTTCACCCAGGAGGAAACCTCAGATGCAGTGTTCAACAGGGAGACTAAAATCTTTGTTCCAGGAAACATCACAAAGAAAGTCACACAACAGTCTACTCTTTCATAGCAGTAAGATATTCTGCTGGTAGGAGGTTCCTGGAAGAAAGGGGAGTGGAAGAAGATATTAACATGAACTATGGCATGATCAGAATTGCCAAGAGGGAAAAGCTGCATGGTATGGCAAAAGTCAGGTACAGAAGTGAAACAAAGACCAAACAAGTCCATCAGGGTGATTTGGAGAAACACATGGGGAAATCCACCACTTGTGTGAGAGACTGAGTGATTGAAAAGTTCATGGTATGGACACCAGCAAGATCTGTGACAGAGTTTTCCAGCCGCTTGGTATGGTGGGCATTAAAGTCACCAAACACAAATATATTAGCGAACAGCGAACAGCAAAAGAAATGGCCTTGTCTATATTGTCTGAGATGCTGTCTAGCATAAAACTGTAAGGAGAGGAAGGGGAGCAGTAGAAAAAGAAAAAATAGCTAACTGAGCTTAGTAGAGAGAGACAGAAATACATGTAAGAATGATCTGGAGACTCAAGAGAAATCACCCTAGCTAGAGAAATATGCTCGCTGACATAAACGCCAAGGCCATGCATATGGACATTGAAGTCCTTCCTAAGGACGGGAAGGTAACCGTGTATTAGGAAAATCAGAGTAAGGGATTGAAGAGTCAAGGTTAGTTACACAGAAAGCTAAGATGTCTTGGGAGTTTTTGTGTAGGAAGGAGTCCACATTGCAAAAGCTGATATGGATATCACGGAAAAAGAGATGTTGATTGGTTTAGGTGTTTTTTGTTTAGCTGGTTTAGTTTTATATCTTTGATTGTGTGTTGTCATGATTTAGAGTTATTTTGGTAAGGAGAGGCCTAGAGTAGTAGTATCAGTTGGTCATCAAATGCAACATGTGAAGGAAGGAGGCTGGAGCAAACTGCTACATAATGTTGCTGCAGGGTTATCCACCAGAGATATTTGCAGGGATATCTATTGATGTGTGACATGACACGACAAGAAACCCCAATATTATTCAACTGTTGAGCAGAGTGGCTTTTCAAGACGCTATGCAAGAGTTCAGGCTCCTAACTACCAGTCGGAAGCAACAACCAGAAAACTGCCAACTCGGTACCCTCAGTATGAAAAGACGTTGCAACCATCCACACGTATCATTAAAAACTTGCAACAGTGCCACTATTAAGATCTGAGGTGAGGAAAGAAACCTGGATCCCCCTCCTAAACAAGAAACAAGAGATGAGCCTCTACTCCTGTTCAAAAGAAAACTGGGCAATAGTAGGGTCAATCTATTCCAATTAAAGTTGAATAAAATATTTCTGTTAGCTACAAATCAAGTACTCTACTGCAACATGGTGATTTGGAAATTCTTGTCACGAATGCTAAAGTAATCTCGAGTCAATCAACACTTCCTCAATTCTTCTGTAATAACCTGGCAATCAACTCTTCAACAATTCTTCTACTGCAGTTGTTGTAACTGTTTTTTCCACTTTTCCTTCTTCTTCAATTTGAGTTGCTCACATCTCCTGGCCATCTCCATAGCTTTTAAAAGTTTCAGATCAGAAATTAGCTATAATCTTTCATGTAATATCTATAAAACCTACAAACATAGTATTTCAGAGAAGCCATTGTCCCTTTCACCTACATGCATATAAGTGGAACAAATGTAAAATATACTTTGGAAACTATATGTATATAATAACTAAATTTCTCCTCAGCTGATACACATATTGTCAATGTACAACGATGTCACTCTACCAGCTGACTTCTCCTGTAACAGCAAGCACAGCATCAATAATAGACTTCATGACTAGAGGTGCCACATTGAAGTTGAAGCCCAACCATGTTAGGAAAAAAATGCTTCCCCTTGATTATTACAGTTTGATATGGCCACAGTGACTCATGTACTTTAAGATACGCTTTCTGCTGGTTGTTGGTGCCATTTGAGGCCTATTTTGTATCTGATGTGTATTCACCAGTGTGATGCCACCAGTGTATCAACTTTAAACATTTTCATGTTTGCTTATGAAAATTAAACTTCTTTTTCAAAAATTAAATACAAACAAAATGGTTACTTGTCTGTTTTCTTGTTATGCTGAAACTTTATGTGGCTGTTTCTATGTGCATGTTTTTTTGTTGCCATTGTTCTCTTGGTACAGGGTTTGTTTAGACTTATAGGATACAAATCCTATATCATCCAACAATTAAATAAAATAAAAAAGTAGGTTTGCACACCCACAAAATCAGATCAGAATGACTGAAAACATTTTGGAAAAACCAGAACAAGGCAAAATTCACATTCCAGTGAGAAATTTACTTTTGACAAATAGGAAAAAGACTGACCCCATGCTGAAAGAATAAGGCAAAGTCAAATTTCGCAATCCTATATTAAATTAATTTTCTAACCAATGAAAACAAGCGATTTGCAAAACTTGAGACAAAAGCTAACAAGCCTATGTGAAAAAGTCTTTTGGTATAAAAAGAAAGAAAGAAAGAAAGTTGAATCAAACAGTCTAATGGGAGCAGAAATCTGATAAGGACCTCGTCATAATGTAAGGGAGAGATTTCAAGACACTGAAACTGACATGTCTTGTCAACATACATTCATTTTTCCTCTATTTCCTATTTTCCTTTCTTCATCTTCATTCACAAGACATCTTCAAATGACTCCTAAAAACTAGTGTCCAATAAGTACAATTTTCCTTTATTGCTTTACCTTACTTTTCACTTTCTCGCCGGCCATAAAAAAAGGAAAGGAACACAGACTTTATCAGTACCCTGATTAATTTTTCTGCATACACACATTTTGTGACTTACAAGACATGACCACTTTACAACTATGAACTCTTGATTCCTTTAACTCAACACTACACTTTCTCTCTTTGAACATTTACATAGTAATTTCACTTCTTACAAATTTTGTTTTTCTGTTCAATTAATAATATTCCACTTATTTTATGAATGAAACATTTTATTCTTTCAATCTTCTGATATTTTAACTGTGGAGACTTTGGGTGTGTTTGGCACAGGGCCAATTTGATAAACATTACTGATACCCCTACAGACTGAAATATTGTTTGTTTCCTTCACAAACTTCTGTTTTTGTTTCTCAACATTTCATTCATCTCATCACCTGTTGTAATAACATATTTTATTTACATGGACAATATATGTACAGTGTCAATCAGTTGTGCTGGCTTCTACTACTAGTAAACTTTGTGAACCCAAGATTTTAATTAACCCAAGAATGTCTCACTGCTGCACGATTTATTGGCACTACAATGATCTATGGAGAAAAATTGAGTTGAGTATCCAGACATATGTTGTTCACTGAAAATCAAAATGGCCAATGTGTGTAACCAACACTAATGACGTAAAAATATTGGCAAAATGACTCAGTGTATTTGGCAGGAGTGGACTAAATGAAAAAAAATAACAACAAACAATAAATTTTAAAGACAATGATGTAGTAATACGTGAGGAAAAATATAATTGTTATTGAATATCTAGATAAAACAGAAAACATTACTGCTCAAGCAAACACAAAAAGTAAATAAATTTCCAAAATATCTTTAGACAAAAAAACATTCGTTCCACTTTTATGCATGTAAGTGAAAATGACAATAGCTTCTCCAAAATACTATGTTGGTAGATATTATAGATACATGTAGAAAACTAAATTCCTATGAGGTAGACGCATTCTAATACTTCCATTTTACAGCTAACTCATAGCTTAACATAATGCTCTGAACCTCATGATTTTTCTCACCTAATATTTTAATCACAACCAGTCAGATAAAATTATGTTTTATTCTTTTTTTAACTTACATGATAATTTCTGAACCTCAGACAAAGTGAGGAATCAGTACATGTGCATTGACAAGGAAGGACATTATCTTGAAAAATAAATATTTGTTGCATATAATTTATTTTTTGCATTTAATAGATTATAGATATATATTAACAAACATATATAATGTACATCATCTTCTTTGAAAAAAGAATATTTACCTGAGTTTTGTGCTTGTTTTTGGTAAAACTTTAGTAAAAGCTACAAAAAGATAATTGAAACTTGGGAATAATTTTATCTCACATAATTTTGAAATATATAAGTCAATGTATTTATTATAATTTAAATCTAAATTGTCAAGTATTTTTTCTTTTGTTTTAACCAAATATTTGGTAAAAAAATCTTCATTTTTTTGCATAAAATATTTTACTTAGAAATATGACAAATTCAATTACATTTGAATTTAAACACAGAAATTATTCAAATTAACATTACAAATTTTGATTTTTAACTAGATATAAAATCTTAGTCTGACAGAAATCAAACAAATCCTTCAACAAATATTGGAAAGTGTAAACAAGGCCTGACACAAAAGATCATTAACTTCTGAAGAAAATGATACTTTGTGAAAATGTATTAATAAGTTATATTTAAATAATTTGAATTACTAAGCATTACTAAAACAATAAATTGTACTTCCGAGATATTAATGAATTGTACTTGAGATATTATTTAAAAATAAACTCTACTAACATGAAAAAAGAGTAAACAATATGAAAAAAGGCACTTACAGATATTGGAAGACATAGGAAAGCAAATAGAAAAGCAACATTGAAATTCAAGAAACCATTTAGAAAATAAAATGAAAAGGGTTCTACACCTGCAAAAAAAAAAAAAAAAAAAAAAAAAAAGAAAGAGAAATTTTCAACAAAATTTAATAAAATTGAAATAATTATATTAACTAATGTTAATATTCAACAATGTTCTAATTCAAATCAAATAGATTGACTTTATATCAATTCAATTATCCAAAGTGTAATCTAGTAGGGTCAATCTGAGACTATAATATAAAAGATGTGAGATAATCCATTTACTTTAATAGCACAATCATATTAAGTATTACCTTAAAAGTAGGTATATTAAAAATTTTGCCAAAAATCAGCATAAAAAATGTCCCAACTTCACAAAAACTACGTTTTATCATCAAAATCTTTACATTATTATTAAAAGGAAAGATCAAAGATTTTTTTTTATTTGAGTAAATTTTTTCATTCTTTTTAAAACATTTGAAATTTTGAATAAAAATCTTATTTTTCTTGTATCTACAGAAGTATCATAAAACAACCAACTTTAGCATCTTCTTAATAGTGACAAACACATTAATTTGGAAATTCTTACAAAAAACAAATAATTGTCAGATTTTAATCAAATTTTCAGAACATATTCAAAGATGAATGAAATTATTTTAGAAATATATTTTTTTAGAAAGTATTGGAAAAAATATTTTTTTTTATAACTGTTACTCACCCATTCTTAATTTTATGAAAACTCAAAAAATTCAAAGTTATAACTTTTATTGATTATATTAGTTAAAAGCAGGAGTTTTTAAAGAATATAAATCAATTTCTTTTTGTAAAATCAAATGACCAGTTGCCAAATATCTGCTTTGAATTGTAAAATACAATACCTAGTAAAACTAAAATATTATTGAATTAAAATGGCTTTTAATTGCTCTTATGAATATTATGGGTATTAAGGTCTGAAGCAAAACAAAATTTCCTGATGAAAAATTAGCTTTTACAAGAACTGTTTTCTTTTTTGTACAATTTTAATTACAATAATTCATAAAATTGTTAAATTTTTAAAATTCATTTTCAATCTGGTAAATTTTAAGAAATACTGTTATCAAGTAAAATTATTTTTACTAATCATAAATCTGAAAGCTTATTATAATCTACAAACAACCAATATTTGAACAAAGAATTTTACATTGTTTCTGGATATATGCATGCATTTTTTATGTATGATGTTCATAAAAAGTTAAGAGTTGTTTACAATTTCATAACTGCAATAATATAAAAATTAATAAAATACCACAAAATTTCATATGAGATGTATGTAAAAATTGCCTCTCTTATTTATGAAATTTTATGTTATATTAATCTTTATATTATTGCAATTATGAAATTTTAAATTTATTCTATTGTTATACAGTATTTTAAATTTATTATTTTTCAAGAGAGCATCTTCAAACATAAGGCTAAGTTATGTAAGCTAAAATAAAATATTACATTGCTTGAAATGTGTTTATTTGTAAAAATTACTGGGTAGTTGAATAAGTTCACATAAAATTTGTAAAATTTATCACTTTTGTTGATCTAATGACTTCTGACTTTAGCTGTCAATACCACCAATTAACACCTGACAAATAAGTCACCATAGTTAAGAAATGCTTTCTTATTTTCCACCACATTTTTTCTGCTAAAAAATAAGTAATGTTTGAGAAAACTTTAAATTTTCTAATTTTACTCAAATAACCTTTGAAAAAGAGCATATTTTATTTTTACAAGATTTTTAAAACAGAAAAATTAACTTTTGTTTACAAATGTCTCAAAATGGTAGACATCAGCAATTTTACTAAAAAAAAAACAAAAAAACAAAAAAAAAGTTTTACTCCAATCAATATAAATTTGGTTTTAAATACACCAAAATATTTTGCTTAATGGGTATAGTAAATGTATTCCTTTACCTTTGAATTAAATAATTTAATAAAATTAGTTTTACTTCATTTCAATTTTATCTTTTTCTAACATGAGATTGCTGAAGAAATATTACTGCATTTTTTAAACAGAGAAAATTGGTGTTTTTTACACTTTTGCTTCTTTCTGGTTAAAGTTTTAATACAGGTTATTTGTCTAAAAATGTTTAAATAGAATAATACCCCACTTTGTGCTTTAGGAACTGAAATATCACAGATTTTCAATTATGTGTACATATGCACCATGTAATAAAAGTAGCATCAATAATGGCTATGTAAGAATAATTTAATTGTTTTTATTAAAAACCAGGAAGAATTACATATCAGGGAATATTATTGAAGAATTACATATCAGGGGATATTATTATTTACACTATTTACATTCAAACTATTGACCTCATCTTTGTTGTTATCACAATGCTTTGGCCATTGTGCTCTTTAGCCTTCATCAGTCTAGTTATGGATGGCAGCTATGGTAAGATAAAAAAGAATCCAACCCCCAAAACTAAGAGAAAACTGTCAGAAATCCTAAATAAGAACAAGGACAACTTTTCACTGAATAAGTTTAGACAGCTAACTCAATGTTACACCAAGCTCTCACACATGTATGGTTTCCTAAAAATTCACAAAATTGGTATTCCATTGTGATCTATAGTCACTCAGATTCTGAGCTTTCTCATCAAGACACCATGTCAAATTGCCCATCCTTTGTTTTTGAAACTCAACACTTTGTGAAATTGATCTGAGAGCTTGTATCCATAGTAATTGTATTATAAGCTTGGATGTGGTGGCATGTTCAACAGATGAGGCACTAACAGTCATTCAAAAACAATTGGAATCAGACACCTTCCTAGAAGAATGTATAAACGTTCCAAGAGATAATCTGCGTACAGACAACATTCTTCCAACTGGAGTCTAACATATACCAACAGGAGGAATACTTGGCTATAAGTTAACTGTTCTCACCTGTGATGATCTGTCTACCTTACATCAAGGGCTTATTGGGAAAGATCTGCAGCCCAAACACCATCAGGACAATGTTCAGAAGCATCTCCACTCTATGGAGAAATCTCTGCTAAGTAAATCCTAACATGGAGGAGAACATGATCAAGAAGCATGTACTCCATTCCTTGCAGTTATAGCAAAAATATAAAGAAAAACAAGCTACCTCCCACAAATAAAGCTGGAAGAGCATCAAAAAGCCATAAACAATGAAATCGGGTATAGATGATCATGTATTGAAGGAAAAGGGTAGTCATCATCTCCTGTAAAATGAAGTGAAAATAGTGGACAAAGAAGAACACTAGAGATTTAGATATCTGAAAGAATCAGCATATAAACTGGGCTAGGAGAACCTTAGTATACCTATCATAGAAATAAATATGATATGGGAGCCACTAATATTGAAAAACTAATGATAGCAAGACTTCAACAACAGCAGCAACTGTAACTGTAACAAAAGAGAAAAGATTCAGTTAGTGTAGTGAAAAATGACAAACAGCAGCACTAATCAGAAAGCAGGCTGGTTAGGTTTAAAACTCCAAGTTCTCCACAGAGAATTATCCTATGGAACTGCCTGGTCCTGGTGGTGATAGAACACATAATTACTATGCCACCAAATTCACAAATCAATGCTTTAATCCACAATCTATGAGGCAATTCTGAAGGGTGATCTTGGAACCTTAAACCTAATCTGACTGCATGTCACACTTGCCTGCACTTACTAAGGTTTCTCTTTTTACTGCAGCTGCTATTGAAGAATTATTGTAATTTCTCTTTCTTTCTTTCTTTCTTAACAGCTCTTACATCATATTTATTTCTATGTAAGGCCTACTAAGGAGATCCTCATAGTCTAGCACATGTGCTGACACTTTAAAACAATTGACTCTCTATTGTTCCTTCCTATACAACATTTTCAGTTCATTTCACAAGTGTTGATGACTACTCTATTCCATCGATGCACGATCAGGTATACCTGATTTTATTATCTCAACTCTAATTATGGCCTTTACTTACTTACCAGCTTTACTTTTAAGGGCTTGCTTTCACATTTATATTCTTTGTTACAACTGCAAGGAATGAAATAAACACAGTTATTGGTCATGTTCTCTTCTGTGCTATGTTTAACTCAGCAGAA
Organism: Ascarosepion bandense; assembly: GCA_037127315.1. NCBI lineage: Eukaryota > Metazoa > Mollusca > Cephalopoda > Sepiida > Sepiidae > Ascarosepion > Ascarosepion bandense. The sequence goes on along the minus strand of JBBBDQ010001666.1, from coordinate 1,549,453 downwards.
ATTTTTCCATAGGAAAAAAACATTTTTCTGAACATTGTCTAGATGTTGTTTGGACAGCAAATCTACTGAATCTTTCCTGATAAACTCTTGACTTCAGGGAAACTATGGCAGTTCCTGTTCTCCTCAAAGATCCTTATGTTTCTACCTGCAGAACTTGATGTTATGTTTGCAGGGTAGTTGTAATTCTGAAGGACACATTCGATGCAGATCATTTTTTGTTGGTATGCTACATGATTTTTGTATGGGTGTAGACATCAGATGTTCCCAGTGAAAGTTGACTTCTGATATACAGATGTTTTGAAGACATTCTCTGTGCAAGCTATTAGTACATCTATGAAGACTAGCTAATGATTATTTTCTTTCATTTTAAAATAAATCAAAAGTCTTATTGAGTACACATGGTTTAACATTTCCTTGGTGAGGCCAGAGTTGAAAGGTCTCATCTACATATCACAAACAAAGTGATATCATTCCTAAAGCCATTTTCTCAAAGTATTCCATGTATACATTCACCATTACTGATGACAATGGCAAACCCATGTCTTCCTCTTGTTATATATAAGATTTTAGCTGGAAAAACATTGTCTATACACAGAACATCAAACTTTCCATCAGATTATCTGTTGGAATGCATGTGGCCTAAGGGAGGTATCAAATTCCAATCAATTTTAAACCATCAACAAAACTTCATTTGTAGGAACTCTGATAAATAAGTGGACCAAATCCAAGCTTATGGGAACTCCTCAAATCAATTCCACAAGATATTCTAAGTTTCTAACATTGAACAATGACTTCCCTGCAAGAAGATTGACTATATCTACTAGGATCAGTGGGTAGCATGCTGAAAACCCTGTAACTGACTATAGGTCTTAATAGAATACCAACTTTGTGAATCTTGGGGAAATCATAGATAAGTGGCAGCTTGGTGTAACATTGTCTATACTTATTCAGTGGTTAAGTAGTCCTTGCTCATGATCTGTGACAGTAGCTTAATATTTTTTTATGTTGGATCCTTTTTCATCTTGCTATAGCTACCATCCTCAATTAGGCTTGCCAATGTGAGTATTCCAACTTTTCAAGCATCACCATAGCATGGTCTTTGTTAACTATGTATGATAATTTAGGGAAAATTTATATCAATTCCACTGTACATCAAAAAGCCATTTTGCCAGCCATCCAAACTGGACTAAAAGTACATTAAATGAGATATCAAACTCTTAATTGTCCTAGCATATCGAGTTACTGAAATATACATGTCATATTTATGTACGATTATTATAATCACATCAACCATTTGAGCTAGCAACATGAGATAATAAAGAATTTTCTTTTGTCAGGAGGGGGGTCTCATAAAGCTTGAAAACTATACTTATTTAATAAAAATGCTAACTGCATGATAAAAAAATGGAATGACAGATGTTTTTAAAATTAAACTTCTTAATTTTTCATTTTAATTTTTTTTAGTGATTCACATGGTGAGAAGATCATGATAGATGTGAGGTGAAATCCACATATCAAGGTCAGTTGTTGGTTGGTTGTTTTTGTTTAGCAATATATCAAGCTCTATTGGTCATTTCTTTTTTGCCAAATAAATTTCATTATCGTTTCTCTAGGAAAAAAGTGGGTGTCTATTCTGAATATCATTTCCTTTCCTTTTATTTAACTTTTCCTCTTCACTCCTAAAGGTGTTTCAACCAGCTTTGTCTAAAACTTTCTCAGATCAAAAAATTAAAAACACATGATGAGTGAGAAAGATCAACTGGTGGAGCAGAGCACTTAGGCAGAAATCCCTGGTCTAGAGAAAAAGAGTGGGAATCATCGCTTAATGCTCATTTCCATGCTAGCATGGGATGAATAAGGTTTTCTTGATGGTTCTTTTCCAAGCCGCACACTTTTGTGTAAGACCTGGCGGTAATCTCAAACTCCTTAAATCATCATTGATAAGCTTGATCCATGTTTTATGTGGTCTATCTATCCCTCGCAGCTGATCAAGACCTTATAATGTTGAGTATGGGGTTGGTGATCAGTTTTGCTATCTTGGTGACATGTTAAGTGCAGGTGGAGGCATAGAAACAAGTTCAATATCCTGTGTAAGATCAGGTTGGAAAAAATTTTGGGAACTTTTGCCCCTTCTAACATTTTGAGTTATTTTGCATAGGATGAAAGGAAACGACTGTTGGGTTCAGGTAAATTCTGCATTTGAAATTCACTAGATTGACTAATCTACTGTTCAGTCCACTACATCGCTTATGCACCCAGTGAGTACAATGATTGCAAAAAATGGAGTTTGAACCAACACTCCTACAGCAAACTCCACATGGGTGCTTTCTTGAGGTGAAAGTCAGAGCTCTGCTTACATCACTAATCATCTCCTCAGTCTTAGCCAAATTCATCCTAGGACTTTTACTTTCCATACTAATTTTTCCATGCAGCATACCAAGCACCTAATTATTCCAAACTCTCTGCAATAATTACTAAATCATCAGCATACAACATCTCCCAAGGTACATTGTTTCTATATTCTGTCACAGCTTATCGTTTTTGACTAGCATTACACTTCTTATGCTTTGGTCAACTTAGTAGTTTTTGTTTAACGAGAATAACTAATTTTCATATTCAATTTAAAAAATAAAAATTATGACAGTTATTTTATTATTTATTTCTAATCTGAATTTTTTTCATTTTTATAAATAAGGAATTATTGTGTTAACTGTTTTTATAATTAAATTACTTAGTTACTTAATTAGTTAATCAAAGTAAACAATTTTTGTCCTGAAAATAGTACTAACTTTGGTCCTTCTAATAACAATTTGAGAATAGAAATGGGTGTAAGCAATTAGTGCGATTTTCTATTGATATATTTTGAAAATTTTACATTTTCTAAATTTTATTTCTGAGTAGTTTATTTTTTTAAATAATCATAAATAATTTGTATTTATAAATAGCATAACAATAAAAATAAATCAAATAAATCATTTCTACATTTTTTACAAAAACAAAAAATTATAGTGCAATAAATTCTAAAGAAATTGTCATATTTACCATAAATATTTGGACCATGTTCTGTGAAGATATTGTACATGATTATATTTAATGGTGCAATAACTAATTTATCATAATAGTAACTATCAATGATCACAACTGGAACCTGAAATATACAAAATAAAGGATTATATAAAGAATGCAAACCAATTTATTAAATCACAAAACCAAAAATCATCACTAGACAATCATTTTTATACAGACTTCTGCAGTCAAATATCACAAATGTGACTTGATATTACCTGAGTTAAAGCAGTTTTCAAAATAAACCTATCTAATAAGTATGAATAGTTCAAGGAATATAGACACTTCCACTTAGTGACTTAAATATGAAAAAAGAAATTAGAAATATTTTTATTTGGCATTTTTGAGTTGTAGTCAAAAGAAAATAATATTTTTTGTTACTTTTCTCTGAATAAGTACTTTGCATCAATAAAGTGAAACTTGTAATAGACCATGAAATATACTGTGCATTTATAACCCAGTTTTGCTGTCTACCGAAGAGTTCCACAATCAACCAAGTGGGTTCTATTTATATTCGTGCGGACATCACATCTGCTCACTCCTTTGTATTCAGATTGTTTTCTGCTTCTTCTGAACTGCTGCCTGCATATCTTTGGGGTTTTCTTATATGGCATTTTGTTTGTCTTAGGGCTATAAGGATATCTGCTTCTTCTTTCTCCTCGCCCTTGCTCTCTCTCATGCTCTATATCTTTCTGCTCCACAAGGTCATTGTTAAAAGGGAAGTCATCATCCCTTGATTGTTGGCGAGTCCTGTCTTCAAGAATTCTTTTCATTTGTGAGGTGTGTCGTAAAATAAGTTTGTCACCTCGCATTATTACTGCAGATTTGCCTCTGCGTTCTTTTACTCTTCATGGTGTTGGGTGGTAAACTGGTGTTAGCTTGTTGTGTTTACTTTGTTTAAGTAGTATGACATCTCCGGGTTTTATGTTAGTTTGTTTAGCTTTATTTTTTTTTATCTGTGCGATTTTTCAATCTGTTTTTTCCTTTTTTGTCTTTTTGCCGTGCCGTATTCCAAACTTGGTTTTCAGGCCTCTTTTGTAATCCTGGTATGTTGATGTTTACTTCCTTACCCATGGGTAGCTTAGCTGGAGTTTCTCCTGTCATAACATGTGGACTATTCTGGTAATACATTAAGAATTTTCTTAGATGTTTTCTCCAGTCCTTTCCTTCTGTGTACATTGCTCGAATGGCTTTCAACATGGTTGCATGGTTTCAATCTCTCCATTAGCTTGGGGATGATAAGAGGTTACCTTTCGATGTTGGATACCCCATTCTTTGCAGAAGTGCTTAAACTCTGAGGAAATGAACTGGAGTCCATTATCTGAAACGATAATTGCTGGAATGCCATGTGTATAGAAACACTTTTGGATTGTTGATATGATTGTATTAGCCCTGGTGGATTTGGTAATGAATGCCTCAGGCCATCTTGATCCCACATCGATTATTCCGATTACATAACCACTGCTAGGGAAAGGCCCACAAATGTTTATGTGGAGTATTTCCCAGGGGCCTTTCATTTCAGCCATATGCACCAGACAGTGGTTTCCCTTCGAGTCTAATGTTGTACACGGGATACATCAGCTTATGGCAGCCTCTATGTCTTTGTCTATATTGGGCCACTATACTTTAGTTCTAAGCAGGGCTTTTGTTTTCATTATCCCCATATGTGTCTCATGCACCAATTTCAGGATTTGTTTCTGTAGGTTTTGGGGTATAATGATTCTGGTTCCGCGTATAACTACGCCTCATTTTGTTGTCAGTTTCTTCCTTACGTGTTTAAAGGGTTCTGTTAACTTGTGGGTCCAGTTGTTTTGTTGTATTGCGTTTTCACTGCTGTGATGGTTGGATCCTGCTGAGATTCCTCCATTATTTCTGACAAGGTGATTGATTTTGGAATGTTGTTAGCTACAACCATGTTGATAAATCCTTTGGCAATCTCTTCTCCAGGTGAGACTATTTTTTGATACTCCATAGGTTGCTGAGAGAGTATGAATGCCAGGTTATCTTTACCGCTAATGTGTTTTATTGTCTAATCATATTGTTGTAGATATAAAATCCATTGCAAAATTTGCTCGGAGGGGTTACCTTTAGGATTGAAGATAGTTGTTAATGCTTGATGATCAGTCATTATAAGAAAGTTCTTCCCGTAAAGGTGAAAGTGGAATTTTTCGCAAGCCCATACAATTGCTAGGGCTTCTTTTTCTAATTGACAGTACTGGCGTTCGCCTTTCCTTAGAGTTCTGGATACTCAGCTGATGGGGATGAGTATCACTTCTTTGTTTTGGCAAAGTATTGCTCCTACTTCCACAGGACTGGCATCCACTATAACAGATGTTTGCAGTTTCAGATCAAAGTGCATGAGTGGTTTGCTCTGAATGACTGCATTCTTCAGCTTGAGAAAACAAGATTTTTCTTCCTCTGTCCACTGCCATTCCATGTTTGCTCACATTAACCTTTTTAATGGTTCACTAAATGTTGCCAGTCGAGGAATAAACTTTGTGAGGTAATTGATTAAACCTAAGAAACTACGTATATCCTGGATGTTTTCAGGGTTTTTGAAATTTCTGATTGCTTTTATTTTCGAGTCAGTCAGTCTGATCCCTGTATTGGACACTATAAACCCATAGAATTCAATTTCTTCACTATGGAATATACTTTTGTGCTTTGCAATTGTGAGGTTGTTTTCTTTCAAGGTGCTTAATACTATACCTAGGGTTCTGTTATGTTCTCTTGTGTCTTTGCCCCAGATTAGAATGTCATTTGCCCCATTGCAGCAGTTAGGGATTTTCTGAAGAATTTGTTGAAGCAATTGTTGCCCTTCTTCGGCTGCAGTTGTAATGCCCATAACCAGTACCTTATATCAGTAGATTCCAGAGTTGCATGAAAAGGTAGTTATATCCCTCGATTCAGGATCCAATTCTATTTGGTGGTAATAAGAACTTAGGTCGATTTTTGAAGAAAATTGCATTGCCAATTTCACTCAGTAACTGTTCAACTGTTGGTATTTGATAGCGGGTGTGTTTCATTGCTTTATTTGCCACGAGTAAGTCAGCACATATTCTGATTTCTCCGTTTGGTTTCAGTACTGCTATTAACGGCGAGATCCATGGAGTGGGTCCTTCCACTCTTTCGATGATATCCTTTTCTAGCATTTCATTTGATTTTTTCCTCTACTGCTTGTTGGATATGAAATGGTATCCATCTTGGTGGTTGTGCAACAGGTATACTATTGTCATCTAGTCTAATTTTAAGTTGGAAGTTTTTCATTCTTCCTAATCCTTCCAATGAGGGTAGGTGTGGATCTAGAATTTCTTTTGTTGATTTCAGGGTACTTTTTGTTTTAATCGATTTCACTTGTTGGGTGGTGATAAATGCTAGTTCAATGCTGGCCCACTTACTTAATATGTTACCACCTTGATATGCCTTTGTAATGAATACTTTGTGGGCTTTTCTTCTGGAACCATTGTCAGCGTTGCGAAAAATTCTCCTCTCAATGGTATTGGAAGATTCCCATAGGCTTTTAGATTACAATTTGTTTCTCTTAATGTCAAGTTTGGCTGTACTTTAAGAATTTCTTTAAACGTTTGGCGTCGATAAGGTTGATGTCTGCTCCAGAATCTATTAATATTTCGACTGGTATGTTGTCAATATGGACAACTTCGCTATCTGCTGAATGAATAGGTTTCACCTGAAAAACGAATGCCTGACAGTCTGAATTATTCGGATTCGTCAATACTGGTTGGATGTAATAGTGTCTGTCTGGCCTCTTCGTTTTCCCTTTACCACTATTCCTTTTTTTTAAGCATGTTTTTTCAAAGTGATTTATTACTCCACAGTAATTACATTTTTTCCCAAATGCAGAGCAGTGTGTGCGGTTGGAGCCATTACACCCATAGCATTTTGTAACTGTTTTTAATGGGTTGTTGTCCCTGGATAGTTTTCTATACCCACTGTTATCTCACTGTTAGTGTTACTTGTTATTGGTTGTAATTTTGTGGATATCTGAGTGCTCTCTTTCATTCTCTTCTATTTGTGTAGCTTGTGTTTCAGTGAATTCAAATATGAATGCTCTTTGAAGTGCTTCCTCTACTGTTAAATCAGTTTCTTTCAAATACGCTCAGTGTAATTTGCTTGACGAGAATTTTTCTATTAGTTGGTTTCTATAGCCTTGTCCAGGCTGTATTCGCCAAAGTTGCATTTTGCTCCTTATATGCGTAGACGAGTGACACAGTCGTGTGTTGACTCCCCATTTTCTTGACTAAGCATCCTGAATTTAAGTCTTTCAGACTTTATTTGTTTTCTGGATGAAATATTCGTCCAGTGCTATTTTTGTTGTTTTGTATGTAGGCTCTACTTGACCTGATGGTATCTCCGGTGTTAAAGTTTTGAGGATATCTTTCAGTTTCTTTCCTTCATAAAATCGAAAGAGTGATAGTTGTAATTTATCATTTGTTATATCAAACACTGTAAATGAGTCTTCGATATCTTCACTTCGTTCTCTCCATGCTTGCTCCTGGTTGGAGTCCTCCAAATCTAGGGGCTCTATTATTGGCATAGAGATAGTCATTTCTTTCGAAATAATTTGTTATTTTCAAAGCTTGTTACTCTCATTGTTGTTGAATTCGAGTACTTTTTTTTTTGCTTTTTGCAGAGCAAAAAAAAAGTGAGCTTGCAGAGCAAGGCTTAGGAGAGATAACAAAGAGATAAAATTTATTAAGAGCTACAAAGGGCAGGAAACTGTAGAGAGCCATATCCTGAATGAACAAAGCACATAGAACATTCTTTTTCCTGTTAATTCTTATATTCTGTTGTGAATACTTGCTGTATTTATGTTGCCCATTCTCTCCATTTCTGCACACTTTCCCCTGAGTCATTTTTCTTTAGCCTATCTAAATTTGTTATTAATTTATGTTTAATGTTCTGTACTCTTTTCCATTCCTTGGCTGTTTATCATTTTTTGTTTTTATAATTTCTAGAATTTTCTGTTATCAATTCCTTGTCTCATTTTCCTTTGCAGTTTCGGTGTTATTTTGGCTTGCTTTTGTCTCTGTAGTTTTACTCTGATTTAGCATATGACTGAAAGATGATTACTACTGCAGTCAGCACTATATGTTTTGCAGTGTAGAACAGCAGTTCTGAACATTGATGAGTTATATAATCAATCTGGTTCATCATATTTCCTCCAAGTCCATAGGTGTCTTAGTTGCATCTGCAAACAGGTGTTGTTTGATCATTCACTTTACACCACTGGATCCATCTTTAACCACATTTGTTACAGGTTCCTTGTTTGAACTTACTAATTGTTTTGCCTTCTTTTTTGATTTTGGCATTCAGATCTTCCATGATGATAGGGGTTTTCTGTGGTTTACATTTACCCTTGGTGTTGCCTAGTGAGCTGTAAAAGTTATCAATTTCTTACACTTTACAAAAATAATTTCTATGTTAAAGGGGCTTCCCTTTCAGTTTAACTAAAGAATTCTGTCCAAGAATTGACAGTATCCTAGAACACATTTCTTCATGTCATTATCTAATATTAACTCTACACCTCTTTCACTTTTCTCTGAACTTGCATGCATGTGTTGTTGATGAAATCCCTGTTACTTGCCTACATTGTTTCGTATATGCCTAGAATGTTGACATTTAATCTATTCATTTCTTGCTTAATATTGGTGCAGTGTCCTTACATTCCAAGTCTCTATTACTATTTTTTGGTTGTTGTGAATAGTCACTGGATAATGTATTGGTGACACATGTCACTTGTATCTATCCTTATCAAACAAGGAGTCATTCCAAGAGAGCTTAACTGCCTTTTATATTCATTTTGTGAACAGTTGCTGGATGACAGTCACATAACACATGTCACTCATGTCTTTCCTTATTGGGTAATGAGTTATCTCCAGTGGATATTACCCACTTTATGTCAGTATCTTTGTTGCTTATAGACAATAGAGTGGATTCCCATTCCTTTTTTCACAGTAAGTTTATTAAGACCCCAACTCTTACTAGCTGGCTCATCAAGAGTTCTTTTATAAAATTGTTTTCATAATTATTTCTTTATTTGATTGTGCTTGGTTTATGAATATTTATAATCTTGTAAATATAAAATTAGTCTTGTTAATAACAAATACATGATTCAATATTTTGTTAAAAATTAAATTTTATAAATCCAGGTTTATGTTTGGACTTGATAAACATCACAAGGCCATAACACAAGGGAAAATAGAAAAATCAGGAGCAGCTGATCACATGGAGGAAGAAAGAGGATCACAGCCCCCTATGGGATGAAGTTGAAATAAATTGATAGAGAACACCACTGGAAACAACGTAAACTTAAGGAATCAGCGCATATGCTCAGCCACAAAAATCTCTTAAGCTGACCAAGCATAGAAATGAATACAATATGGGAACCAGTAATATGGAATGCTAGAAAAAAATCATTAGAGTCAAAGATTGCTCTGGTAAAGAATGATTAATGAGACATTAGGTTTATAAGTTCCAAAAATTCATGCTGATGTCCTCAAGGACACATGGCCCTGTGGATATAGATGTTGGTGAGTCCCAGTGACTAAACCAAAGAGTTGTGAATTCAATGAGAACAAATAATTTTGAGAGTTAAGTTAAAGGAAGATAACTACATGGCTACCAGAAATATCACTGCACACGGAATGAGAATGTGGTGAATGTTATATTACTGCATACAAAAGTAGCAGTCAGGCATAAAAATATTCAAAGACCATGCAGACAATGAAGTCTTCAGTAACTCTTACAATGAAAAATGTGTTCTATGGTTTTCCCCAAATCCTACTCTGACAAATCTACTAGACCTGTTGGTAAAGACTTTCTTGCTACCCTTAGTGCATCACCAACCACACAAGTTATGCTTTGTTATTAAGGAATTCCAACTGAAATGCCAAAAGCTATAAAGTACAATATTATTGCCAGAGACATTTACTCTAGTTGTCTTGGATGGTTTCTCCCACTCTCAATCACTTAATAAAATGGCCTCATGGACAATGATCACATCACTGGTTACCTAAGAAAACAAAAAATAAAAATAAAAACATTCCAAAATTTTCAACTTATCAAATACATACTTCTCAGAACTAATAAAGCTTTCTTGACACTCTCTTTCCAGAAGTTGTTATTAAAGTTATGCAATAACATCCAGTCTAGGAAAAATTGTAGATATAGAATATTCTGGCAGGTATCTAATCTTGGTAATCATAGATCACTTTCAGGATGTAAACAACTGATTACTTGATGTACCTCAACAGCTTTTTAATCGGTCAGAGTAAACAGATAGACAGAAAGTACTGAAAGGGAACAAGAGATAAAATGTGATATACAATTCAGCTTTCCTCTTTAAATAAAGATTTCTTTGAGACCACAGTGTGATTGCAGTCTCAGCCTTCTCTCATGTCTGTAGCTAATACTTCTTCAAATAAAGACTGTTCCTGAACCAGATGCTGAATAACTTGCATAGTTCATCAGTTCAAGTGAAAGGATTCAGGAGAAAGTGCTCCTACTTCAAAATGCCCAATAAAAACCCACACAAATTATTTTATTCCTAACCTCTATCTTAATGTTAGGAAATCAATACAAAAATCAAAATCTTTTAGTTATTTGATAATCTAAAAATGATAACTGGTTCAAATTATACTCTTAAAAAATTACATGAATATTAAACTAACATCTAATATTGATTTTGAATAATCAAAAAATAAAATAAATAAAAAAATACAAGTAATAAAAAATGTTATTAAAAGGTATAAAAGGCATATTTAGATTGCAGGAAACATTATAATCAAGTAAATACTAATTTTTTAAATATATTTTGTCTTGGTTTTCATTTTTCACTAATGAACAATATAAAAAACAGTTCATAAATATGTCATTTTCTTTTTAATCACTTCACCTGAAGCAAGGCAGTACCACCACTAGTGCATAGTAAGAGAAAAGACTAGGTACAGGGGGTTATTGAAGAAAGAATAAAAGATGAAAAAGATTCAAGAAGATAGAAGATGGCAAATTGTATTTAAATTTTTTGAGATTGTAGCTATCAGGGAAGCAAATAAATGGATGGAAATTCCACAGGCAGAAAGTATGAGAAAATAAACTGCTGGAGTAGAAGTGTCAGTTACATTTAACTATTTCAATGGTAAAGGAGTAGGGCCTAGATACCAACCTAGTTGCACACTTAAATTCATGTGGTCAAGGTACCAGGAAAAAAGCTTTCCAGAGCAGTTGCCATGAAAATATTTGTAAAAAAAAGTCAGAGAGAAGCCACATTAAATTAGTGAGAAAGTGATTGAAATTGAGATGCCAAGTCAGGATTGATTACATAACAGATCCTTCTTTGGATTTTGTCAAGAACCTCAAGATGAATACCAACTAGATATAGTAACAGTATTCAATGCACAGATGAATGGTAGATTTATAAATGTGCAAGATTGATTCTGATGAGAAAAACTTCCTAGCAACAAACACAGCTATAGGTTCAAATTAGTCATTCCACTTCAGGTCAATTGAAAAAGTGAGGCCAAGGAGGTGCAATGTGACGCTCTCTGAGAGACTAGTATCAGCCAGGCTGATGGCAGGCAGGAAAGTTTCACTATGATGGTTAAAGGAGAGCAGTTTTGTTTCAAAAGCATTAAAATTTACAAGCCATTTCCTGCCCTAGTTAACTACTGACTGGAGGTCTCTTTCAAAAGCAGCAGATTTCTTATTGTAAATGGTGGTATCATCTGCATAGATACCTAATTGGTAACTGATGACATCAGGAAGATCATTGACAAAGATCAGAAACAATGTAGGACCTAAGATAATAGAGCCTTAAGTATGTTCTTATTAAAGAATCTGGAAGTTTGCTTGTTCAAAAACAACCTTCATTTTACTATTTGATTGGAATGATTGATTGTATCAAACATTTGTCCAGTAATATCATAGCCCTGAAGCTTGCACAGAAGACCAACATGCCTAACCCTATTAAACACTTTTGAGATACCTAAAGCTACAGCTCAAGCTTCACAATTATTGTCAAGAGTTTTGTATACATATTCAGTGATTGTCATTAGAACATCAGCGGTAGACTTGGTGAAGTGGAAGCCATATTGTTTGTCAGTGTAGGTCATGAGAGGTGAGATGCTTAATCACTTCAGTGTTGATTATAGCCTCAAATACTTTGCCAAAAAGTAGTAAAAGGCTAATAGAGCAGTAGTTAGAGTGGTCAGAGAGTTCACCAGATTTCTTAAAAACAGGAAAAATAGATGAGGGCTTCCAACAAGCTGGAAAGCAAGAAGCAAAGAGGCAATAATTATAAAGTCTGGAGAGGACTGAGGCCAGCTCAAGATCACATTTCTTTAGGATGATGGCTGGGAATCCAACACCTCTGGTTGCCTTATGGGAGTTTAATTTAAAAATGATGTTCAAGACCAGAGATGGAGTGATACATATACTGGCAGCTTTAAAACTAATCCATGGTCTTGGAGCTCAGACTCAGCCAAAAGAATATTTGTGTGAATTTTGGTGAGAATCAGATAAAAATTGTGGATTTGTATAAAGGACATACAGACAGATAGACAGACACACACACAGACACACACACATACACACACACAAACACCTCGCCTTATATATATATATATATATATATATATATTATCAATTTTTTGCACTATTGTAAGAACTGCAACCTTGAAACTTCTGAATATCGTTTCTTATGTCTTTGTCTATGAGTGTATCAAATTTGATTAAAATCAAACCATTCCTATAACCTGATTTTTTTGGTTATCGATATTTATCGGGGGGTACCTCGACACAAAACCTACCAGCCGATTATAGTACAACTGTGTAAATTTTCAAGAAAATCGGTTCAGCTGTTTTGGAGTCTATAGGTAACGAACACACACACAGACAAAGTTTCATTTATAAATAATACTTAATCACTTAGTTGAGTCTCTGTTCTACATAAAAATTCAGATGCTGGTACTCCAAATGAGTCAAGTGTTGAGTTAAATCTTGTCTGTTTTCACTGTCAGAATATCAAATTGATTGAATAGAGGAGAGATTGAGGATTTACTGTTGTTCAGCACACTCTTGCAGACCAGTAATCTCTAGAGCTGAACTTGCAAGATGCTATATGTTATTTCATTCTATCAGCAAACAATAACTTTGCATCATTTAGAACACAGTTGCATTCATTACAAGCAGAGATAAAGAAGTGTATATTGTAATCTGACATGTCAATTCCATACAGCTGGAAGATGTGATTTCTGTGGGTAATAGCAGCCAAGCACGAAGGTGAGAATCAAGGAGATGAATGCATATCTTTAATGAAAACTTAACTTGCAAATGTGTATTAAAATGGGATTTATTATAATGTCTTATTCGTTTTTTCTCAGACATTGGATGAAAATATTTAAAAAGAAGGACATAGTCTTTATGCAAAGTTTTCTTTTTCTATGTGCCATGTACCTTCAGGATGTTAGTAGTCATGGCTCTTCACAATTTCCTACCCTTTGTAGCTTTTAATAAATTTTGTCTTTTTGCTATCTCTCCAAAACACTGTTCTGTCAACCATTTATAAAAACTTGTCAGATAGGTAATGCAATTTTCCTGTTTCTTTGGCCTTCAATGCAAGTATCAAATTTTCTAATCAGTGTTTCTTCTTTTCTTGCTCTAGAAATTTCAACTCACTCTTTCTGACATTAAGTATAAGTGTCCTTTTGTTTTCATTTTTCTCTAAAACTTTGTAATGCTCAGTCAATGGTATCCTCAGATTCTTTATGTAGAAACACATTTCTGTCAGCTAAAGTTTCTGCTTCATCAGTTATGAGATAGTTTAGCATTCACTGCAAAAGTACTATTTTGTTTCTAATTAAAATTTCCTGTTTCTTAATACTTTGCTAGCTTTTGGAAGCTATCTTTCAATATCTAAATGCCCTTCAAATTTCACTGTTGCACTTGCCATCCTTTGATAAAACACTTTCAAATATTAAAATTTTTGTATTTGTTTGTTTTTGATACCTCCAATTTGTAATTTGATTTTTAGGCTGTTTTCTTTTTTTTTTTTTTGCTGACAATCACACATCCTACAAATGTTGTTTAATCTTTTTTCTCACTTTACTTCACTAACTTGTGGAAAAGTTCCTGTAGATTCCTTTGTCTGCTATTAGTACAAAGTTATCTGCATATTTGATGTTGTTAAGATTGGGGCCACTTATAAGGAATTATCATAGAATTCTCTCAGAATTGCCTCAATACATAAGTGGAATAGATTTGGTGAGTAAACACATCCTTGTCTTTCTATTTTTGTATATTTACTGAATTCATTTTCTTTATCCCGTAGCTCCGCAGTTTGCATAAGAGGCCAGCGTGCCAGACCCTGTCGAATACTTTGGAGATATCCAAGGCAACGGTTCGGTCTTCGTCATTCTTGTCAAGTGCCGGTATATGTACTCGGTAATGGTCGTTAGCATATCAGCAGTAGACCTGGTGAAACCCGTACTGTTTGTCAGAGAGAAGCCTGTGGGCTGTGAGATGCTGAATCACCTAGGCATTGATAATGGATTCAAAAACTTTGTCGAAGATCGGAAGGAGACTAATAGGACGATAATTGGCGGGGTCTGAGGGTTCGCCAGAATTCTTAAATATAGGAACTACACAGGAGGACTTCCAACAGGCAAGAAAACAGGAAGCAGATAGGCAGAGGTTATAGAGTTTAGAGAGGACAGTGGAGAGTTCTGGGGCACATTTCTTCAGTACTATGATTGGGATTCCGTCACCACTGCTCGCTTTGTGTGGGTCAAGTTGTGCAATTATCTTGGAGACCAGCGAGGGTGTAATTTTTTTTTTTAATCATATCACCCCGAGCAAGACGGTAACGCCACTGATGTGCAGGGAGCTACGTAAGAGTGAAAAGATAGGAAAAGAGAAAAGAGAAAGCCGGAAACCACATCCTAAACAGAGAACAAGGGATGAGTCTCTTCACCTGTTCAATAGACGTGGGTGGAGCATTAACTGGGCGATAGGTTAGTCTCTATCTACTCCAATTGAAAACAAAAACGAAGGAAAAAGTGTGAAAAAATTGGAAAAGGGAAAGCCGGAAACCACATCCCAAACGGGGAACAATTGACGAGTCCCCGCCCTTCAACAGACGTGGGCGGAAACTGCAAAGAACTTCCAGCCGAACCGACAGCAGGACCGAAAAAGAGAGATGAAACAGGAACCCCTTCCTAAACAATAAACAAGGCGATCACCTCTACTCCTGTCCAGAAGAAGTGGGTGGAGTGTGAGACTGGGCGATAGTAGGTACTATCTACTCCAATTGAAAAAAAAAACATGCATTTACTAAGTTTTAACTTAGTATAAGTCAAAACAAATCTTAAGAATCAAAAACAATTTACGAAATCTAGCAAGGAACTTAGGTTAGTAACAAAAATAAATAGAAAAAGTAAGAGGCAAAAAAATAAAATTACAATTAAATAAAGTGAAGTAAAATCAGATAAATCAACAGGAAAAATACAGCCATTCAAGAACTAACTTACCAATTGCAGAGAAACTGACTTGAAAAAGTTAGGAAAATTTCGTAAATTATCCTGGATTTTTTTTTTTTTTAGATAGCTGCCGGCAAAGTAAGTTACAACAGGGAGGAGAGAGAGAGAGAGTGAGGGACAGTGAAGTCAATGTGGACGTTATTTAGTTGAGCCTTAGTTCTGGGTGGGAAGTCGGGTATAGGTATTCCTAACGAGTCCAGTGTCGAATTGGTGGAGAATCTACGAGCAAAGCATTCAGCCTTGTCCGCTGGGAAGGTGAGAACTTCAAATTCATTGATTAGTGGGGGTATTGAAGTTTTGCTCTTGTTGAGCATACTTTTGCAGAGTCGCCAGTAATCTTTGGAGCCAAACTTAGAGGATGCTATGCATTGCCTCATTCTGGTAGCAAACGCTTAGCTTCATTCAGTACTTTTTTACACTTTTTTACATGCTGAGGCGAAAAGGCGCCCGTTTTAGTTCGACGAGCAGCTTTGATAGAGCCAGAAGAAATGGTTCTGGTGGGCAATGGTGGCCGAGCAAGCGAGTCAGAACCAGGGGGACGAATTTGATTTTAGCTGGAATTTCCTGGCCGGGATAAAAGCATTGATGCCAGCCTTAACCCAAGAGGAGACCTTGGATGCACAGTCTTCGATAGGAAGATCGAAGACGTTGTTCCAGGGGACGTTGCAGAGGAAGTCTCGGAACGAGTCCCAGTCTGCTCTCTGGTAGCACTATGATATTCTGCTGGTCTGGTTTTCTTGGGTAGAGTAAGAGCAGATTGAGATGTTGACGGAAACTACGGCGTGGTCAGAGTTTCCGAGGGGGCAGAGCTGCCTGGTAGTGCAGGAGTCTGGAATGGAAGTCAAGCAGAGGTCGAGTAAAGAGTCTCTTTCGTTAGGGTTATTATTAGGAATGATTCTACACTATTAAAGTTACTGTGAATACCTCGTATGTTTGTGAATGAAACGCAGATAGGTTTGGGCGATTTATGACTAGCTGGTTTAGTCATGCTGTTTTAGTTGTGGATAGAGAGAGGTCTAGAGTAGGGTCAGATGGTCACTAATTGCAGCAGGTGAAGGATGGAGAATGGTACCGCCTACTGCATAATGTGGCCTCGGGTTGCCCATTGGAAATTCATTATGGGCATGCCTCCCAAAACTACCATACGAATGCAGACGTCCCTCAAGGTTCTATCCTAGGTCCCACGCTCTTTCTGATCTACATTAATGATCTCCCCGACGCCATTAGATCCCAAGTAGGCATGTACGCTGATGACAAAACAATCTACTCTCGCCTCGATCAAAAACCAGGTGTGGGCGACAAAGCAAACCTCACTGCCGAGCTTGAAAAGGACCTCCAATCCATAGTGGCCTGGGGTAGGAACTGGCTAGTAAATTTCAATGCTTCTAAAACGAAGCTGTTATCAACTAACCACCATAGACAATAGCATCTACCTCCCATTAGCATGGGACAGGCTTGCCTCCCAGAGAGTAAAACACTATGCCTCCTTGGCCTTACACTTTCTGCAGACCTCAAATGGAATGATTATATCAAATCCATTGCCAAATCTGCCGCTATGAAAGTCGGCTCTCTGTGCAGGGCCCGGAAGTTTTTTCCACCTGAATCTATCCTGCACATATACAAATCTACCATCTGCCCGTGTATTGAATACTGCTGCCATATCTGGTCGGGTGCCATTGCTGCTCTCCTTGGGCTTCTTAACAAATACAAAGGAGGATCTGTAAGGTGGTTGATACTGACTTGGCAGACTGGCTGCAACCACTCTCTCACCGGCGTGATATGGCTTCCCTGTGCCTCTTCTACAAGTACTTTCATGGCTTCTGCTCCGATGAACTTAGATCACTGGTGCCGCCTAAGCACGAATTTACACGAGATAATAGATTAGCAACTAGGTACCACCCTTTTACAGTTAAACAGATAAGATGTAACTGTAAATTCTACTCAAACAGCTTCTTTTCTCGAGCTTCCCGCCTGTGGAATTCCCTTCCACAAGTCTGCTTTCCCGACAGCTACAATCTCCAGGTGTTTAAATGTAGGGTCAATAGACACCTCCTATCAAAATAACTCCCAATTATTCTCAGAAAACTATCATCTACCCAACCCTCATTCTCAGTATCCTTACCTGCCTATCACCCACCCTCTGACATTTCCTATATTTAACCAACCTTTCTCCACTCTATGTAGCCCCCTGCACAGTAGTGGCAGTGACATGCCTTGCTCGAGGTGAAACGCTTATAAAAAAAATAAAAAATAATTCATATGATAGCAGCTTACTCCCAATATAAGTTCTTGATTATTCCAATATACTTCCCAAATACATCATGGTTATATAGCAGTTCTAACACTTCCTTGTGATGTTAATTTATCAAAACCTAAATCTATAAAACACAGAAATATACATTCTTCTGCATTTGTATTGCTTTATTTTGAGCATTCCTTGTTTCAGTGCTTTCCACCCTATATTTGTCCTATTTACAGTCAGAATCTGCTGCACACACTATCCCTCAAAACTCAGATGTTTTGTTATATTGCCCATTGGACTGATTGTTTGCACTAGTTTGCACCTAGCTTCTTAGGTAGTATATTTCATTATACTACCTAAAAAGCTAGGTAGAATTATGGTTGTATATTTCATTTATTATGCCTGTAATTTTGTCAATGCTGAAATCATCTAAGACTGCCAGTATCTATATTACAATTCTGTCTGCTCATGCTGATTTGTTTCTATTCAATTTGGCCAGTGCTAATGTCACTTCAGATGTTAATATTTCTGAATATTGTAGCCTGTCCTCTCCAATATATTTGTTTCATCACTGAAGTATTTTTTTCTCTAATATCAGTATCTCATTCTTGGATTTTATGCACCCTTTTGATGAGTATGTCTTTTGTACTGTTAGTTCTCTTATTCTTTCATGTATATCTGGTTTATCAATAATACTGATTCTTTCTATTTATGCCCAAATTTTGTTAAGTTATTCCTCTTAAGTATGCCTGCATTTGTTCCTAATTTCTTTGCCATACCTTGGCATTGTTGTTTGTCTACTTTTCATCATGTTGAGAATTTCATATGTTATCCATTCCTTTTTCTTGTCTAGTTTTCGAGATGTGTTGCAATTGCTACGTGAGTAAAATTTTTGTGTTCCATTTTAAATTTATATTCTCATTTTGTTTATTGTATCTGCTTTTAACAGTCTACATATTTCTATGTCAGATTCAAGTTGTAATGGAGAATTAAGTGAACAATGAGGATGAAGTACTTTCTCCATGTAATGACAACAATGAAGATAATGTACTTCCCTGCAAAGGAGCACCAGAAGGAAGCACCTGCCCCTTGCATGTTCGTGCTGTGATCAGATCAGGGGAAAGTGTAATGGGAAATTGGGACAAACTGACAAAAAACTCAGAGTTGGTTGCATGTGATCTATTAAGCACCAGAAGTTACATGTTCTTCCACAATTGTCTGTTAAAGACATTCTACTTACAGTAGATGATATTGACAAAATCTGCATATAAATGATGATGGGCACAGAGAGCTATACAACACCAGTTTTTCTCAATCATGAGCAGCACTCAGAAATTGTGTGAACATGTGGAAACCAAACAAAATCATTCAGAAATTTGTCGTTTTACAATTTTAGTGCTGTCTTGGCCCTCTCCAGTTTTCAAAAATTTACAAAACTATATCCCTGAATCTTTTATTAATAGTTATGTAGTTGATTTGATTTTTCATTTCTCCTCCTAGGCTTCTCCATATGCCATTGAATCCTTTTTTCTGTGTTTATTACAAGTTCCTAGTTCAAATTTGTCAAGTATTTCACCATCTCTCTCTCTATGCCTATTTTAGCATCCAAGTCTCCCACAATGATTGTAATTTCTTGCAATTTGCATTGAGCTTTGTGTAACAAACTTTTTTCAGTTTTCTAATAAAAGTCCTAATCTTTTTTTCTCTTCACCTACATATATTGTCACTGACAAAATTTCCATTGTTTGCAAACCTCATTTTGCATACATTTAAAATATTAACATTTGCTTGTACATTCCCTGCTTCATATCTTTTTAACTGGTTACTTTGATTTTGTGTTCTAACATGCCATATCCTGAGAAGTATTTTTTTAAAATACGAACAGTCACTGTGACACCAGTGTCTTCTCTTACCAAGTGAAGGATCAATTCCAAGGAGTCTAACACTGCCATTGTTCTTTATTATTTTGATAATAATTACTGTCAAGTGACATCTGTCACACATGTCCCTCTTTACTGAGCAAGGAGTTAATTCAAACAGACTTAACCTCCTTTATACCATTATCTTTTACTGTTGAGAGCCATGAATTTCCTTAGGAATGATTTTATGTAAAGTAATAAGGTCAAAAATGTTTGTGAACATCATCCTTTATATAACATAGTAGCCCTACTCATGGTCAAATTATTAAATTTAGTTTTTTTGTCAAAAATAGTTCTATAGGCATGTTAAAATTTGTTAAAATTATAGCAAAAGATGTAATTTGGATTCAGAAAATTGTATTTTCTAAAGCTGATTGCTTGTGAATATTATTAATGACACTTTCCAGCTAAGACCTGTAGATAAACTACAGTCAAGAAATTCCAGGAGTGCAGTTGAAAAAGCAATATTAGAGACAGAGATGGAAAAGCAGCCATAAACAGATTAAACAACTTTTTCATCTCCATCTCAAGTTCAAGATAATTTTGTCTCCCAACTATCTGGTAATGAAAAGACTGAGAATGAAGATTTTAAGGCCATCTTATGAGACCTCACAAGTTTTTTAAAAATACCCAGACATACAATCTGGAATATACATCCACTAATCTTGGAGCACCTTTTGCTAATACCTTTCTTTTGAACTTACAGGCTATGGAGCCTAATTTTAATTTAAAAAATAAATTAATATTTTTTAACCAAGAAATAAGAGGCAAGAATGAAAATCATATCCCATTAAAAAACACTGAAAATTGTATCTGTATAGTGATTGACATAAAGACTGACAAAAGCACTGTTCTATCTGTGGGTGTGTTTTTTCTGTGTCAAATAAGAATTAATACACAATTTGAACTTTTATACATTTTATTCACTATTGGGTTACAATAGATATAAACATAACCAGTGGATTACTGGTAAATTAACTATGAGAACATAAGGGAATGCTTGACAGCCATTTTTTCTTCCCTGTTCTAGAGGTGATCTATTCTTTTTTTTTTTTTTGCCACATGTGGTACAGGATGCTTTGGTCTAAAAACTGTTTTGGCATCTGTCCTCACTTTGAGGGTAGCCTTCACATTAGTGCAGCTTTCAAGGCCTTCATGAAAAACTTTACTGAATTTGGTTTGGAGTATGTCTGTGAAATGCCTTTCAATTTCTCCTGTGAATGTAATTTGAGATGTATCAAACACAGATGGTGGGAATGCACTGAAAAGGTCTAGTTTTTCAATAAAATCCAATCCAAAGAGGTTCATATCTGAAAACTGTTTTTGAAGGAAACATCACAATTCAATTCACCAGTTGGATTATGTTACCTGATGTACTACAAGGAACATGATTTATGCTTGTTGAGCTGGGTTTTCTCAGTGATTCCCACATCAGATGCAATATGACAGATGCAATGTCTAAATGAAATTTTACATTTTTATTAATGCAAAAAGTTATGTATTTCCTGCAAGATTCAAAATCTACCTTGAATGTTGCAAAAACTGAATCTCACATTAGGCATCTGACTATAAACTTTTTTCAATTATATCTCTTGAATTTGAGTCATTTTTTTTTTGCTGTTTTGTATCTATTGGGGCTGCAAAATTCATCTTTGTGTTTGCAGCATGAGCTAAATTGACATTTATGTTTTTTGAACAAACAATAATATATATAATGCCATTCACGACATGACCAACAAGGAGTGGGGGAGTTGTTCTTTAATTTGTAGTTGGAGAATTTCTTCCCACTCAAGCATTGCTGATAACAGATAGGTTAGCAGAGTGTTGCACCACAAGCATGCTCTGTTTGAGGTTGTTCAAACACTGACATTTGATTGTCAGTGCTTTTACCATTATGTTGGAGTTTAAATAACAACCATGTCTGAATGTCAGCAATGTTTGGAGATTTTAATGCAACAATAAAAATGAATCACTTAAACTAGTCTTCTATGAGTGATTTCAGTTGAAATTTTTAACATTGATGGTTAACAATACCTGCAAGTGTAACAGTCATCCATATACCACTTATTCAACTTCAGACAATTATATCTAACATTAAAGAAAGTGAATATGTCTGTTAACTGTTTAGTGATTTCCCAAAAAACTAAAATCTTTAGCCAGTTTGGGCAATATAAAATTGGTGAATGCTTGTGGTCCCTATTACTGAGCTTTCTCATGAATAGACAGGATTTCCAAGCCTCATCCTTGCTTGGGAATTTATGTTGAAAAGTGTCCTCCCAGCATTTGAACCATGCATAAAGTGCATTTCCTGAACTTGTGTCTAAGTGGAAATCCGAAATTGTATCTGTTACTTGGTCGGTTACTGTACCCGAGTTCTTTACAGTCACATTTGTTGCTGAGGCAAATTGCCTGTGGAAATGTAGTTCAAGAAAATTAATTTGTTGTGTCTGCACACTCTCAAATTGTTCCTGCTGCTGACGTAATATGTTGTTCAGGATTGCCATGTTCTTTTAGGTAAAGTTTGTTGGCTATTGCTGCATATAGCTGAACTCTTGTGAAAATCCTCATTGCCAGTGTTGTGTCCATTGGCATGCTTATATGTGCCAAATAAGAACAAACACACAATGTGAACTTTTATTTTCTTTTAAGTAACAATAAATGTAAATATAACTAGTGAATTACTGGTGGAATAACTGGGAAGAAAAGGGAATATCTGACAGCTATCTTGAAATCGCTTTTACTCCCTGTTCTAGAGACTGTTGATCAACAGGCATAATTTGTTCCCATTCAGGGAGCAAGTGTTATGACATCATTCCTAAAAAGACACTTTGTTATATAATCAAGTTATGGAAATAGTGACCTTAAATTGAGGAACTGATTACTGTACTGAAAGAATACAACAATGCAGGTATCCAGAAAACAACACAAGTATAAATACTGGATGTAAGACAAGCATTGTAACTGCTCCAGAGAAGAAAAGTGAAACACAATTGGGTGTTCACAACATCAGAATAAATTTCTATTCCCAGCTCTTTTCATATAAATTGTTGATATAAAGAAAAGCTCAAATGCCTTTACAGATCCATTTGGGAAACTATGAAAAATGACTTTCAAAATCTACCCTAAATAAAATTTGTCAATGTCAGTAGCTCTCTAGATTACATGTTGTAGCATGTTGAGAGAACAATAGATGATCTAAATGATGATCAGAGGCTACTTTTAGGATATGTCTTAGCGATTTCTTGAGGTGAAGTTAACTTGAAATTTACTGTCTGGAAAATTGGTTAACAAAATAATGTAAGGTTTTTGACAATATTAATGTATATGTGAATCAGAGATAAATATCCACAAGAACTGTTAATGACAAAATTCAATATCTCATGAAGTAATTTAGCTAGTTTGATAACATCAGATTCCATAACCAACAAATTTATATATTCAATATGATCCAAAGAAATTAGCAGATTTAGTAGATTACTGCATTCAGGAAACTCCAATACAATGTTTACACTCTGGTACCCCAGGATATGCTATATTCTATGATTAAGTTAGATGAATTGAAAGTAAGTGAATTTGTTCTCAAAAAAATATGTCCATTGTTTGAATGTTTTTTAAGTTAAATTCTTCACAAAAAAATAGAATAAAACAAGGGATAAATCTTTAACTGAAAATGGAAATTGAATTTTTTTATTCCCAACCAAAGAATAGGTTAAGTAAAAATCAACTTTATAGCTAGCTAGCATTTGTTAACAAGTGACCAGTGAAGTATTTTCATATATAAGTCACTGATAAATGGCACGTATCGGAAATATCATGTTTCTTCCCAAATAAAACCTTGTCTTGTTCTTAATAGCTCTTATGTAAAAAACATGTTGATAATGAAATTATCTAAATATTTAAATTTTCATGTATTTAATATTTAATAACAAGCTTTATTTGAATTTATTCTTGAAATAGCACAATTTTTCAACAAAATGTTACAAAAAAGAAGGATCTTTAATGCCTTTTAGATCTTTCTTAAAATGGGGTTAAAAGCTCAGAACTTAAGATTTGGTGTCAGCTATCTCATTAAGCCACAAAACTATCTTAAATTATCTATTTGAAAAAAAAGTGTAAAATCATCCTACTCTAATGCCCAATCATAGTCCAACTGATTACCCCTCTGTCTCCTACATTCTAATTTTCTTGGTCATCTCTATCTCAGCACAAACAAGCAAACATTGTCAGTATTAGATTCTTTCTTATGTTGCAAAGGATAATTCCAATGCACAAACATTTTGCAGCCTGATCAACTGAGAAGGACAATATGAAGATTTACCTGCTTGATTCACTTGCACTACAACTTCAAATGTAGACAGATGCAAAATATCAGTATTATTCTTGGGCTGTATTTTATTTCACCTGTAATTGTGTAAATCAAGTGTAAATTATCTTGTTCAACTGCTCCCAGTACAAGTCTGCATAAGTAAAACTATACAGCACAGGATCTTCACAAAAATTTTCTATGTGTAATATTTTCCCCACACAAAAACTCATTCTCTTAACTACCTGAAAGAGATTGATATACAGTATAGTCAGTTATTTTTCAAATTTAACAAGAAAGAACAATAACTGATTTCACAAAATATATCACAATAATCAACAGATAATCCATATCAGCCAATCAATAGACACCTGATGATGACCAGAGGGTATCTGGTCGAAACATTGTGTCTATAATAACATCTATATCAAGAACAACAGTTTGAAATAATACCAAGATATTAAGTCTTATTTAAGTTCACATGATTTAATAGAATCTCTTCCTATGGTGACCAAATTATATAAAAAGGTATTATCGATGTACCTAAATCAGATTAAAGATCAGCCAAAGTTTTAAGGCCATTGAAATCATAAGAAAGTCATAACTCCACTGACAAACTGCCTTCTTATTGATATATATCAGGCTCAAAATGAAAATGTGTTGTTTCCAATAACTTTTTCATTGAAATAATGATATAGTTATTTTATATATATATAATGTTTGCCTTCTTAATGAATTCTAAAAATAAACTGAGCGTTATTACAATTACAATAATCTTTATATCTTAAAATTATGGTGTCAATGAAAATATTAGTTTAATAGGCATTTAATAGTAACATATCTTAAATTACCTTAGTATTGTTATATCAAATTTTAAAAAATTAATAGCAATAACTTTATTAAAAAAAAGTATAAAAATCAGTGAGAGCAGGAGGAAGCCTTAATAGAACTGCCGAAAGTAAAATAATCAAATAGAAGTAAATAAATTCAATCCATACTAGATCATAAACTAGTCATAATAGTCACTTGACTACAAAAAGAAACCCATGCATCTAAATGAATATCAAAAACTAATGAGTGAGAATTATGATTTTCAAGAAACTACCATACAATAAACAGATTTAAACAAGTTGTTGTCTTCAGTCAAATAAATATATCAATGTCTTAGCTATAATAGCTAACTATTATTTTTTCTAATTATTTAACATTTTGTTGGAAATTTTAGCTAAACATAAACATAAGGAAATACATGCAAGGAATTTTATGATACCATTTCCAATAACTGCAAGAACACCCACTCTCTAAATCAACCACACACATGCTGAGATTTTTCCAAATCAATAAGCTACTTTTCAGTCTCATCCAACTCGGTTTCTGTTCTTTCTTGTCTTGGGGCTAGAACACTATGATCACTTGTTTCTATCCCATTTTGTATATTAACACGATTCTTAGTTTGTGAATTTTTTGCTATATTACTATTACATTTCTTTGTATATATTGTTTGCTTGCTTAATATTATTTTTGATCTGTTCTTTTCTTTTTCTTGTTTATTGCAAGCTATGTCAATTTTGTTTATTGGGCATTTTTGTCAATTACATTTAACTCTACTCTGTTTACATAATTACAAATTAAACAAAAATAGAATTCTTCTGTTCTTGAAAACTTGTGTGTGTTATTTATGCCAATGCATCCATGTTCAGTTTCAGCTTTAGAATTTATTTAGTTGAATAAAATCAAATGAAACCTGAATGTTTTTCATTTTATGTTACAATCAGTTTTAAGAGACTGAAGTACAATTTTAATGAAAAGTACTTACCAAGAAAAGAACCAAAGCAATTACACACCAGTAAATAAAATAACTTGTTTTTTTTTGTCTCACCAATAGATCACAAGCAATTGGTATCCTACAACAGAAAAATATGAGAGAGAGAGAGAGAAAACTTATAAAGTACAAATAAAATACATGATACACTAATTGCAAAACAAGGTTCCTTTCAAAAGCTATTCTATATTTAAACAAAAATGATATTTGCATGTGGGTGTTTTATACAATGATATGTATATATAAATATAAGAAGTGGCTGAAAAGTTCACAGGCTGACTAATATACTCTCAAGGAATGTGGTAAAATGAAGTTTATTTTTCAAGATACTCCCCTACTTGTATTCCACACACTTCTGTTTGTGAGAAAATTAAACAAAAAAAAATCATCAACAGCATATATAACATCATTAACACTGCGATACCAATTTCAAGACAAGTGATTTTTTTCATGTTAGGGAATGGATGATACTCACATGGGGCTAAATCAGGAGAGGGAGGGTGATCAACCAGTTCAGCTTGGTGCACTTTTGATTAGGTGTTAGAAGAGTTGGCTCCCACCAAACAGAAACCTTTGTTATGCCAAGTTCATTGTGAAGAATATTCACAACTCTCTCACACAATATGCTAATAGCATTGGCTATTTGATTTATCTATTATCCATCGTCACGTGAACATGATCAATGTTTTTCCTCGGTTGCAGGACGTTCAGACATTGAGTCATCTTCAAAACTCTCCTTTCCCCACCTAAATTTAGCTGCCTACTTTTGCACTGTTGATGAAGTATTATCCCCTGATGGAACAACCATGTCAGTATGAATGTCCTTGGAGGTTAAACCATTCTTTTTTTTTTTTTTATAAAAACCACAATGCTAAATTTTGTTTGTTTTTCAAGAGTAGTCACTACTAGTTAGTTCTGAAGTCTTCTTTGAACAGTCAGATGTCAGTTTACCTGGAAAGAAACAGTGTAGTTATTAATAAAAGATAAAATTAATGCATGAAAGATTTCATAGCTGTAGCATCACTCTTTCATAGTCAGTCTATGAATATTTCAGCCCATCCTCAACACTTAACATATATTTGGAAAATAAACTCAAACCAAAATTAAACTTGGACAATCATAAGATTAGTTCTTTGCATATGGCCAATATTCAGTTTCCATTGCTAGTCATTTAAATAAAGAATATACAATGAGATTTAATTTAATCAGAATTTTTTAAAGTAACAATTTGAAATATTCTATTTAAAACAGTAAATAAAGAAAAATAATCATGTATGATAGATTAAAAGATTCTGTAATATCACACAAATCAGTACTAAGTACTAAAGCTGGTTTAATTCTTACTGAAGTGATTTCTTAAGCATAATTCTTTCTATTTTCCTAAACATGATTTGAACAAAAAGAAAAACAAAACAAAAAAGAATCATCTACCTTATTTGTTTTAGCATTTAACAAAAACTAATGTTGCTGAACATTGTACAATCCTTGTATATAAGAGAAAAATAATTCATGATCAGAAACCTGTCAGCTTATATTCCCCTAACTCTTCCCACCACATATATATACAGCTTTTTCATTAATTCTATACATCAATCTCATTACATGTATTTATCAACTCATTTACAGCATATGTCCTTACCTCTGATTGTACCAAACCATCTTACATAGCAGTAAAATGATAACAGACACAAATGAAAGTTTTTCATTAACTAGTAACATTTTTCTAAACATCCATCTTATGCCATTTCATAATCTCACAAACAATATAACAGACATTAAACTCTTTGCATCTTCGCAGTGCTTAAACACAATTTTTTGGTTACTTTTTTGTCTTTCATCCAGAGTTTTTTCCTCAAACTGATAAACTGACGTACATCCAGAATATGGTGTTGAGTGACACATTGTTTAGAAATCACACACCAATCAGTATTCACTTTCCCTTTCACACTGTACAACTAAAAAACTCAGTTTTTGGCATGTTCCACATTTTTTATAATGTCTTTCTGTTCTACCTCTTCCACCACATTCTTCACCATGGTAAGCATTCTTTATTATCTTTATCTTCCCAGTTTACTTTTTCTACTATTAATATGGCTATATGCAGTCACAAAACTATCCAATAATTGAATAGTATCCTACCAATTTCATACACAATGAAAATAACTAATTTTTTTCTATTCATCTTTCATTTTCAGAATCTCATTATCTTTTTTTCAGATACCAGTTTGCTTAACCTGGCTTGTTTTAGTCTGAGCCCTAGCACAGCACCTACATCCATGATTCGGGTGGCTTCACAGTTAATCCAAATATTTTAGTTGACCATTTCCGTTATCACTATTATCTTGTCCCCTAGCACATTGTCAAAATAAAGCTTTTAGTTCCTCTTCTTTCAATATCACCAAGGTCTCTAACCATGATCTTCAGTGCAGATTTCAGCCAAAACCCAAGCCTGATCAAACAATACCAAAATTGAACTAACCTCATAGACAAAACACAAATTGAAATAAAAAATTCCTTGTAGTTTAATGCTCCCCTAACCCTTCCTACCAGACATCATATTTTCTCCCCATTCTATGTGCTAATTACATTATATATATGAATTCATATCACAATGAGCTAATAACTGTAGAACTGCTTCAATGAACATTAGGTAAATTAAAAATAATGCAGGTAATGTTAAATATATGTTAAGAAATGTAGAAGAAATATAAATAAACTTACCCAAGTACAGCAGAAAATGGCCAGCCTATAATAGCACTAGCAGCAACTGCCAAAATTGCTATCTAAAATAAAAACAATAACTATTTTTACATGACAATAATTGCTTACTAACAAAAACTGTTGTCACTTATTGTTGCTTTCTATTACACCACTAAAAATTTGAAATATATATTAATTAGATACCTTTATTAATTCACTGAAATTAAAAAAAAAAACAGTACAGTATAAAGAAAAAGGCTCCTAAACTTGATAAAAAACAAAGTTTTTCTGCCAAAATTTTAAGAGGGAAGATCAAAGTAATTTTTCATTACTTTTTTTTTCATTTTTTTAATCTTTTCTAATACGTTCGGGATTTTGAGAAACATTCTTGTTTTGTTTTTAGCCAGCAGGTAACCAAATTGTTACCAGAGTTTACTATGGCTAATGTAACTCATCTTACTTTGAGTGAAAAACATTAATTTTGAGCAAAAATCGAATAATTATTGGATTTTAATGAAACTGTCAGGACTTATAAACAAGTGAAATTATTATTCTTTAAAATTCTTGGTATAAAAAATATTTTTATACATCTGTTACCCTCTCTTATGTAAATTCATGAAATTTCAAAAAATTAAATTTTGTATCAAAAATTTGTTTTAAATGCAGGCCTCCATGAGGAATGTAAATCATCTATTTTTTTTTCAAATAATTGACTGTTTTTCTGAAAATCTGTTCCAAATAGTAAAATGAAAAACACAATAAAACTATTATTTAATTCCTTTTAAAAATGTATATATTAAGGATATTATAGTCCAAAGGAAATTTTGTTTCAATGAGTAATGAATTTTTACAAGAATTGTTTTCAATTTTTTCATTTTTAATTATAATTTATAAAGTTTCAAAAATATTTTTTAAATCTTTCACAGCCTTGCTGCAAGTTATTAAGTGAAGGTTATATTTACTAATTGAAAATTGAAAAGTTTCAAACAAATCTTCAAGCCAAAAGATTTTTAAAATGATTAAAAATCTTTTAGTTTTTTGTGTGTATAGGGAGTTTTTTTTTTTTTTTCATGTGTGGTATTTTCTGTGTTATTTTCATGTGTGTTATTTTCTGTGTTTCACGGTCTCTTCCCTTTACAGGAAAAAAATGTGGACAATTATGTCAATTCTGGTCAACCATACCTAGCTTATTACCATATCTGGATGACATCAATGTGATTAAAAAATACTTTTATTCTAAATTTCATGCTACAAGTAATACTTTTGTAAATAATATTAATTTAACTTTAAATTTGCTAATTTTCCAAAATTAACATGTCACAGATCTATATTTTTTCTGCAAGATTTTTCAAACTGAGAAGTAACTTTTGTTTACAAATGTGTCAATTGCTCAAAAATTGCTGAAAAATTGAAATATTTTAAAAATTGAAAAATTTTAGATTCCAATCAATATAAATTCTGTTTGACTCAGAGAAGTTTGCTTTCTGGAAATAGCTTTCAATTAAAGCTAAAATTAAAGCTTTAAGAAAGCCTTTTGTATTTATCAAAATTAATTTGAAAACTTAGGTACTGCAAAAGTGGAGATAGCTAGTATTAATACTTTTTGTCTGAATTTTTGGGAACTATCTGATTATACACTAATTCACTTGGTCTAATGCCTTCATCTTATTGTTATAATGCCAATGATTCAGTCATTCTATATGATATCACTGGTAACCTTAAGAGAATTTAAAACTGAAACATTTATCCAATACACAGAAATATATTGTTCTTATTCCACTGTCTATACTTGAGTATATCTATGCCACTGCCTGACCGGTCGCTGTTGGTTTCAATCCAGATAGCTGGTCGTAGATTGACTGTCACGGTGTTCTCCCTTATCCCACATTGTGTTGATTAATCACAAGGTAGCCACATGAGTTCTCCACTAGCTGTCTCTCTGCTGAACTAAACCAAACTGAGAAGCATGCACACAATTAAGGACTAAAAGAAAGAAATATAGCACCAAAAAAAAGAAAAAAAAAAGAAAAGTAGACCGATGTCTGAAGTGTTGTAAAATAATGTCTTTATATACAGATTATACACATACATATAATCTCTTGATTAATTCCCAATCCCTGCTTCTATCAAACTGGTAATGGAACGGATGTTTCTTAAATAAATCGAATTATTCTCCTAAGTAAAAACAAGAAATCTGGCTGGCCACAGCTTGCTGCTCTGAACAGAGTTCTAATTTCATTATAAGTCTAGTCAACTTGTTGCTTGTTTACCGGAATGTTACGGAAATTGCCGAAGTGTTGGGTTACTCTCTTCATTTAGCAATTTCAAACTTTGTCTGCAAATTCTCTTCTTGTCAGTCCCTTAACTCTGGTTGGTTGATTGTGACAAGCTTCTCTACGGTCAGCACCCAATGGCATGGCAATCATCTCTCTGTCTCTTTACTTCTTCGGCTAGGAACTGTCTTTGGTCATTACGTCTCTGGACCAGGAAATCAAACTCTCTGCCACTCAAGCTGCAACTACTCTTGTCTGCAAAATCTCTTGTCTGTCTTAAACTCTGGTTAGCCGGTATCAGGCCTCTTCTGTCGATCTCTGCCACTTCGACTTCAATTTCAAACTCCGACTTCAACTGCAACTTTGTCTGTAAAATCACTTCTCTTCTTTCTCTAACTCTGGTTGGCTGGCAGACTCTGCGGTTGGCGCCCAACAACATAAATTTTTATAAAAAGCTGAAGAAGAAAACTTCAAAAGAAGTGAAATGGATTACTCCAGTCACATTACTTTCATTTTAGAGATATTTCTTTGAAGAATTCCAAGAAAAAGTATATTGTTCTATTGAACCTTTTATTGTTTAAATAATTTGACTTGCTGCTTGTTTTATTTAAAAAAATCATAAGGTTTGGAAAAACAGTAGATGAAAAGTGCTTTTTTAAATTTTTACTGTGAAAGTTAATTTTCTATGTGAAATATTGGGGTAATGTTCATGCCTCAGACTTGGCAGATAACTGGTACAAACTACTGAATTGTTCTAACAACAACACGCAGGAAGACCTGGTTTGTCCCCTAAACTTTTTCATCTTCCTTTTCAAAAGGCATTTCATTTGACAAGTCCTATGATTATTTCTGGAAAACGAGGCAAGAGAAAATGAAAATTTGATTCTATCTCATCTGTTTTTTACAAATTGGAAATACAATGGCAGAAAAAGCAGGACAATACAGCTTTGGTGAACTTTTGAACTCACCATGCCAGGTTCGCTGGCTTGAGAAATATATTAGATTATGAAACCCGAACGACCTATCTATGGCGAGCTGGTTTATGTGAGCAGGAAAATGTAACAACCATCTGTCTCCATCATGAACAGGTATTTGGCAATGCATTTGAACGCCATAAAATTAAGTGCTGTGGCATCTTGAAAACACACAAACGTAAAGTTCAGGGAAGGAAACGAATCACTCTTGAAATGGCACAACATTTAGAAACCAAAGGCTACACAGTTATGCCAGGGTTCATGCTTTGTCGACAATGTGACAAATTCTACCAAGATCTCATCAATGAAAGTTCCTCAGATGATGCGGTAGTTCAGTTTCAAAATGATATTGATGAAGATGCTCCAGCTGATGAACCATTTGAAATGTATGAAACACCAAAAAAACGGCTCAACACTGGTCTAGAAATAGTTGGTGTCTCTCCAGTAAACCTTCATAGTTTAGCCCAACATAGTCGTGTGAGCAGTGCCAAACAGAAACTCAAGAAAGTGAAAAAGACATACAAATCCTCCCTGGCAGAAGCCTACAATGTCAAAGGAGATATACTCGATACATCTGATTCTGATTTTGAGAAAAATGATGTCCAGTGGAAGGCTGCAGAGTTGGATCGACTGCATGATCTGATGCGAGAGAAACTGAAAACTGCTACGTACCCTGAGAAGATTCAGATATTGACTCTGGTACCAGACAAATGGTCACGAGAAATTGCTGCTCAACAATTTGGAGTGAGTGAGTACCTGATTCGGACGGCCCAGGATCTGAAGAAGGTCGGTGGCATTATAGCAACACCAGATCCAAAGAAAGGAAAATCCTTTCCCCAAGAAACTCTCGACCTGGTACTGAGTTTCTATGAGGACGATGAATACAGTCGCCAGATGCCAGGTAAGAAGGACTACGTAAGTGTTAGACAGAATGAGCACAAACAAAAGCGACTGGTTCTTTGCAACCTGTCAGAAATGTTTGCTGCATTCAAAGAAAAATATCCAAATGTGAAAATTGGTTTCTCCAAGTTCTGCTCTCTCAGGCCAAAGTGGTGTGTCCCTGCTGGCTCATCAGGGACTCATTCAGTTTGTGTGTGCAGCACTCATCAAAATGCAGTGTTGCTTGTGGATGCAATTGACTGGAAATGCACATACAAAGACTTGATTCAGAAACTGGTTTGTAACACAGATAACCGGGTCTGTATGATGCATCGTTGTGAATCATGTCCTGGGAGTGAAGCCCTCAAACAGTTCCTGGAGGATGAACTATCACACCTGGATATGGAATCTGAATTCCACTACTGCCAATGGCAGACAACTGATCGAGCTGCCCTGATGACACTTACAACAACATATGGGGAGTACAAATTGCTTCTGGTGGTGAAGATTAATGAAATGACAAGACACTCGTACCTTGCCAAAGCCCAAGCACGTTATGTGAAGGCAAAAAAAGAAAATTTGGGAAAAAATGAGGTCATGGTGTTGGGTGATTTCGCTGAAAACTATCAGTTTCTCATTCAGAATGAGATACAAAGTTTTCACTGGAGCAAAGAGTACTGCACTCTTCACCCCCTTGTAATATACTACAAAGACAAAGATGGATTTCTACAACATCATTCGCTATGTTTTATCTCTGATGACAATACACATGACACTTGCTTTGTTCACAAAATACAGACCATGATGACAGATTTCATCAAACAACATCTCACAAAATCTACTATGCTTCAGATGGTTGTGGTGCCCAATATAAGAATTTTAAAAACTTTCTTAATCTGTGCTTTCACAAAGATGATTATGGTATCGATGCTGAGTGGATTTTGCAACCAGCCATGGAAAATCCCCTTGTGATGGGATTGGTGGTGCTGTTAAACAGCATGCAGCAAAGCGAAGCTTGCAGAGACCATTGAACAACCAGATTCTAACTTACAAAGCATTACTGGAAGTGTGCCAAGCAGAAATGAAGTCCATTGTGTTCTTTGGAATTGACAAGGAAGACATGGTTGAGGTGAGGAATAGAATGAAGAAGAGGTTTGTGGATGGGAAAACAGTACCCGGGACGAGAAGTAGCCATCACTTTGTTCCACAATCAGGATGCAAGATTGGACACAAACTCTGTAGTGAGGATGAATCCTTTGTTGATATTCACGACTTTAAAATCCTCACTCATGTTGACATTGGAGATATTGCTCCTTCAACATATATAACATGTGTGTACAACTCATTCTGGTGGGTCGGATTGGTGCAGAAAGCAAACCTCAATGAAGGTGATGTTGATGTTCAGTTCATGCACCCCCATGGCCCACGTAAAATATTCAACTGGCCTTCCAATGCTGACCAGTGTCCTGTTCCTTTCAAAAACATCATTTGTAGCATCCATGTACCTACAACAAACTCAAGTGGAAGGAGCTTTACTATTTCTGACGAGGATTATGATAAAACTGTGACAGCATATGTTGCCTTACACTCATAAGATGTTGTGTTGTCTTGATAGTTTTTGACTTTAATGTACTATCATACCACATACGCACCCGGCATAGGTACTGTTTCTTAGTATCCATATCTCCTGCATTGATTACCAGAAAAATGGGCTTCTGTTCTTTCTTCCCAAGTTCACAATTAAACCTAAAAAATGGGTTAATCACATGACAATTTTTATGGGTTCATAAATGCTGCAAATACATTGTATCCACACCACATGATGCAGTTAATTTGGGAATGTCCACTGTGATTGGCCCATCTTTGAGGTTCAATTTTGAGCTAACGAGAAAAGAACCAAACACCATTTTTGGAGGAATTCAAGTTCAGACTATCAAGAATGTGTAGAAACAAAAAAAATTCAATTTCCCATAGTGCCACATGTTTTTTTGGGACGCGCGAGGCCAATACCCAAACCTCGGCTTAAAAGTTCAATAACTCAAAAACAGTTCATTTTCAGAGGTTTTAGATATGATATTTGGATTCCTCATGTGGAAAACCATTTTAGTGCAAATTTTCAAGACTGAACCTTGTCTAGAAATGGACTTATGCCCAAAAATGTAAATTCAAAATGGCGGAAATTTGCAACAAAACACGATTTTCATAAAATACTAAAAGTGCGATATTTCCGGAACCGCTTAGAGTTAGACGCTCAAATTTTCAGGATTTTCTAGTTTCTATGATACCAACATATGGTGAAAATTTGAAAAAAATCTGAGAGGTAAGGGTGTCAAAGATGTTTTTTTCTGGATGATTTGAGATGGAATTACCCCATGGTGTGGGGCCGACGGTAGCGGGATTTCTACCCCCACCCATCTCAGTGACTAATAAGATGCTGGGGTTAGCTGCTACTCGTTGTTGCCTGTGGTTTACCCAATGGGATTAGTCTGCTTTCCATGATGTCAATTGTTAGTTGTCTCTCCCTTTTGGGGTTTGTTTACGGGACCAATGGAATTCCTCTCCATCTTATGATGTCATCTTCCCATACCCCTTTTCTGGGCTGGACAAAATTTTCTTTCTTACGAAACAATTTCAGGGATTTTTTTTCTTAAAACAATAGGTATTAACCTTTTTGAACTGACTTTGCCCAAAACAAGTTACCCAGATAATAATTTCTCCGCACCTGTGTTTTTAATATCCATTTTCTGAGTCACCTATATTTTCAAGTGACAGGAATGCTTTCGTTATCTGTCTTACCCTGACGTCAGTGAAAATACCTTTTCTCTAAATTACTTCAACTCAGAATCAAAACATTTGTTATCTCAATTCTTTTCACAATTCATGCTAGCAAGACAATCGGACACAAAATGAAATCTCCCTTTCCGATACCCAGAAAAAATAACAAATTTATCTTTCCCCTTATGTTTAAAATGACAATTTCTAGCTTTCTTAGGTGGGCCGAAATCGAAATCTATTGCTTTGTGGCATTGAAACAAATTTAAGTCTTTTCTTTCTTTCTTCTTCTTTCTCTGGTTTGAAATGTCCAGCAAAAATATAACAATTGAATCTATCTTTCTTTTAGGATTAGAATGACAATTGTTAGCTTTCATAGGTGGGCCGAAACCAACTTTAAGACATCAAACAAATCCATTTCTCTTTTCTTTCTTCTTCTTTCCGGGTTTACAATAACAGAGAAATACCATGTGTTATCTTTCGTCCCTGCCTTCTTTTCCTTTAAAGATGAATGTCTTTTAGTGCATTCTCCTGACTTATAATAGTAATTAGAAGATTTTCCAGTTATAATTAATTATTAGTTAATAAAATTAATCACCTCTGTTTTCCTTTGCTCATATTCAGAGGATAAGGAACATTTCTCTTAGTATGTTCTCTTATGATCTATAATAGCCATTAGATTTTCCGGCTATAGTTAATAATTAATTAATAAAATTAATTATCTTCAATCCACACCAAAAATATTGTTATATATCTTATATTAGTTAATTCTTCCCAGTTAATTCATTATTGATGTCACTTCTATTGAATCATAGTATGAATTTACACTACTTAATCTAGAGATTGAACTCATAACTGCCAAGTAATTCAATATTCTTGACCATAGCAGTGGTAAACAATGTTTCTTGTCTGCTTTTGTAACTGAACAAAAATGACATTTTGCACTATCCCTAATCAAATCAAGTGTTAGAACTTAAGAGTCTTATGTTCTTAATTAAAAGCTTTCATATAGAGATTTTTTTTCATACTAGGCCAATTATTATGACTTCATTCCACAGTGGCTCATGAATTATATTTTTTCACTTTAATCACACAATTAGTCATACCTAATTTGTCACCCACCATATTATAGCTTTCCCATATCCCTACAGTCTTATATTTAGTTGGTGGCTGATCTTACTTTGTATACCTTACCACAAATGCAAATAAGGGTGAATTGATTTAAGAGAGGTCTTTAAAGAGTGTTCTGTGGCATACAGTATGGACTGCAGATCTCCTAAGTCTTTTTGTTTATTTGAAAGTAGACTGACTGACAGCTTTCTAACTACTGTCCTTGAACTTTATATTTACATTAGCTGATGTTCACAAGATAGTTATCTTGAAGGATATCTCTTATGCATTACTAAAGATGAGTTTTACTCACTCTATGTAACAAATGAAGTTATTCTTCCCACTATTTGGACAGCGAGAATCAAAGTTAAGGTACTATCTAGTAAATCATACATAGACTATCATCTGCATCTTGCTTCTTATCACAACACTTCCAGGTAACAAGGAAATTTTGATAAGCTCTCTACATATGAAAGATAGGTATGGCAGTTTTCCAGGCATCCTCCTTGATCCCCCAGTTTCTGTCTGCGAAAGTTGATGTTATGTATGTAGAGTGGCTGTTATTAAGAAGGGTATAATCGACGCTAATCATCTGTTGGTATATGTTTGATGATTTTTGTTTGGTATTGTAGGCATTGAAGAATCCCTTTCCTTACACTATATAAATGGCAGGAACTGCAGTTAAAGTATTGTTAATCAGCTTATGATGTATGAATGTCTTGAACCCATCCTTTGTGCAAGTTATTAGTGCATCCAAAAAGTCTAGTTGATTACTGTTTACTATAAATAATGATAAACTGGATTGAAGTTCACACAGTCCAGCAGTATTTATACAGCTTTCTGGTGAGGTCAGAGTATGACAATTTCATTTAAGT
Source organism: Ascarosepion bandense (assembly GCA_037127315.1). Lineage (NCBI taxonomy): Eukaryota > Metazoa > Mollusca > Cephalopoda > Sepiida > Sepiidae > Ascarosepion > Ascarosepion bandense. The sequence goes on along the minus strand of JBBBDQ010001666.1, from coordinate 1,511,964 downwards.
GTCAAAAAGTTGACCGGCGAAATTAATTAAATAAAAATTAATTAAATGATAATTAAATCATGATAATTATTATTTTATTAAACCATTATAAAAATAAGTTCTTTCTGGGTATCCAACATTTTTAAGAACCAGGTGTAGTAAACTGAGGTCATTAAGTGTAAAGATATCTAGACCCAAGCAGAAGAGGCTGACCTATAAACTGTCACTAAAACAAAACACTCTGTAGGTGTGACGACCTGTCAAAAATTACTTCAATTTCAAAATATATACATATTTTGAGCATGGCATACATTGGGTCACTTCACTCAGGATTGAGTGCAAGTATGGTACAAGGAAATAAATCATTGATCAACCAACCACAGGACCTGCTTCTTGTTAGCCCACCCTGATGACTGCAACTAATTGGCTGATTATCTAAACCAATCAGATATAACCCAGAGGGGTTGTTACGACGATAGCCATTGGCCGGTAATCCCTATTGGCTGACCAATCAGGAGCTAATTATTCAGGATTCGGGCCCATAAATAGAGAACACCAAGAGCAAAAAATTGAGTCGGTTCATTCTTCGCTACCCAGAACCAAATCAATTGCCACTGCATGCTCCATCATCGCCACTGCATACTCCATCATCGACACTGCCTAATTGCAGTTAAGATTTCTTCGAGCTAAGGAAACTTATCCGCCAGTCAACTACATTCACCCCTCACTTTGCGGTGCTTGTTTTACCTTGATAGAATTATTGTATACCTGTGTAAATAAACGTTTGTTACTGTTTATAACAAACACTTTTTCGTCATTTCTTTGATGGTGTGACAACTATTCTTCTCCATCGCCAGATTCAACACTCCATCGACTGAATTGTATCCATCCCCCCTTTCGCAGATCTTAAAAAGCAACGTGGGCATGAAAGGAATCAGAACAACCAGTCTGGAACATGTGGTAATCACGAAACCATCAGCCAACCCGGTATCCTGAAGATATAGTACCAAATTTGGTGCCTTAAGACGCAGGATTGACCCTGTGTAATTACCATAGCAGATCTTGTTGCATCTGTGCCTCAAAAGACAGTGTCGACCCTGAATATGTTGATGCTTCAAAACACAGGATTGACACTCAACTAATTCACCAGCACAATGACATCTCACCCAGGAACCAGCCCAGGAAGCCATCAGCTCGTTTTACAGCAATACAGCCACATTGTGCAGAGTTGGTTCAGTGCTAAAGAGCTTCTTACTGTCTTTGTTTCCTTAAAAAAAAAAAATATATATATATATATATATACACACACACAATGGCTACTTGTCATTCAAACCTTTCACCTATGTTGGTAACAGCTGGATCAAAGATCCCAGTTTTTGCTAGAAGACCAACCGATCTGTAACCATGGCTAATGGCGTTAAAAAAACAAACAAAGGGTCCATGATCTAATGGACTTCGAATTAATTAACTTGGCCTATGACTATTCAGATGGAGTCGTATTCGAATGGACTGGAAGCTATCTTGACGACCATCCAGACACTTCCAGTAAAACCTTATTTGATGAGATCACAGTACAGTATGGGGAGTTTATAAACCCTGCTGATGCTGCTCGAGCATTGATTAGGATGATGCAAGGAAAAAATGAATCGATTGTGGAATTAGCTAGTAGAATGTCAAGTCTTGCAAGGCTGGCTTATAGGGACTTTGAGCTGAGAGAAGGGTCAGCTGTACAAGCACAGCTGGCCGAATTCTTCGTTGATGGTCTGAACAATCCTTTCATTAAAGAACATGTGGCAAGTGCTAAACCGAAGACACTCTCAGAGGCTTTGTCATCAGCCAGAGAAAGTGAAAGGCTCTATGAGCAATTTCGGGGCTGTCGGGAAAAAGAAAAAATTAATAATAAATTTTCAGGTAGGAATTATTGGCAACAGGAGGGAATAGGCTCTCATACAGTACTAAGGGAACCAAAAACAGAGGGTTACCATAGAAAATGGGCTAGAGAGAGTCATGGCTGTTACAGCTGTAGACAACCAGTACCAAAAAAGAAAAGGAATACAGCAGGAATGCTGGAATTGTGACAAACAAAAATGTCCAAGGTCTGAAGGCGGGAATCTAACTTACTTGACTTCAGAAAAACGAAAAACTAAGACACCAGCAAATAGTAAAAGTCGCAAAACTAACCATATTCAGTCATTAAAGAAAGAAAAGAATAAGGTTACTTTAGCTCCTAAAATAAAAACAAATCCAAAGAATTCCTGCTCAAAACGGGAAATGGTTAAGTCCCAATACAAAAGGAGCTGATTGATTGATTGATTGATTGATTGATTGTGTTTAACGGCCTATCAACCTCCAAAGGGTCATTTAAGGCCAAAAGGTGTTTTTGCTTTCAGAGTTGTTTGTCTTCAAGCTTTCAATGTTGGTTGTTTTCAACCTTTCTTTTAAGGAAAAAAAAAAAATTTTTTTTATTAAAGAGGGTAATGAGCAGTGGTGAATAGTTAGTGTTTTGGGTTTTTTTTTTTTTGTATGGAAGGGATTTAGATTTTTGTATATAGTCTAATTTCTTTTAGAAATTGGAATATTTTGCTTGGGTCGACGTTGTTAAATAGATCTTTTAAATTGTTTAATCTGTAATATTTTGATAGAATGAAGTAGAAGTCATAGCAGCTAATCAAAAAGTGTTTCACTGTGAAGGGTTCCTGGCATGCAGTGCATATCGGGGGTTCTTTGTTTTTCAGTAGGTATGAATGAGTATGTCCTATTCTTAGTCTAGTTAGTGTAACTTCCTCCTTTCTTATCTTGCGGAAGCCTGGATACCATTCACCGAAGGTAGGTTGGATAGTTTCTTGCCATTTAGTTCTGATAAATTTGTGGATTGTTGGTTTGAAGTCGGAGTAGGGGATCTTCACATCAGATACATTTTGATGTAATGATATTTTTGCTGCTGAATCAGCCCTCTCATTGCCATGGATGCCAATATGACTTGGTATCCAGCAGAGTTTAATGATTTTGTTTTTGGAGAGCTGGTTAAATCTATGTAGAAGTTTGATGATAAGTGGGTTGGTTGATTCTTTGTTTCTTAGAGAAGAGTAGATTTAGAATCTGTGAAGATGATAAACTTCTTGAGTTGATTTGTTGAAATAATGTCAAGGGCTAAGTTGATGGCTAGAATTTCAGCACTATAAATCGAGGCTTTATTTGGAATTCGTTCTAGTAATTCTGTGTTATTGAGGATGGCAGCGCATCCTACTCTGTCTTCCGTTTTAGATCCATCGGTATATATGCAGATGCAATCGGGGAAGTTATCTATAATAGAGAGAGTTTCTTCTTGAAAGGTGGCTGGATTTGTTTTGCTTTAAAGTATCTGGTTAGGTCCATCAGAATTGTAGGTTGTTCCAGCAACCATGGGGGTGTTTCTGGAATGATGACCTTATGTATATGATTTATGTCTATTTGTGTTTCAGTAATAAGTTCCTCCATGTGGAGGCTGAATGGTTTCATTATTTTTTCTTTTTGATGGAAGAGGGGTTTAAGTTATGGTTGAAAAACTATTTTGTGGGCAGGATTTGATGGATTAGAGGCTAGTTTTATGTAGTATTGCATTCCGAGTTTTTGTCTTCTTAGTTTTAGTGGAGGTTCATTTGCTTCAGTATATAGGCTTTCCACCGGGGAAGTGGTGAAAGCACCTGACACAAGTCTCAGACCTTGATGATGGATGGTCTCCAGTTTTTTAAGGTATGATTTTCTGGCTGATCCATATACGAAGTATGCATAATCAAGTTTGGAACGGATCAAGGTTTGGTATAATTTAGCAAGTGTTTTTTTATCTGCACCCCATTCAGTGTGAGCTACTACTCTTAGAAGTTGAATGGTTTTATTGCATTTGGCTCTCAAGTATTTGATATGTGGGATAAAAGATAGTTTATGGTAAAAAATAACGCCAAGAAATTTATGTTGTTTGACGGCTGGGATTTCAGTATCATTGAGTTTTAAGACAGGGTCATTATGCATTTTGTGGATTTGACAGAAGTGTAGGCATTTAGTTTTCTCTTTGGATAATTTGAAGTCATTTTCCATGGTCCACTTGCTTATTTTATTTAGGCATAGTTGTAGTTGGCGCTCTATTGTGCAAATGTGTTTAGATCTGTAACAGATCAGAAAATCGTCCACGTATAGTGAACCATCTATACCAGGGTTTAGACATTTTACAATGTTGTTGATTTTTATGTTGAATAGGGTAACGGAGAAAACGCATCCTTGTGGAACTGACATTTTTTGTTCTTTTGAGTCTGATAAGGTATCATCCAAAAGCACTTTAAAATTTCTGTCTTTTAGAAAGTTGTCTATATATAAAGGCATTCTTCCTTTTAGGCCAAGTGCTTTCAAATCTCTCATTATTCCGTATCTCCATGTGGTGTCATAGGCCTTTTCAAGGTCGAAGAAGACCACTGTGAGGTGTTCTTTTTGGATGAAGGCTTCACGTATAAAGGTTTCAAGTCGGACAAGGTGGTCGATTGTTCCTCTTCCCTTCCTAAAACCTGTTTGGAGGTTGGTTATTAAGTTGTTAGTTTCCAAATACCATGTCAGTCTCTTGTTGATCATTCGTACCAGTATTTTGCTAAGACAGCTGGTTAGAGCAATAGGTTGGAAATTGGTTTGGTATGTTGTGGTATTTTGTTGGTTTGGGGGATTTGATAAGTTTTTCATGGGTTTTGGAATGGGAATAATGGTGGCCTGTTTCCAGAGCGTGGGAATGTTACCAGTGGTCCATAGGTAGTTTTATATATTTAGTAAATAAATAAGAGAGTTTTTAGGTAGCTGCTTTAGAAATTCATAATGAATTTCATTTGGACCAGGAGTTGTGTTATGGGCTCTGACTAGTGCAGTTTGGAGTTCTGAAATTGAGAAAGGTAGGTTATAACTTTCGGTATTTTCTGATTGAAAGTTGATCTTTTTTTTTCTTCGCATTGTTTAATGTTTTGGAATGTTCTATCGAGATTTTGTGGGGATGAGTTTTGTGAAAAAGTTTCTGCTATATGGTTCGCAATGCCTTTTTTGTTCGTAAGCTTTACGTTGTTCAAGGTGAGGTGCTTTATTAGGGTACTATCACATTTTCCTTCTGATCATGTCCCATATTGTTTTGGTTTTGGTGTTGGTGTTCAGTTTTGAGATATAATTTTTCCAAGTTGTTTTTTTTTTTATTCTTTGATAATTTTCCTGGCTTTGGCTCTACAATTTTTGAAAAAGTATAGGTTTTCTTTGGTAAGGGAGGAGTTGAATTTTCTTAAGGCTGCATGTCACGCTCTTATTGCCTCTTTGCATTGGTCATTAAACCATGGCTTGTTGAAGAATTTCATTGAAGTGGAAGATTTAGGTATGCATTCTTTAGCTATAGATAAAAGAGTTTTGGTGAAGTAGAGGAGGTGATCTTCGCTGCTGGTATTGGATTCTGGAATTAATTTTAAATAGCATAGCTTTTGGAATTTTTCCCAGTTAGCTTTTTGAATATTCCAGCATGGTTTTTTCTTCCTGAGTTGAGGATTCAAGTTTTCCAGAATGATCACTTGATCACTTCCACAGGTATCCCCCAGGATCCTCCAGTTGTAGTCCAGGAAGACAGTGGGGTCACTTATAGTTAGGTCAATAGCGGAGTATGAGCCTGATGCTCGGTGAAGATATATGTTTGATTTGTTATTATATAGGCATAGGCTGTTTTGATTGATTACATTTTCAATGATTTGGCCTTTGGGGTTGGTTTCAGAGCTTCCCCAAATTTCATTGTGACAGTTGAAGTCTCCCATTAGAATAAATGGTCTTGGGAACTGTTGGATTATGTTGTCTAGTTCTGGTTCTGTGATATTGTAACAGGGGGGAATATATATGGAGCATATAGTGACTGTTGCTGACACCGCCACTGCTTGTAAATTGGTTTTTAATTTGATTTGATTTTGTGGTATCTTATGATTATGGATGCGCCTCCAGAGGCTTTGTTAGGATTTTTGTTTATATGGTTGTATGAGGTATAATGTTTTACATTAGGTATACGGTTTTCTTTAAGGAATGTTTCCTGCAAACAAACAACTGCTGGAGAAAAGTTTTTGAGAATTATTAGGAGTTCATTGAAATTTGCTTTTACACCTCGAATATTCCACTGAATAATTTTATTCATCATATGTGGGTTTCAGTTTTGATAGGGTTTTTGTTTGGGATTTTGGTGTGTTTGAGGATTTTGTTCCTTGATATCCATTGCTTCTAAATTTTCAAATCTGTTTCGTCTTGGGCTCAAGCTGGTTTGGGTTCTTGATTTTGATGTTGGTCTATGTTTTGTTTGCTGGTTCTTTTTTTCTGGGGATTTTTTTGGTTTGTCCGAATACGGGGTTAATTTTGGTTCAGTTTTTGAAGAGTTTGTGTTAGGGATAATTTCTGTTTTCTTATTGGGTAAAGAGGGTTTTTCATTGTTTGGCTTATTTGATTTAGGCAAGAGGTTTTTGTCCTTGTGTGTGGGTTTTTGATTTTCATTTTGGTTTTTGTTAAGAATTGGTTTCAGGTTTTCATTGGCAAAGGAGGATTCAGATTTACCAAGGGTAATTTTTAATTCATTGGTGAATTTAGGCCAATCATTGGGTTCTAATTTTATGAGTTTTTCAAGGAGATCCTTGTATTTATCTTTTATTTCAGTAGTTGGAGGGGTTCTTTGGGCGATGTTGGAGTATGAAACCTTATTTGAGTATACTTCCACAATTTTTCTTGCTTACCAAAAGGGTATATTTCTATTATATTTTACCTCGAGTATTTCTTTCTCTTTTTTCCATAAAGAACAGTTTCTCGAGTATGCCGGATGGTCACCGTCACAATTTGCACATTTGATGATTCGATTGCATTGATCTTCTAGGTGATCCAAATCCCTCATTCCACATTTCTTGCATACAGGTTTCCTTGTACACTGCTCCTCATGGTGTCCAAACATCTGGCATTTGAAACACTTGAGTGGGTTTGGGATGTAGGTCTCAACTTTAAAATTGTATCCGACCTTAATCTCTTTTGGGGGCTTGTGGGAGTTAAAGGTCAAGATATGTGTTTGTGTTAATAGTGTTGCCTTCTTTTTTGATGGTGATTCTTTTGTAATCTATAACTCCTTGACATTTTAGTCCTGTTTTGATTTCATCTGGAGTGCAGAGGGAGAGTTCCTGGCTTTTAGCTACTCCTTTAGATGTGTTTAGCGTTTGATGGGGGTACGCTTTTATTTTTAAGTTGTGAAAGGAAGTCATTTTGAGCAGAGAATCTGCTTGTTTCTTTTGGTCGACTTCTACTAGGAGTGTTCCATTTTTTTTTTTTTTTACTATCTTGAGGGTTATCCTAGAGGATATTACCTTTTATATCACGAAGGGAGATAACTTTGATAAGTGAGTATCTTCAGTGGACTCAAGGACAATGAATTTAGTGAAGCCAGGTTATCACAGCTCAGAGTCACTGTCTGATTCCATATGGGGTCTCTTGGAGGAGTTAGGGAAAGCCATAATATTCATTTTGGTATAAGTTCATCGCCTGTGCTCCCCACCCACCAGTTCGGAGCCCGCAATTGGGGTCTGCTAGGGATGAAACCCAATCGCCCTGACAGACCAGGGCGGTCTACTCACCTCAGTGAGAGGTCCAGAGCACCTGCCATCTCATCCAATGCTCTGCTCCAAGACACAGTGCATGGGTGGAGGGTCTGCAGCCATGTCTGTGCCTGAACCTCAATGAGATGATTGCGCCAGCACCTTCTAATGTCTACAGGTTCTAGGTATTCTTCCGTAATTTTCGTTCTGGTTAGTTTAGTTGGGGAAGATTGGTAAAGTTGATGTTGTTTATTTCCTGTAGTAGATGTTAGGGCTTGACCTGACCAGCTGATTGGTCAGATCGGGCCCCTCCGACCGCCCGTCTAACCCCGGTAAGGGCTGAAGTGGTGTGTTGGGAAGTGGAGGTACTTAACCTGACCTCCAAGGCACTCAACCACCAGGATCCCGTTACAGGGCATCACAGGTCACCACCCACGGCCAACAGGTGGCTCCATTGAGGGATTTTTACCCTCTGCAGGGTAAAATTGGCGTATTCTGATGCCCCGCCAACAGGGCCAAAAGGAGCTGAAGAATATGAATTATTCACACAAGGCTCGGACATGATATGTAGGGTAGATATCATGGGCAAGCAGGTGGAAGCATTGATAGACTCCAGATCAGAAGTCTCACTTTTAAAGTCCTCAATTTTTGAAAACTTAAAAAAATAGCAAAATGTAATTGAAAGATTCAGACTTAACAGTAACTCAAGCAAATGGACAAAAAATGAAACTAAGTGGTATGATCCACCTACCTATCAAAATTGGAAAGATTAAGACAGGTTCAAAATTATACATTGTATCAAACCATGATTTTAGGGGAGGATTGGTTAAAAATAAATAAAGCACAATTATGTTTTAATCCAAATCGACTAACGATAGGAGGGGTAGAAATTCCCTTGGGTAGTAAAACCAGCAGGGAAATTAAAATCTACTCTGTGGACAATGTAAAATTACCCCCATGAACTGCTATTTCCTGTGCAGCCAATCTAATCCCTTCAGAGCCAAATGAAAAAAACCTATACCAGGTGATCTCAACAGAGGAGGTGATTCCAGAGGAGGAAGAAATAGTGTTAGTTGAATCGATAGTAAAAGCAAATGAGAAAGGGAAAATTCCTGTTATGTTAGCAAATTTGGGTAATAAAATGGTAAATGCCTCCAAAGGTGAAAATCTGGGAAGGGTAGCACCAATAAGAATTCGGAAGCAAGTCTATTGAGAAACGCCCAATTAAGGGAAGCAAAAGTACAATCAACCCTGGTGACATCAACGTACCAAATGAGCATAGACAAAAGACAGAGGATTTAATTCAGGAAAATATAGATGTTGTTGCTAACTCAGATAAAGAATTGGGATGAACTCAGTCGGTTCAAATGAAAATAGATATGGGAAATAACCCACCTATAAAAATAAAACCCTACAGAACTCTGATACACAAAAGAAAGTTAGTAGAAAAGGCTGTCAAAGAAATGTTAGAAGCTAAAGTAATTGAACACTCATGATCTCCTTGGAGCTTCCCTATTGTAGTGGTTGACAAAAAGGATGGGGGACACTGCTTTTGTGTAGATTTTAGAGCCCTTAACAACATAACTAAGCCCCTTTCTTACCCACTACCATTAATAGATGACATATTGATTTGAGATTGGGGTACTGGCAGGTAGAAAAGGCTGCATTTGTATGCCACTCTGGGCTTTTCCAATTCTGAGTTATGCCCTTTGGATTGGCTAATGCTCCAGGTGTTTTCCAACAACTCATGTCCATAGTACTTGGCGGGAGTTTTCCATGGCATATTTAGATTACATACTAGTTTTCTCGAGCAACATAAATGAACATTTCCAACACCTTCAAGCAGTATTTAATCAGCTGAGAAAACATGGGTTAAAGATAAAATTGGCAAAGTGCCAGTGCATGATGACAGAAGCCAAATACTTGGGATTTGTCATAAATAAACAAGGAATCAAGCCAGATGATGATAAAGTCAAGGTAATTCGCTCGATGCCAGAACCTAAGACTGTTAGACAGATCAGGGGTTCTATAGGCGCCATCGGGTATTACCAAAGAGTCAGACCTGCATTTTCAAGAATAGCTACCCTCTTATAGCTCTCACAAAAAAAATGCCTGTTTCAAGTGGACAAATGATTGTCAGTGATCATTTGATACGCTAAAAAATCAACTGTCAACGATTCCACTATTGGCCTACCCGAACATGAATACTGTATACAGATGCAAGCTATCTGCATAATGATGCATGTCTAACCCAACCATGTCCTGAGAAGGACGGCTCTGTCCCAGGAATACTGGAAGAAGTACCTATTTACTTTCTTTCTCACAAATTAACATCTATCCAACAGAAGTGGCCTGTCATAGAAAAGGAAGCATTTGCTATTGTATACGCTCTCCAAAAACTTCATTGTTATCTAAGCGATGCACAATTCACCATAAAAACAGATCATAAGCCTTTGAAATATTTATTTAAAGCAAACTGAGCAAAGAAAAAGATACAACAATGGGCCTTAAAAATAAGTGGATATAATTGTACCATAGAATACCTATCAGGCAAGGAAAATACTTGTGCTGATTTATTGACACATATCCCTAATCAGCTAAAACAAGAATTGATGCCTCAAGAACTCGAAATTGATAATAATCTTTATCAAATAAACATGATAAACTAACATCGGTTACATTACAGACAGAGGTTAGATGAAGCCGATAAAAAGGTTGAAAAACCCAAAATAGAAATGCCCCAATTAAATAACTACGAAGAAGATGAAAAATTAAAATGCTAAAAAGAACCATAGAGCCAGGTAAAGCATCTAAAACATTTCTAGAAAAATATAAGGTACAAAATGAATTGCTATATTATTTCTCCAACAGAGACGAAGACGTCCGACCTAGGTTGTATATACACAAACTGATGTGGGGGGAGGGAACCTTTTGAGACAGCTTCATGATGAAATGGGGCATACTGCTATTAATAAGATGTACGAACTCATAGGCTGGAAATACTACTGGCTGGGGTTGTACAAGGAAGTCACAAAACATGTTAACTCATGCGTGGCAAATGTGAAATTGCACCCCTTGAAAAAAACGGATGTACCATTTTATCCCTTTGAAAAAATTAGTGTAAATGTCTGCGGACCCTATGGCAAAATTTCATGGGGGAATAATATAGTTAGCTTTGTGGATTGGCTGATTAATTGGCCAGAAGCCTATGCAATACCCGATAAGAAAGCTCAGACCATAGCAGGACTATTACTAACCGAAATAATCCCTTGTTTTGGGACCCCCTACAACTGGTGTCTGATAATAGCCCAGAAAACGTTAATGAGGTAATGAGACAAAGACTGGAAAGTCTCAATATCAAGCACATTGTTACATATCTTTATCAACCACAAGATAATGAGCGGTTCCACCGTTTTTTGGGAGATACATTGGCAAAGCTTACTGAAGATAGGAAGGAAAATTGGGATTTGATCCTGACCCAGGCATTAGGGGCCATCAGATTTTCCATTAATGAAATAACCGGGTTTTCCCCTTATTTCTTACTATTTGGACGAGATGTAATCTTGCCTATTGATCATTTCTTAAAACTCCGTAGGAAATATGTGGGAGAAGATTTTCACCAAATAATCCTCCAGAATCAACGTAAGATATTTATGCAAGCTAGGCAAAGAATAAAACTTGCCCAGAAGAAATGAAATGAAAGAGTAAACCCGGGAAGAAAAGAAGTAAACCTTAAAGTAGGAGACCCTGTGTATCATAAGAAGCATCTGCGACAAGGAAAGCTTGATAACAAATGGTCTCCTTATTATAGGGTAATAGATCAAACAGGCCCAGTAACTTTTATGGTATGGTACTAAATAAATGGAAAAGTAAAAAAGCCTCATGCAAATGATTTAAAATTAGCAGGATTAGAAGAATGGGAAATTCCAAAAGAAAAAGAAAAAATCCATGAATCAGATGAACGAGGTAGGGAGACTGAACCAATCCCAATTGCTAGGTCACAAACGGAAATTGGAGAAGTAGAAAATGCCTTCGTGCAAAATGAAGAGAGTGAGGACAAAATTCCCCTGTCAGATTTATGAAAAATATACCAAGGAAAAGAAGATACGCCTTTAAAATACAGATTAAGAAGCTATCAAAATAAGAAGGGAGATGACATAAGAACTAACCAATCCCATATGATGATTGATGACCAGCTTGCACAAAGTTGTGACCCAGGGAATTAAGCATTGGTGCTGGGAAAAATTTAAACTAGTCATTATAGGACAGAAAAATGTATATGTAAGTATGCATGGAGGTATGTGAAAAAGGAAAGGAAAGAAAAAAAAAAGACAGAATAGAGCAGGGAATATATATATATATAGAGAGAGAGAATGAAAAGAATTAGGTATTAAAGGTAACCGGAACAAATTACCTTTCATTAGTTGACCGACTAAATTAAACCTCCTATTTTATTGTAGGATGGCTGACTTGGAATCCCTACTTCTACTGAGCATGCGGACAACAGTAGCGTCCATGCGACATAGTCAGAATGTAATTTTTCGTAAAACAAGTGAGGTGACAATTACAAGGTCAAAGTGGTTAATAGTTTTTACGATGAACTTAGAACCCTATCATTCCTTACTATATAAGTTCAAAAATGAAATAGCTGAGGCCACATTAGTGGGAAAGGATTTGGAAAATGATCGCATAGGTGATGAAAAAGTTAAATGTCTAAATCTGTGGTGCCCACTTATACAGGACATAAAAATTATGAAAACTAGTGTGGAGGTTATAGAAAAATATTTACATGGGTTGACACTATTGCAAAATAGAGAAAGGAGGTTGGTACTTCTCATAATGGGGAAAGCGTTAAGCGTGCTTTTTGGGACTATAACAGAGGAGGAATTAGATGCCCTAAAGATGAGATTAAAGGCTTCTGAAAAAGATCAGTTAGAATTGGCTCAGGTAGAAAAGGATAGTATAACCAGAGTGGAACTAGCTGATAACCATTGTAATATAAACGAGTTAGTGAAGGGGTTCAAGAAAATGCAAGTGGAGCTCAGAAATATCACTGGAGAGTTGATGACCCGAGTGATAAAACTGGAAGACTGCATTAGAAAATATCTTTGTTTTTTAACAATCGTCAAACAACTGCAGAAAATGTTGCAAGTCTAGTTTGATATGCTTGCTCTGGGTCACTTGTCTCCAAATATAGTGAAACCATCCACATTAAAAAACCACTTACCAGAAGTTCAGGCCAAACTACCTCATCACCTGAGATTGCCAGCTGATCCCACAGCTGAGATGCGGTATTACTGTAAGTCATTGGGTTGTCTGACTCATCGAAGACGGTAGATTACTGATTGTGGTGTCACTTCTGCTGTTAGACACCGGTAGCATATACAAAGTCTTTCAAGTTATTAACTTACCAATTCCCTATCCACATGAAAAACAGGGATTAGGAACTGTCGCAAAATACAGAATAGAATCCAAAAATATCACTCTTGACCAAACTAGAGAGAAGTTCATGTTGCTTACCTCTTCTGAAGCAGAAAAGTGTAAACACAATCTACTCGGAACCTGCGTGTCTAATAGCCTGATATATATATTCAGTAATCACCATTTATTTATGTGTAATAGAATTATTCAGGGATAATCAAAAGAGAATAGGGTGACATTGTCAAATAGAAATGCTGCTAGATGTGATACTACCAAAGGCTATTAGGATAACTGATGGGGTATGGGCGATAGCCTCGAGGGATGAGTCGGAATTATCTCAGGTATGTACCAGGAGACCTCCAAAAAAAAAACAATCAAAATATCTCCTCCATTGACCACTCTGCAGATCCCATTAGGCTGTGGGATTTATGGCAGCACTATAACCCTTCTGCCCTATTACCACGCTGAAGAAAAATTTGAGACAAGCGACTCCTTTTTACCATTGATTAATGCCACACTTACCAGTAGACTGGGCCTATGGGAACCTCTGACAAAAAAAATAAATTCCCAAACAAAAGGCCACAAGCAATCCTAAATGTATTAAGCTCTCTAAGGAAAATGAATCTAAGGGAATTAATGCACAAACTCGATGTACTTCGAGAGGAAAATTCCCCAACAGAAAGTAAACAGGGGGTTAGTTCTCTCTGGATAATTTTGATAATAGCCATCAGCTTAATAATTGTATCAGTTTCATTAACATTAACCCTCATAATACGCCATTGTTTAAGTAAGCTTAAGAAAAATAAACAAACTAAACTGCACAAGAATGTTGGGTGCTCAGGAATGGTTGTCACTGAACAACAGGAGAGACCAGAACAACAAACTGAATTGAAACCAATAGGCAACATATCAACTCAGCAGGCCACAAATACCCCGAAAGAACCACTGCAATTGCCATCGGTGGAGATACTTCCAGTATAATAATCTGAATTATTTGGAACTATTGTTTATAAATGTGTCTATAAATGTATGAAAAACAAAAAAATAAATGACTCTGCAATGGACATTTTTCATTATTATTATTATCATTATTCAAAAACAAACAAACAACATTAAAACATTCTTATAAAAAAAAAAAAAAAAAAAAAAGAGAGTGAAAGAAGAGAAACAAATGAATGTCTTTTTTTTTTCAGGATGGACATTTGATTTTCTTTATGGACATATAAACACTGAACTATATAATCAATCATTATACATATGTTGTGTATATTACTGTTAAAATATTTTACCAACATTTAACCAAGGGCTAAATGTCTGGGAGGTGGGTGAGGAATATGACACTTTCATTTAAGTGTCAAAAAGTTGACTGGCAAAATTAATTAAATGATAATTAAATCATGATAATAATTATTTTATTAAACCATTATAAAAATAAGTTCTTTCTGGGTATCCAACATTTTTAAGGGCTAGGTGTAGTAAACCAAAGTCATTAAGTATAAAAATATCTAGACCCAAGCGGAAGAGGTTGACCTATAAACTGTCACTAAAACAAAACACTCTGCAGGTGTGACGACCTGTCAAAAATTACTTCAATTTCAAAATATATACATATTTTGAGCATGGCATACATTGGGTCACTTCACTCAGGATTGAGTGCAAGTATGGTACAAGGAAATAAATAATTGATCAACCAACCACAGGACCTGCTTCTTGTTAGCCCACCCCGATGACTGCGACTAATTGGCTGATTATCTAAACCAATCAGATACAACCCAGTGGGGGTTGTTACGATGATAGCCATTGGCTGGTAATCCCTATTGGCTGACCAATCAGGAGCTAATTATTCAGGATTCGGGCCCATAAATAGAGAACACCAAGAGCAAAAAATTGAGTCGGTTCATTCTTCGCTACCCAGAACCGAATCCGTTGCCACTGCATACTCCATCATTGCCACTGCATACTCCATCATCGACACTGCCTAATTGCAGTTAAGATTTCTTCGAGCTAAGGAAACTTTTTCTGCCAGTCAACTACATTCACCCCTCACTTTGCGGTGCTTGTTTTACCTTGATAGAAATTATTGTATACCTGTGTAAATAAACGTTTGTTACTGTTTATAACAAACGCTTTTTCGTTATTTCTTTGATGGTGTGGCAACTATTCTTCTTCTCCGACGCCAGATTCCACACTCCATCGACTGAATTGTATCCATCCCCGCTTTCGCAGATCTTAATAAGCAACATGGGCATGAAAGGAATCAGAGAACAACCAGTCTGGAACATGTGGTAATCCATGTGGTAAAACCATCGGCCAACTCGGTATCATGAAGAAATAGTACCACAAGAGTATTAAAGTGCTACCTACATACTGTTGGCTCTAGAGATGCTCCTAAAATAATTTTTTTGAAATATTCAATATTCACAATCAGAGGTAACATTGATAATGGAGAACCTATAAAACAGCCTTCCTCCTTTTGGTATATGTGAGACACTAGTTGGAAGAAAATTCTATGTACACAGAATGTCAGTATTTCATCAAGATGAAAGTAATTTATCCAAGGGAGGGGTCCAATTCCAAACTACTGATAAAGTCTCATCCATAGGCTTACCACATCCAAACTCCACAACTTCCTATCCTTTGTAGCTCTTAATAAGGTTTGTCATTTCACCATCCCTCCTAATGTTTGTCCTACCATCCATTTACACAAGGTAGATATTTGTTGTTTTCCTGTCTCTCTAGCTTTCAGTACCAGGTCATGTGAGTATCAAATTTTCCAAGTTCTATTTTCTCATTACATGCTTTAAAATTTTCAACTGTCTTTTTCTGATCATAAGTATAAGCATTCATTTTGTTTCTGTTTTCCTGAAAATTTCTTGCGACTCACATGTTCAGTCAATGATAGTCTCAGCATCCTTCTCTGTAACATTTCTCTTACTTCATATCTTTGAAGGTATCTTTCACTATTCTAATGTCTCTTTGGAGTTTAGTTTCACATTTTCTATCCTCTGATGAAACACTTCACAGATATTTAAATTTTCATACTTGCTTGATTTTGATACCTTTCAATTCGTAGTTGGCAATCTGGGATATTCCTCTTATTGACAACCATACAAATTCTGTCTTTTCATTTTTTTTAATACCTTCTTTATGAGTTCTTGCAGTTTCCTTTATGTGTCTGCTATCATTACTGTGTCATCTGCATATCTTACCTTAAGATTGTGTTCATCAATAATAAATCCTGCTAAGACTTTTACTACTTCTCTCTAGATCATCTCATTGTAATAATTAAATAAGTCTGGTGAGAAGACATCCCTGTCTTAAGAACCTTTTTATTTCTTTGTATTTGTTTTGATACTTCAAAAAGTAGCTCAGAAAAAGGGGGAGTAATGAGTAGAGAAAAGAAACGGAAGGAAGGAAGAAAATAGAAGAAAGTGTGCTATATGGTATTGCTTTTGTATATTCTTTTCAGAACAAGTTGATTTGCAACTGCATGAATCAGTGACAAATGTTTTATATATATGTTTAATTTATTTGTTCAAACATTATTTTTAATGGATACTCATATTTGAGTAGATGCACTGTTTTATTATTGAACAGGATATTTATATATTTATTTACATCTACAAGCCTGAATATTAGAGAAATCTTGTTAGAAAAATATGGGCAGGACATGTTTTCTTGGCAGTTACAATTACTTCTTGCAGGGTTACTGTTATTGATATAGGGGTTATTGAATGAGCATATTGTGCTTAGCCAATGAGCACCTAGAATCAGTCAATAAAAATGGATACAATCAACACCACCACTTTTGCCAACACGAAGTGCTGCCTGATTGACTTCTAGTTCAAAGTGTGCCAATTTGCTCTCTCCATACTCTATTGCAAAATATACACACAAATTGAGCCATTTTTGGTTGCCAAGCTAAGTCTCTGTTACACTCCCCTTGATCTCCTGATAACAGCTGATGCAGGTCTCTCCTGTCAAGTACTCTTTTGATGAGGAACAACATGAGTCTCGTTCTCAGACAAACTACTTCTTGCAGGGTCATTGGGGGCTATGGTATCAATCTTCTGATGTTGGAGGAATCTCCTGACAAACTAAGTACACAAATCAATTGCTTACTTCAGTGTCACTATCAGGGCCTGATGAAGAATATGAACCTAGAAAAAGTCTTCACATGCCGCTGTGCTCCATCAATTTGCACTGACTGTGGATTAATTACTATTGTTAGGCAAGCCTTTTTGAATTTGGTCGTATAGCTACTGTGTGAAGCCTTTACCCAGACAACATCCCCTTGAAAGTTTTGTGGTTCAAGTGAGGGTATGGCACCAATGTTTTGTACCCAGTACCTATGTAGCATCTCAGCCAGTGCTGTTGAAGATGAAAGGCTGTCCATGTAAGAGACATTGTACCAATAGACTGCCTCTGGCACTGAACATTGTTTTCTGGCAGTAATGGTCTTGATGCTTCTAGGACTGTGTTTGACAATCCCATTCCTGACTTGGGTGCACTGGAATCTCAAGTACAATTCCAGGCTACTTAAAAAGTTTTTGAAGTTCTTACACATAAATGTAGTGTTGTTGTTAGTCAATATTTCGTTCAGCAGGCCTCACTTGTAGAAAATAGATTCCAGCTGATGAATGACATTAGCGGAGTCTTGTCAATGCAGCAGGTGCCATATTGCAAACCGAGAGGGAACACAATAAGCGTTAGAAAATGACTAACTCTGTAATGGGTCATGTCCATCGCTAACCTGCTCCAGGTTAGCTTTACACCCAGTGTTCCTTTCTTACTGTTATGGTGCCCTATATACAGTGGAATGAACTCTTCCTCCTTCATAAATACTAACCTGCGAGATTTCTGGGGAGGCAGTCAAGACGCAGTGTAACTTGACAGTTCGGACAGACATTTCTATCTGCTGACTAATAACACTGTTATTTTGTATATATGTTCTGTTATTCCAATACACTGGTTCAACCTACCGTCTTGTTATCATGTCTTTCTTCCTGGCCCTAACAGGCAACAAAACTTACAATGCATCAGTGCTGGATCAATTGACTGGCAGGCTTCACAGGCCTTGACAACAGATTCAACATATTTTTTTTAGATACTAATCGGTCAACAGACCTGGAAGAGTGTAAGATTCTCTTGAATCCCAGGTGGACACTTTGGTGGTGGATGTTGGTCACCTGATTCTCATTCAATCTGCTCCCAGCAGTGGCACAACCTCCCTGCACTGCCTATTCTCCTTGCCTGTGTAAATCCAACCATCTCTATGGCACTCGAGTAAGACAGTCTGTGTGGTTTAGACAGGCTTTCACCAGTGTCACATCTATCGTCAAAGCGTATTCCTCCAACAATGCTTGCAATATCTTTAAATGCTGCTATATCAGCATCTTCCTAGTCGCTTCTGTGTTTATCTGAGCCTTCCCAGTCAGGGTGTCAAATATTCATCAATGAACACATGCCGAATCCGTAATCAAGTGAAACACTGACACCTGCTATTAAAGGGACAGATTTATGCCTTTCAATGCTGCATCAAGCTCAGCCAGATTAATGTGCTTGGCATCTTCAGTTGGACGCAATCAACAATCATCCTTCACAATGGTCACCATTCACTTCCTGTGCCACTTCTGTGGCCACAGAACTTGTGTCTACCCAGACTTTCATCTCATTGCCATCCATGCATCAGTCTCCTGTCAGTGTCCATCTCCATGTACTTTGGCCACTGTTTCCTCCAGCATGCAATGGAGGGAGACATTCTTAACCTCATCATCTTATCCAGTAGTCACTTTACTCATGTGCTGCTTCATGAATGCAGTCGCCACTCTGAGCCATTCACACTCAGGGAAATGACCCACCAGTTTTCTACACAGGGAAAAAAAAATGCTCCGAGATGTGACAATATGCGAAATAGCCAGAACATCACCTTCATGTTTCCACTAAAGGATGCCATTCTCCCTCCAGATCTGCATGTCAGAACTTTGACTCCGTTTTCCAATTGCTCTGAATCCTTACAGGCAATAATACTGCAGAAACCAGTTTTTCCTTGACAAAATTCTCGATATATGCTGATATGGCATTCTTAATTGCTGATTTTGATTCAACACTGTGTTGATGGCAGCTCTCATGATGAGGGGCGCCACATTCAATCTGAAAGCAAATTGTGTAAGACAAAAATCACTGACCCTTAAAAAATATAGTCTAAAAGAGTCATAATACCTTATTAATGTGGATTTACAAGTATGTCTTTCATAGGGTCAAGAGTGATACGTCAGCTCCTTGTCCTCACCATTCTCTAAGCTTTTGCAAACACATTCACATTAGCAGTGAATGCTTCCACAAATCCATTCAATTTGTGATAATCCATAACCAGCTTTATCTTCTGCTTGTGCTCTTGTAAAATTACCATCAAGGGAATCAAACCCTTGGGTAGGCCAAGCTCTTTTTCAGAATATGGCAAAAACCATCCATTATGCTGCCACAATAGTTCTTTTTCATACACCACCCGAGCATCATCAGGCACTGTGTATTCTGGAATTTTATTTTTTACTCAACAGGTGCGTAAGTACTCACCTATTATTTTGGTCAAATATCACACTGAAGTCAGGCTTGTCAATAGAAATGGCAGAGCACCAGTTTAAGTTTTCATCAGGAAAGCACACTTCATCCAATGTGGTTAGATGCATGCCTTCAAGCATCCTAATTGTGTTGATTCCAAGAAGATCAAATCCCAACAATCGTCTATCTACGATCAGGGCCTCAACAGTCACGGCATTTCATGGTTCTACCATCAACTGTCAATATTTCCACTTCCTTCTGTCTCCAAAAAGAGCATACCACTTTGCTCACCAGCGTCTCTGAGTACCCAGACTCCACCAGAGCTGCATACTTATGTCCATCAACAAATACCTCTATACTAGTGTTTTAATTGCTTGGGAAGAAGACTGGCACTGACGTCCTCTTCCCTCATGTGTTTCCTTGACATGTGCACTCTGATCTTATCAATTTAAAACACTGCATCTCACAGTGGCTCCTTGGAATGTCCCTGCATACAGTCTCTGGCCATATGGTTAGAACCAGAGCACTTATAGCAAATGACAACCCCCATGCTTCAGTTAGTAGAAAGAACTTCCTTGTTTATTGGGCAGATGCAGTAACTGATCTGTCATGCTTTTTCTCATCAGTTATGATAGCCCAAGCCCTGGTTAGCAACAGCTCCATGGTCATAGTATCAATCCTAATACAAATGTGCAAGCCATACAACAATCTTCCAACTAGTCAAGCCACGCGATGCAATTTGGCCAAAAATTCATCAATCATTTTATCCTGTCAAAGTCATTGTGCCACAAATAGGTTGGTTGGTTGTTTGGAGTTTTCTGACATATCAACCACTATGGGTCACTTAATGCCAAATCCAGTCTGCGCATATATATCAAATATATACACTTTGTAAACACAATTTAAGGATAATGTCCTTGAACCACAGTGCGTTTATTCTGACTCCAGTAAATGATTTTAAATGTTTCTATCTAGCATGAGTTATTTATTTATATCAAGTCAATTGATTTATTTGTATGGTCAATTGATGCAGTTTTTCCACAACCAATTTTATTTACAATGGGTAAAGGGCCAGTGTAGTTTTATCCAACAGTCATTTGATTGTTTAGATTTTTATGGTATATCAACCTTGATCGGTTGAGTATTCTGGGTTATGACAGGATATTATATTTTTGGATATAACCCTGTCTCTCTCAAGAAAGAGAGAACATCACCCATTTCCACCTTCTCAAACAAATTTCTCATATTATCGATTTTAAAATACCACTCTCTGGTTCTAGCTAGCGTGCCACATTCCATTAGAATATGTTTGATCGTGTAAGGTGTTTGACATGTCAAACACTGTGGTGGTTGTTCCTGCATGAGTATAAAAGAATGAGTGAGTTTTGAGTGGGCAATACGCAAGCGTGATATAATGACTTGTCCTTTTCTTGATTTTCTGAAGCCTGATCTCCATTCTCCCAGTGTAGGCTTTATTTGGAAGAGTTTGTTGTTAGTGTTGCTATTCCAACATTGTTGCCATTTTGTCAGAAAGAATTTATATATTTGAGGTTTCAAGTCCATATATGGAATACTGATATTGTCCAGGCTGAGATCTAAAGCCAATTTCACTGCTGAATCAGCTCTTTCATTTCCATGTACTCCAATGTGGCTAGGTATCCAGCACATAATTATATCTTTGTGACTAGACATAGAGTCTAGTCTACTCAGCAATTTAACTATTAATGGGTTTTCTAGTAGTCTGTTTTTCACTGATGTTAATACCGAAAGTGAATCTGAAAATATGATAAATTTGTTGTCTTTGTCGTTGCAAATTATGTTGAGAGCAAGTTCAATTGCACAGACTTCTGCTGTAAAAATGGAACTTTCCATAGGAAGGGCTTTTTGGTATATGATTTTATTAAGTACAGAAGCACATGCTGATCTATTGCCATCCTTGGATCCATCCGTAAATTTATATTGGTGATCCGGATGGTTTAAGAGGATAGTATGAAATTTTTCCAGAAAGGTACTGGGGTATGTTTTTGCTTTTGGTAGTTTGTTTAATTGAAGGATTACTTGAGGTTCTTTGATGATCCAAGGTGGAACTTGAGTGAGTGTGCTTTTATGTATCCTTTTAATAGGAATTTTGGATTCATGGAGAAGTCTCCATTCGAAGGCCAAATGGTTTGATTGAATTTTCTTTTTGTTGAAACTGTTGCTTATATTTAGAATTAAAAATACAGTCATAAACTGGGTTGGTTGGACACTACTTCAATTTTATGTAATATTGGAGAGCCAGCTTTATGTATCTAAGTTATAGAGGAGCTTCATGGGTTTCAGTGTATAAACTTTCAGCTGGAGAAGTTCTGAAGGCTACTAGGACCTGTCTTAGACCTTCATGGTGAATTGGGTCAAGCTTCTTAAGGTAAGATCCGTAAATAATTATACCGTAATCTAATTGGGATTGGATAAAGCTCTGTATAACTTGATGAGGGCTTGACGATCAGCTCCCCATTTTGTATAGGCGACTACTCATAAGAGTTGTTGAGCATGGGCCGTTTTAGATTTTAAAGGTCTTATATGAGGTATGAAAGATAATTTCCTGTCAAATATAACTCCCAAGACTTTGTACTCATTAATGACCGGTATTTCTGTGTCTTCCAGCTTTATGACTGGGTTATTGTGCATTTTCCTCAGTTGACAAAAATGCACACATTTTGTTTTGCTTTTAGATATATTGTATCCGTTTCTATGTACCCAATGTATTATTTTATTGATGCATTGTTGCAGTTGGCGTTCTGCAGTCCTCATATATTTTGATCTGGAAGTGATGCAGAAGTTGTCAACGTAAAGATAGTCATCAATTCCAGTAGTAAGGCACTTTGTTATACTGTTAATTTTTATATTGAAAAGTGTCACCAATAGGATACTCCCTTGTGGGACTCCCTCTTCTTGCTTGTGAAGATTTAAAAGTGTGGATCCAATTCGAGCTCGGAACTCCCTATCTGACAGAAAACTCTTAATAAAGTTTGGCAATGTACCTCGCAGTCCAAGTTTATGGAGATCTTTCATTATTCCAAACTTCCAGGTGGTTTCATAAGCCTTCTCCAGGTCAAAGAAGATTGGTATAAGGTGTTGTTTTTGGATATTGGCCTCTCGTATGGAGGTTTCCTATTTAACCAAATGATCCATTGTTGATCTCTGTTTTCTGAAACCACATTGAGATCTGGTGATAAATTTATTGGATTCAAGGTACCAGATCAGTCTTTTGTTAATCATGTGCTCCATTGTTTTACAGAGGCAACTCGTGAGAGCTATTGGACGGTAGTTGGATGGGTTTGTGTGGTCTTTTCCAGGTTTAGGTATAGGGATGACAGTTGCTATTTTCCATGATTCTGGGACTGTCTCATGTGTGTCCAGCTATTTTGAGGAGGTAGGTCAGTGATTTGTTTGGTAGATGTTTCAGAAATTCATAATGAATTTTATCAGGGCCGACTGCGGTATTGTGTGATGCTTTGATTGCTTCTTTCAGTTCTGCTAATGTAAACGGAAGATTATATTTTTCGAGATTATTTGTCTTAAAATTAAGTTTTTGTTTTTCAACGAGGTTCTTATAAGTAATGAATTGTGGATTAGAGGTGTTAAGTGAGGAATTTTGTGAGAATGTCTTGGCTAGTATATCTGCTATGTCTTCCTTTGTAGTTGCTTCTGTCTGATCTTTTCTAAGATGTCTGAGAGTGATTGGTTGCGGTTTTCCAGATATCTTCCTTATTATCCTCCAAATGTTTGTTTTAGTGGAGGAGCCAATTTGATTGACATACTTTTGTCAACTTTCCTTTTTTGCTTCTTTAATAATTTTTCGGGTTTTTGCCCTGAGCAGTTTGAAAGCATTGAGATTAATGGTGGTAGGTTGTTTATGAAATTTTCGTAAGGCAGCCTTACGAAGGAGGATAGCTGTCTTGCATTCATCATTGAACCAGGGAGTTCTATGTTTGTCTGAGCTTGAGGTTTTTCTGATGAATTCATTGGATATGGAGACTAGAGTTTCGGTAAAATATTTTGTGTGGTCTATAATTTTAGAGTCTGGAAAAAGTTTTTCTTCACAAAGGGTTTCAAAAACTTCCCAGTTTGCCTTGTTAAGTTTCCAATGAGGGAGTTTTTCATCTTTAAATGGTTGTAGAGTTTCAAGAAATATGGGAAAGTGGTCACTACCACATAGATCATCATGAACTTTCCACCCATAGTCCATATAGCTTATGGGATCGCATAAAGTGAGGTCAATGGCTGAGTAAGAACCTGTGAACGGGTTGAGGTATGTTTTTGATTTATTGTTTAGTAGGCAAAGGTTATTTGATTCAATGATTTTGTCTAGGTCTTTACCTTTTCTATTGGTTTTCTGGCACCCCCAGACAGTGATGTGGCTGTTTAAATCACCCAGCAATAAATAAGGTTTTGTTATTTGCTGAAGTAGTTTATTCACTTTAGAGTCACTGATGGGGTCATGTGGAGGGATGTAGATGGAGCAGATGTGTATTGGTTTATGCAGAGTAGCTTAAATAACACTTGCTAGGAGGTCAGTATCTATCTGCATTTGACTTTGGGGTATATCTTTCCTAACTAGGATCGACACTCCTCTAGAGGCTCTTTGTTGAAATAGTTATACATGTGGTATTGTTTAAATTTAATAAAGGTTGTTTCTTTTAAGGTTTCTTATAGGCAAACTATTTTGGGTTTATGGTTGGCCAGTAGTTGGTGAAGTTCCTCATAATTAGCTCGAATTCCTCTGCAATTCCACTGTAAGATTGCATTATTTTGTAATTTCATTGTTTGGTGTGAAATTTGTCTGAATTCGTGTTAGTGTTCTTTTTTTATTTGTTTTTAATGTTCATCGGTTTTCATCCTTTTCAAAAAACTAAACCTGTTTTCTGTGTCAATCTTCGAAGTTGATGGTTCTGTAGGTTGGCTTGTTAAGTTTGAAACCTTTAGACGTTCCCTTGAGGAAGATGGAGTATGGTCTCTCTTGGATTGTGATAGGCGTTTTTCTTTGTTCTTGTTTGATTCAGGGTTTTGTGTATTATTTTCCCCATTGTTGTCACTTTTAGGAGTTGAAAGACAGATTGATGATTGTTGCAAATTCTGTTTTTTGGTGGGAGTAGTCTGTGTCTGTGACGTTTTTTTTCCTATTTCTTTTTCATTCTTTATTTTATCATGGGTTTTATTATTCTGAGCAGAGAATTCCAATTGAAATGTTTGTTGAATACTATTGGTGTATTCTTTCTTTAGCTCTGCCTGGAATTTTGTCCACTCGCTTGAATCTAATTTTATGAGTTTTTCAATTAGTATTGTATATTTTTTATCTTCAGTGTCAGCTCTCCGTGTAACCGAAGCATAGCTTATCTCAGCCATATAGCCTTCTACAATTTTCCTGGCCTCCAGGAAAGATACATTTTTCTTATGTTTTACTGCAATGATTTCTTTTATTTTCCTGTAGACTTCACAAGATCTTGCATATGCTGGATGGTCCTGTTGACAATTTGGACATCTTAGTGGTTTCAAACATTCCTCCTCTTTATGGTTTGGTTCTTTTTCTCCACATTTGGCACATGTCTGTCATCCTCTGCAAGCATCCCTGTGGTGTCCAAATTTCTGACATTTGAAGCACCTCAGGGGAGCTGGAATATACTGTTCCACTTTCTCCAGATAGTATCCTATTTTGACCGTTCTAGTGATTTGGGGCTGATTAAAAGTCAATATATAGGTATTTGTTTCAACTTTTTTGTCACACATTCTTATGTTTATTCTTTTTATATCTATCACTCCCTGTTTTCCCAGGGCCTCTCTTGTTTCTTCTTCTGAGGCTAAAGCCAACTCCTGGCTTCTGATTACACCTTTGGAAGTGTTTAGCCTCTCATGTGGATAGGCTTTGCATTTGGAATCATGAAATTTTTTCATTTTTCGGAGGTTTTCTGCTTGTCTCTTGTTATCCACTTCGACAAGTAAATTTCCATTTCTCAATTTTTTAAATGTTTTTTGGGGGTCGCTTGTGTAGAGATAACTCTTTCAATTAAGAATGGGGAGAATTTAGCGAGACAAACCTCTTCCAGGGATTCAATGATAATGAATCTGGGGAAGTCTGCTGTTTCACCTTCAGAGTCTGATTGTGATAAATTTCTTTTAGATTTTTTATTTAAAGATGCCATGTTTTGGTTTTTATTTTCACTGGCCCTGTGCTCCACCACCCACCACAGAGTCCAACTTGAGAAGGGAATGAACCAAGGGGGAAACCCATTTGCCTTGGCTGAGATGGGGATACACGACCAGTATACTCATATTGAGAGCAAGTCTTGAGCCTCTGCAAAATTTCAGTTGTAGAACTCTTTAATTTAGCAGTGATGAAAAAGTCTTTTACTCTCAACACAGTTGACCCTCAGCCTCCGCCTTCTAGCTCATATAAGATAAAGGGATGTGAAATGTTCCACTAATATAATTTTAATAGTACTTCTGAGATAGAAAGAGATATATATGAGCTAGGGCATGTCGGGACCAGCCGATTGATCGGATCGGGCCTCTCCGACCGTCTGTCTAGCCCAGGTAAGGGATAAAGTGGTGTGTTGAAGGAACATGACCTCTTTGCACCCGGGTCATGAACTTCTCAACCACCAGGATTCAGTCCCCAGGCATTACGGGTCGCCACCCACGGCCAACAGGTAGCCCCCTTGGTGGACTTTTACCCCCTGCAGAGGTGCAGTCGACGTATTCTGAAGCCCTGCCGACAGTGCACGCCACAAATAGGTAAAACACATCTGCTGTGTATGCAATCATAAGGGCCTACTTGATTTGTTCCAAGTATGCCTTTTGCTCCTTACTCAGTTGCTGATACACGGCAAGAGCACCACATCGCAGTCTTAGCAGCAAGACACACTCAACTTTATCTATGGCACAGAGCTCATAGACTAACTTAACATTTTCAATCCATTCTACGATTAGCATGTTATTCATATCACTGCTGAACTCTGGAATCAGCTGGATAAGCAAAGGCATTGCTTGTCATCGGGGGGGAAAAAAAAACAACAACAGCTGAAATAGCTTGTGTAAAAACTGAAAGCACACAAAACAAAAATCTGAGTAAAGCAAATTTGATTAAGCAAAAGAATTCCACTAATCACAGTTTGCTGATACACAGCAATATATATATAAATAAAAAGAAATAGGGTTGTTCCAAAGAAAGAAATTGGTATGGAGTAAAAAGTGTGAGAGGCTGTGAACGTTTTGTTTAAAGTGTATATTTATTGTTGTTGTTGTTGTTATACATGTTATGATACATTAAGTGTCCATAATGATATTATGGACCATTATGGACACTTAATGTATAACAACAACAATAAATATACACTTTAAACAAAACATTCACAGCCTCTCACACTTTTTACTCTCTCTCTCTCTCTCTATATATATATATATATATATATATATATATATTAGTCATCCACATACAAGCCTGTTTCGCTGTATCACAGCTCATCAGTGTGGCTAGACACATCCACTTGCTTCTGGCCAGGATCGAAACTCGACCGATTTGGTGTGAGTCAGAGTTGCTACTCCCTAAGCCATCTCTGCATGGAATCAGAGAAGGGAAATTTTAATGTCTTGTATATAAGCAGTGTATACACATGCCAGTCACCGAAAGAACTCAATTCATTTCTGAAGAGTCACACATATAGCAGAAGTGGAAACTGTTTTTAAAATTTTCTTCTCCAGAGAGCTCAATCATAATGAGAGCATAATATTTTATTTATATATATATTTCTTTTCACCTTTTCTCTACCATTCTTTTTCAATCCTTTTGGTACTGAAAAAAGCGATTAACTAAAAATAAGCACTTACATGAGTATTATTAAGAAACCAAGCTCCCATAGCAACCATAGTAAGATACATGGAAAAACTGCTGGGTAGGAATGAAGAACAAGCAATAAACATGCCTGTGCTAAATAACATTAACCACAACATAAGCTGGCCAATTTTAGCTCCGAACTGCTTGCAGACTCCTCTGAAAGAAAACGAAATATTCAAATTCTTCATTTGTAAAACAATAATCATGTTAATAAACAAAAAAAATTACTATGGTTGTCCATATTAAAAGAAACAAATATTTATAGGTCAAACTAACAAAATAATATGCACAATAGAAGAAAAAGGGAGAATTAGCAAAATTTAGCAACATCTGTACAACATTAAGTCACTTTATAGAATTTTTAATTATTTGCAAATGTTAATTATCAGTATGCTTAATTATTATTTAACTATTATCACAGGTATGCTATTATGGTTAACAGAAAAGAGTGCAGGCAGGTCAAAAGAAATGACACTGCAATTGGCAGTTGATAATAAATATTTATCAATTTAAACTTAATTGAATATTAATCAGAAACCAGTGATTGGACTTGAAAAAAGAGTGGTATTTAATCAAAATCCCATGTAACTTCCCATTTATAGAATTTATATCATATTTTCAAATTCTAATTATCAGATTCAAGAATTCTTCTTTGCTCATTTTTATATATTTTTCTACTAGTTCAGATCCTATCACTTAACTATTAATGGCAAATGGATTAAATTTCAAATCTAAATTGTTTGTACAAAAAAATGATATGAAACGGCCACATAACACATTTCAGTTAATATTCATTGCCTGTTATCCAGTTGTTGCTAGACAGAAATGAAAATCAGCTCTCACAATACAGATGTCCATTTCAATTGTGTATAGTATATATGTTTGTGTATGCATACTTAATTCAATGACAAACCTAAAAACATTACAAAATTTTAAAATGATTAAGAAAGAAATTTTTATTACCAAATAATTTAAAAAAGGTTCAATAAAATCTAATAATTATCTGATAATTTTAAGGTCTAAAAAAGTAATGTTTTTCATCAAGAAATTAGTCATGTCAGTTATTTCCTTCATTCCACATGTGACACTTTTACCTGAATTCGATTTGCATTGTCATAATCATTTTTTAATGTTTAACTTAAATGTACATTATCATTAATTTTTTTTATTTTACAACCATAAACATGTATGCAAAGAGACAGATGAACATTGATAAGCTTTTCGTCTCTAATGATTTTTATTGCTCAGTCTAAAGTTGGGTTGAGAAGAATGTATAATTTCAATATCCAATGTAAAATTCAGTCAAATTGTGTGTGATTGTTGTGTACATTAAACAGCCCAAGTACATATGAGTTACTCATGTACAACACAGATATAGACATTTAGATTACATATGCACATGCAAAGTTACAAACAGACAGTATTTGACTTATTTAGAAATTACTTGGAAATTGTAAACTTGATTGGGATGGTAATTGCTTTTGTATACAAATTAGCGTATTTTAATGGTATTGTGCTAATAATTATTACACTCTATGTAGTCCAAGCAAGCAGAATTATAGTAGTAAGAATCCTAATCTGGCAATCCGATTTTCTCTTTTATTTTCCAGTCACTTAGCTGAAACAAAACACCACAGTTGCATATTTCCCATCACAAGCTCCAATTTTCTGTTTTTCTTGTATTACAATAAAAATACCCAAACAGAGCTGTTTAATAATATAATCTGTAACAATTATCAAACATTAAATAAAAAATGGATTTTATATTTTGTAATTCTTATTTATTGAAAACATTTACTGTAAGAATCTGTTAAGGCTAATTATGATAGCTATTTAAATAAACTTTGATGAAAGAAATATTAGATAGTCTAAATAACAAATTCCTAAATTATTAAATGGGCTAGCTTCCTATTAGGGTATGCAACAGAAAATTATGATTATGGCCCACTAATTATAAAAAAGTAATATAATTATAAATGAGTTATAAGCAACAAAATTATATAATTGCATTTTTATAATGTTAAGCTTTATTTTTTTTACTGTTAAACTTATTATCGCATGATTATTCATACCTTTAGAGAAAACCTTAATTTAAGAAACCAACAGAAACTGGAAACCATGACAAAACTTTTGATTAGTATCATGAAAAAGACTGTAGAAAATATAGGTGAGAGTGATGAAATTTAACAGTTAGCTAAAAAATAAGTTTCAAAATATGTACCTAGTTTCATTTCTCAAAATAATTACAGATGTTTAAACAGAATATCAGACTGGCATCAGGTTTACATTAGCAAATTACAAGACTATGAAATAAATCTAATAAAATCTAAGCTGAAGAAAATCCACTTTTCCAGTGGGTGTTGTTTTAATTGAATGTTAACAATGACAGTACAATGACTAGTACTGTACGAACAGAAGGAATATTTAAAAAAAATGTTTTAAAATTTATAACAGAAAATATCTCTTAGAAATACTATTTCACACTGAAAACAAATGATTCAATAGATGTGCTGTATACAAGATACAAAGGTCATTCAAAAAGATATGAAAGTCGTTCAAAAAGTTGTAAGCCTCATCCAGAAGGAAGAGCCATAGCTGAACGTTTTTGTTGTGGTAATACACAACTAATTTTTATAAAACTAGGAAAACTAATTCAGATTTGTTTTAATTTCTGTGAAATACAAAAGTGAGAGGTGCGTGACAAATCTAAAAATGGATTAAACAGTCCCGAGCATTATGTATTAGCAAGTATGACTTCCAAGGAAATCCATGAGGACATGGTACAAACACTTACTGAGGACTCCTGTTTTTATGCTATTGTGAAGAAGTAGACTACAGAATTCAAGCAGAGCAGGAACAACACAGAAATTGACCCTCGGTCAGGTCATCCAAAAACCTTGAGCACTTATAAGCAAGTTGATTGTGATGGTTTCCGTTTTTTAAGAATTTGAAGGTGTAATATTGTTAGACTACATGGAAAAGAGAAAAACCATTAATGGACAGTACTATGCATCAGAAGTAAAACAACTGAAGAAAGCAACAAGTCAAAATGCATAGGGAAGCTGGGGACAGGTGTGCTCTTATCTAGGATAATACATGTGTTCACACTGCTTTTAAGTTGCAGTAGCTGAAATAGCCAATTGTGACTTTAAATTGCTACTCCATCACCTTACTCACGAGACTTAGCTCCATCTGACTTCTTCCTGTTTCTTAAACACAAATTCTACCTGCATAGTCATTATTTTGGAAATAAGGATGAGATCATATGTGCTGTGGAGGATTTTTGGACACCACCTGCTTCTGTAATAGGATTGCAATGTCTTATTTCTCCAAAACCTTCTGGATAAGGCTTAAAAATTTTTGAACAACACTCATAAATCAGATTAACTTACTTGTAAAAATAAAGTTCAGCAAGTGCACAAATTATTCCCAGTATGCATCGTAGAAAATAAAACAAGAAAATCTGAAGATGAAAAACAAAATAAATTATTTTTCACTTAAAAATAAAGACACTGCTTCTTACATGAATAGTTAAAATATATATTTTATGTTCTCTTGCCAATTCCACCATTTCCTTGAATCCATTAATACACAATTGTCTGTTTAAACATTTGTGTGTACACAGAAGAGTTTCTGTAAAAACACAAACTTCCCAGTTCATTTATCTAATCAGTTTGCAATAAAAATGCTGCTAAATTTGGTTTGCTTATATTATTTACAAGTAAACACTGATTTATAAAACTGATGTGATCTAACAGTCAGCAAATATATAAAAGGTCAGTTACACATGAAAGACAATTTGCAAGATCAAGAAATTTGTTACATTTACAGTACTCAGTTTTTTTTTTATGCAAGTCAAAATATTCACCAAAAAAATTAGCATTAACCAACCAATATTTTCAGGATATAGTGATACTGGTAGGCTAAAAGTCATTGAATAGCAGTATGTAAAAGTAATAGAAGATCATATCATTTTACCTTAACATCATGCTCATATCAAGATCAGTTGTGCTCTAATATCTGGTGATCTGTGTGAATACCAACTTGGCTGTTCATGGCAAGGCAACATAAATTACAGGAGTTCAAAAAAGTTATGTCAGACAGAACATTCTATTTTAGGATAGATTCGTCAGTGTATGATATATCATGTGTAGTAAGAATATAGCGCAGTGGCTAAACATAGATCTTTAATGATCATGACTAGAGATGTCTGACTAAAATTGCCTTTGGTAACAGACAAGCAACACTGGACTAAACCAGACACATATCTAATAGGTCAGCTCAGCATTCTTCAGCTACTTTTGAATATGAAAACAGAAAATCCATCAAGTGTTCCCTGTTAACACAACACCAAGGCAGGCACTTTGCCAGGTTAGATGGGGTCCTACACAATACGAATCACCTATCATTTAACTTTTGACAGCATATATTATTAGGAGCAATTTATTGTGAATTTCAGCTTAGAATATTAATAACTTGTTTTAGAGGTGTCAAGTTTTATTATAAAGAGACCTAAAAGATATAGACTATCAAAACACATACTTAATGAATACAATGTTCCATATGACTGAATTATTATCTAAACTAAATGGAATTTTATCTGTGTGTGTGTGTGTGTGTGTGCATGTGTGTGTGTCTCTGTTACTTATAGACTCCGAAACGGCTGAACCTATTTTCTTGAAAATTTACACAGTTGTACTATAAGCGCCTGCAAGTGTTCTTAGCTAGTTTTTGTGTCGAGGTACCCCCGATAAATGTCAAAAATCGCTAATCGAAAAAATCGGATGATAGAAGGAGTGGTCCAATTTGAATCAAATTTGATACACTCATAGACAAAGACATAAGAAACAATATTCAGAAGTTTCAAGGTTGCAGTTCTTACAATAGTACAGAAAGTCGATAATATATATATATATATATATATATAAAAGGCAAAATATTTGTATGTCTGAATATTTTTCAGCCCTTTTATTTAGTTTTTGCTTCGGGTTTGGCTCTAAGTAGGTATAATTGCAGTTCTTAGTCTCAGCCATGATACCATTTACGCAGAGGACTTATTTAACCTTCAAAATTCAGTTTACGACGAAAAAAACTTATTTGATATTGATACCAGGAAATCAAAATTTGACTTACATCCATTCATTTTTCTTTCAGTCTATGGTTTCGCTTTAACTGGAAACAACTATTGCTTTTTAGTCTTTCGTATCAACGTCCAAAGAGTTTGAGCTCCAGGACCATAGATTAGTTTTAAAGCTTTCATTACACCCAAGCAACGCTGGGCTATACTGCTAGTTTTACATATTACTATTGGCTCTGACATTCTGTAACTGTCATTAGTCCTTCACCATTGAACTTTTCAACTGTTTTGAACTTAACATTATTTGTAGCAGTTTTTATTGTATTCCAGAGATCTTTTAAGCTTGAATGTGTTTTCAATTCTCATATACATGTTTAAGAAAAATGGAAAAAATACCGACAACTGTTCCAATAATAATCTTCTATCAACTGCAAGTGTAATGTTCTGCCTTGTATCCCAAGGAAGTGTTGTTTTATACTGAAGGACACTATCAATATTCAAATACAACCCCTGATAAAAATTATGAAATTAGGACATGGCAATATCTCGTCATTTTACAGCTGAAATAGATGTAACCCTAAGTTCTATGCTAACAGTTTCTTTTATTGCACTTCTCACTTGTGGAAATCTCTCCCAGCTTCTTGCTTTCCAGTCAGGTTTGATCTTAAAAAATATAAATGCAATGTCAATCAATATCATCTACCTTCTTAAGTCTTGTTCTTTCATTATCTCTCTTTAATAGTGTTTTTTTTTCTCGTATTCTCTGACACTCAGTAACCACTTGCATTTTAGTGGCTTTATTGCCTTGCTTTGGATGAAATTATTATAATAAAAAAAAAAAGGGGGTCAAGCATATTTTCCCAAAACAAATCCTTTAGCCAATCAAGTTTAGAACCATTTGTTCACACCAGTCATGCTGTGTGTATTTGTATCTTCTTGGAGTGTA
Source organism: Ascarosepion bandense (assembly GCA_037127315.1). Taxonomy (NCBI): domain Eukaryota; kingdom Metazoa; phylum Mollusca; class Cephalopoda; order Sepiida; family Sepiidae; genus Ascarosepion; species Ascarosepion bandense. Next base: position 1,478,512 of record JBBBDQ010001666.1, on the reverse strand, counting down.
GTTGGTAGACGAATTAATGACCGCTTGGATCTGTTCTCCCAGCTGCTTCACGTAGAACCCTGAACACTGCTTTACTTGGGACTCCGTTTCCTGCGCACCGTAAACAAAATGCTGTCTCCCAAACACTGGTGTAGCCTTCACGAATCACCAACACTGAACTGTCTCCGAAACAGAAGTTGGCTCTTTTTATGTGTTTTTGGTCTCGAGCAAGAAACCATAATTTCTCGCTTCTGAAAAGCCTCATTTTCACCAATGACGCATGCGCCATGTCATTCCAAAAACTGCCTTGCATGAACTCGCCTCATGGTTCCATGACATCTACGAACGCATGTGCAGACAAACTGCCTTCTCTTGCTTCGGTCAAGGTAAGTCTCCACCACACTTCCCCCCTGATCTCATCATCACAAAAAGTGCATTCGGGAGCGAGTCTCTTTTGGCGAGTGCTCCTTCAGAGGGGTACAACACAAGGTTCATCCTCAGACGGGCTGTCATCTGAGGTTTCATTATGCATGTCAACGTCCGCTGTTAGTAGACTATCAAAGCCATCACTTGGTTGCCCTGACTCCAAGTAAATAAACCGCTCACTCTCTTCTGTGTTGGTTTCATTGCCCAACGATGCATATGATCCTGAAAACGGCCACAGGTCTTTGATATGGCGTGGTACCCCATCAATTCTCACTGTCTGCGGGCTGACAATTTCGGTTGCCCGCCCGGTCCTGGACTTGGTTGTGCATTTGCTGTGCGGAGTTTTGACCCAGACAACGTCACCTTCTTCATATCCCCCTCTGATCATCCGTGGTTCTGGTTGGGGTTTGGCTTCAATGCCTTTTACTCTGACGTGGTAATTATGCAGCGCATCAGCTGGTGCCATGGAAGGCGAGACGTTGTCCTTTAGCATGACATTATACCAATAAATGGCCTCCAACGCGGAACAACCTTTCCTTGCTGCGATGATCTTAATGCTTCTGTGGCTGCATTCTACAATTCCATTACCAGCCAGTGAATATGCGCACCGGAACCTCAACTGCACACCCCAGCTGTTTGCAAACTCCTTGAAGTGTCTGCAAGTGAAGGCAGGGTCATTGTCAGTTAATATTTCGGTTGGTGGGCCCCATTCAAAGAAAATCATCTTCAACTGGTGAATGACACTATGTGCATCTTGCCGAAGCAATGTCCGCCAAATTGCAAACCTGGAGGGACCGGAATCAATGAGCATTAGAAAATGCTCGCCATTGTAATGGGTTATGTCCATTGCTACTCTACTCCAGTTGTTTACCACACTCAATGTTCCTTTTTTCCAATGAACTGGTGCTGGATCTATTGCCTGGCAGGCTTTGACAACCGATCGTACAATTTCTTTTGACATGGTGGGTCGATAAGTCTGGCGAAGTATAGTGTTTGTTTCACGCACATATGTCCACTTTCTTGGTGGACATCAGCCACCTGACTTTTATTCAGTCGGCTCGTCGTTGCTGCGCAACTTTCCGGGACTGGCTCTTTTCCGTTTGGAATGGCCACAGCTCCTTGTCAATGTGGATTTGTAAGTAGGCATGTCACAGATCTAAAAGAGACACATCAACTCCTTGTTGTCGCCATTCTCTGAGCTTTTGCGCACACACTTCAGCGTCAGCAGTGAATGCTTCTACAAATCTGTTCAATTCTCGGTAGTCGAGTACCGGCCGGACCTTGTGTTCCTGCACGACTGCCATCAAAGGAAATAGAACCTTGAGTGGACCAAGTTCCTCCTCAGGATATGGCAGCAACCATCTGTTACACTGCCATAGCAAGAGTTCTTTCTCATACACATCCCGGGCATGGTCTGGCACAGTGTACTCTTGTACGTTATTCATCAGCTCACCGGGCGAGCGACCACTTGCCCATTTCCATGTTGCAGTCCACACTTTTTGCCTTTCATTGAATGCCACACTGAAATCGTGCTCATCAATAGAAATGGCGGCATATCCATCCAGGTCTCCAAAGTATGCCTCACCTGATTCAGTTAGGCGAACACCTCCTAGCTGTTTGATCGTGTCGATGCCAAGGAGGAGGTCAAAACCCAACAATTGTCCATCCACAACTAGGACCTCAATGTTCACGGGCTGAGCCTGCCCAACTTCCACTTTTATTCTGCCATGCCCTCGGCACTTCAAAGTCCTTCCGTCAGCTGTCAGCACTCCTACTTCCTTCTGTCTCCAATGGCGACACACAGCTTTGCTCACCAGCGTCTGTGGGCAATTTCTTGGTTTTCACTTGCTCAGGGAGGAGACTGGCGCTGACGTCTCCTCCCCTTGGGCATTTCCCTGGCATCTTGATCATACATGTCCAAGTTTATTGCATCTGAAGCATCGGGTTTCATGGTGAGACTTCCGCACTCGACCATCTGACCTCACTTGGCATTCCTGCATACAATCCTTCGCCATGTGGTTGAGCCCAGAGCACTTGTAGCAAAGAAAGGTTTCACTGCGTAAGTTATCAGGGAGTAACTCTGCATCCGAATGTGTTTTGCTAGTGGATGCAGCGACAGATTCCTTACAGCTTCTGTTGTCAGTTATGATAGCCCGTGCTCAAGTCAGAAGCTGCTCCAATATCATAGTCTCCATTCTGGACGAGACACGAAGAAGTTGCCTAACATATTGTGTCAACCCCTGAAACAAACGCACATATCATCCACCATTTGGGCAACGATCCCTCAACCAGCCGAGCTAAACGATGTAGTTCAGCTAGAAACTCGTCTAACGGTAGAATCCGCTCAATTTTATCCACAGCACAGAGTCCGCAGACCAACTCTACATTTTCAATCCACTCAATGATTGGCATATCAGTTGCAGCACCACCGAACTCAGGAATCAACCAGACATCAAAGACTTTGCTTGTGTGTATTTGTATCTTCTTGGAGTGTAGTTGGTAGACGAATTAATGACCGCTTGGATCCGTTCTCCCAGCTGCTTCACGTAGAACCCAGAACACTGCTTTACTTGGGACTCAGTTTCCTGCACACCGTAAACAAAATGCTGTCTCCCGAACACTGGTTTAGCCTTCACAAATCACCAACACCGAACTGCCTCCAAAACAGAAGTTGGCTCTTTATGTGTTTTTGGTCTCAAGCAAGAAACCGTAATTTCTCGCTTCTGAAAAGCCTCGTTTTCACCAATGACACATGAACTGTGTCATTTCAAAAACTGCCTCACATGAGCTCGCCTTGTGGTTCCATGACGTCTGTGAACACATGTGCAGACAAACCGCCCTCTCTTGCTTTGGCGAGGTAAGTCTCCACCACACATGCAACAGTCACCCACTCTACAGCAAAGTCCTCCAAAGAAAGTCTCTTACTCTCCACCAAAATCTTGACTTTCAGCCAGTATCGGAAGAACACAACTAAATGATGGGAAGAAAGAGGCAATGCTCTGTAAACTTCATTCAACTGTATTGTCTATATCACCATGCACATTATAGCTAGCCAGCTAAGTGCTTCCTTCTGTCAAACAATAAGCTCATACTGCTACAAACAGAACTAGCTTCCAAAACAAAGAGTATGAAAACAGAAAACCCATTAAGTGTCCTTGTTAACACAACACCAGACACAGCACTCCATCTGGGCGTCTGGCAATGCTAATTGGACGCAAGAAAATTGGCAACTTGTGGCATCTGATATATGGCACTGCTTCATGACCTAGTGCATTCCATACAGCCAACAATAATAACTTATTCATGCAGCATGCAAATCATGTACTCATGAATAAGTTCACACAACAAACACACAAACATGCAGAAAGTGTTCTAAATAGATTCCTCCATTACACTGCAGTGGATGCACTCTGAAGAAATTGCAAGTCCTTCTGCGAAAGATTTTTGCCTAAACAGAGTGTAATCTGAATCATCGGCCAGGTGAGTGATGAGGCATTTCAATCCAGATGCCCAAGGGTATACAGAGTAAAACTCCTCTTTAGTCAAATCAAGCATAAACCAAGCAAATCATTGAGAACAGCCCCCAAATAGATAATATAATGTCTCTAGACAACAGTCAGATGTCAGAGAAGCCAACCTGTATCCAAGATAGAACTCTCAGAGCATGTCAGCATTCATGGTAGAAAGATCACTCATTTTAGGACAAATGGCATGCATGCTCCTCTAAGCCAGGAAGATTTTCTTGGCATCTCCCTTTCAGAAGTTGCAATTCTCATCATCCTGTGTGCACATCCAAACTAAGGGATTGCAAATGAAACATGTAACAATAGGTCTCAGTGATCATGATTCCAAAGCCACACTCAGAGGCAACAGATTTCATGGTGCACCATAGGAGTTGTCAGCCCAGAAGAGACAAAACAGAGCTCTCTAGTTGAACTAGTTCTGTGAACAAGGAGAGGCAGTATTAAAAGATGGTAAAGGATGAAGTGGTAGATATATGTTAACACACACATCAACCCTCCACTTCAAGGAATAATTCCTTTGTTGGCAATGACTAACTGTAAATATGATCATTTCTAGAACTTCCAAGCAATTCTTCTCCATTTGAGGATTGGGAGACAACCAGATGCCAAGTATCTTGCAAAGCACATCAATCCAACAGAAGAGAACTGAGAGAGGACAATCTTTCAACAAACCCAATCACTAACCTACAGGCTTATCACAGTTAATTTTGGCCCCTGTAACCATCTCATGCATCTGGATTTCTTTGCGAATTTCATTGATGTTGCCACTGCTCATTACAAGTATGAAATCAGCATAGGCAGTGTATCTGACTAAGATGGTAGTACCAGGAAACAAAATACTGCTAAGAACAGGATTTACCCTCATCCTGTACACAAAATTCTCCAGTACAAGGACATAGAACAACGGCTAAAGTTATCCTTAGATCCATCTGTAAATACGGTGTTATATTTGGGAAAATAGTTCAGGATTTTATTTAGAGCTTCCTTAAAAATGTGTGGATGTGTAGTGTTTTTGTTGAGGTTACTTAGTTTGAGTTTCACTTTTGGTTGTTTTATTTCCCAAGGTGTAATAGTTGGTTTGATGGTGTCATGTATGTTTTTAAGAGGAATATTAACTTCTTCAATTATGCTTTCCATTCAAAGTCCAAAAGATTGCATATTTTAGTTTCATATAGAATTGTAGTGCTAATTTCTGCCTTCGTAGAGCTAAAACTTCTACATACAAATTTTCCACTGGAGATGTTGTAAAGGCACCCAGTGCCAGTTGCAGTCCTTGATGGTGTATTGTTTCTATTATTTTTTTATGATTTTCAGGTTGATCCATAAATGAAGCAACCATAGTCTAATTTGGAGGGAACTAATGTTCTATATAATTTTAATAACGTACTTTTATCTACGCCCTAATCAGTGTGCGCCACCACTCTCATTAATTGAATGGCTTTATTGCATTTTACTATTAATTGCTTTATATGGGGAATAAATGTTAATTTGGAATCAAAAAGAAGCCCAAGGAATTTATGTTGCTGTACAACAGGAATTTCTATGCCATTCAATTTTAAAGCAGCGAATTTTTTGTACTTGGCAAAAATGCATGCATTTAGTTTTGGTCCGAGATATTTTAAATCCATTCTCAACTGTCCACTGACTTATTTTATTCAGGCACTGTTATAATTGTCGCTCGATTAGGTTCATGTTTTTAGATGAATAACAGATCAAGAAGCCATCCATATATAAGGATCCTTCGATGCCAGGTTTGAGGGATTTTACAATATCATTAATTTTTATACTAAACAGCGTTATGAATAATATACTTCTTTGTGGGACACCTATCTCCTGGGTCTTTGTGTCCGAGAGTGTGTTACCTATTTGTGTTTTGAAATTCCTGTCTGTTAGGAAGTTGTTTATGAATTGGGGTAATCTTCCTTTCAATCCAAATGATTTTAGATCTTTCATTATGCCATATCTCCAAGTTGTATCATACGCCTTTTCAAGGTCAAAGGAAATGGCAGTTAGATGTTCCTTTTTGATGGAGGCATATCAGATAAAGGTTTCCAGTCAGACTAGTTGGCCAATTGCACTTCTGTTTTTCTGGAACCCAGATTGAATATTTGTAATTAATTTGTTTTTTCCAGGTACTATGTTAGTCTATAATTTTGTTTTTTTTAATTATTGTGTTGCCTCAAGCAAAGGCATTTTACTGCCACTGTTGTGCAGGGGGTTACATAAGAGGAATGTTATGAGGAGTGAAAGGTTGCAGTGGGTGTCGGGAAGAGAGTACTGATGAGAGTGGGATGGACAAGGAGGAATGTTATGAGGCGTGAGAGGTTGCAAGGGGTGTGAGGAAGAGAGTAGGAGAGGGAAGAGAGTACTTATGAGAGTGGGGTGGACAAGGAGGAATGTTATGAAGAGTGAGAGGCTGCAGGGGGTGTCAAGAAGAGAGTAGGAGAGGGAAGAGAGTACTGATGAGAGTGGGGTGGATGTAGAAAAGCATGAGAGAGAGGATGTAAGTTAGTGAGACAGGAGATGACTATTTACATTTAAATTCTTGGAGATTGTAACTGTCAGGATAAGAGAATTCCACAGGCGAAAAGTGCGAGAAAAGAAGCTGCTGGAGTAGAATTTGCATTTACAATTTATTGGTTTCACAGTAAAAGGGTGGGACCTCATTGCTAATTTTGTGGCTCGAGAAAATTCGTATATAGGGGGTACCAGTGAGCTAAGTTCATCAGAGCAGAAGCCATGAAAGTATTTGTAGAAGAGACACAGGGAAGCCAGACTGTGTCGGTAAGAAAGCGACTGTATCCTAGCTGCCAAGTCGGGATCAGTCACATTAAAGATTCTCCCTGGATTCGGTCAAAAACACCTAAGTGGATAGCAGGAGCACTGGACCAGATATGGCAGCAATACTCAATGCACGAGCAGATGGTAGACTTGTATATGTGCAGGATTGTTTGGGACAGGAGAAAAACTTCCTAGCCCTACACAGAGAACTGACTTTCTTAGCAGCGCATTTAGCTATGGGTTCTATATAGTTATTCCACTTGAGGTCTGGTGTGAGAGTTAACCCGAAGAGGCGTAGTGTTTTGCTTTCAGGGAGAGAATCCATGTTAGTGGGCAGGAGGAACGATTGTCTGTGGTGGTTATTAGATAGCAACTTCGTTTTGGAAGCATTAAAATTTATGGGCCATTTCTTACCCCAGTCCACCACGGATTGGAGGTTCTTTTTAAGCTCGGCAGTGACATTTGCTTTTTCAGCCTCAGTAGATTTTTGATCGAGACGAAAGTAAACCGTAGTGTTGTCAGCATATATGCCCACTTGGAATCTTATTACATCAGGGAAATCGTTAATATAGATAAGGAAAAGCATAGGACCTAGAATAGAGCCTTGAGGAACACCCGCATTCATGTGATAGTATTGGGAGGCTTGTCCATTCAATACCACCCTCATTGTACGGCATTTATCATTCTTTCCAGGATTTTACAAGTGCAACTTGTCAGGGAAATAGGTCTGTAGTTTGTTGGGTCTGAGCAGTTTTGATTTTTTTCTATGGGAACTATGATAGCCTGTTTCCATAGTTTGGAGATGTTGCCTGTTGTCTATATGTCATTATAGATGGATAGTAGATAGTCCCTTAATATTTTGGGGAGGTTCCTTAGCAGTTCATAATGTATTTCATCTGAGCCTATGGCTGTGTTATGAGCCTTTAATATGGAATCTTGAAGTTCGTTCATTGTAAAGAGCTGATTATAATCCTGGGAAATATTTGTTTGGAAATTGATTTGGTTTTTTTCTTCTCTTTCTTTGATCTTCTGAAATTCGTAACGAATGTTTTTGGAGGATGAGTTTACTTCAAAAATCTCTGCCAAAAGGTTTGCTATTTTTTTTCTGTTTGTAGCTTTTTGGTTAGTATGTATGAGATACTTTAGTGGGGTACTACTTTTGCCAGATATTTTCTTTATCATTTCTCATATAGTTTGGCTTTTTGTGCAGATATTTATTTTGGATATGTATTGTCTCCAAGTTCTTCTTTTGACTTCTTTAAATATTCGGCAGGCTTTAGCTCTGCAGTTCTTGAATGTGTTTAAGTTTCCTTTTGTAAGTTGTTTTTTAAATGTTTTTAGAACTGCTTGTTGTATCTTCACAGCCTTTCTGCATTCAGTGTCAAATCAAGGCTTAATTTTCTTTATGGAAGGTGACGTTTTGGGTATACTTTCATTTACTATTAGAAGTAATGTTTCAGTAAAGAATGTAGTGGGGTCCATTTTTTGGTTAACTTAGGGATTAATTTGCTCTGGCATAGCTGCTGGAATTTTTCCCCGTTAGCTTTCTTAAACTTCCAACATAATGGGATGTATGATTCTCCAATATTATAGGGAAGTGGTCACTTCCACAGTTATCTTCATAAACTTTCTAGTCATAATCAGGGAGTATGATAGGTTTGAACGTTGTGAAGTCTATAACAGTGTAAGTACTTGTTCCTGGATGAAGATATGTGTGTTGTTTCTTGTTAAATAGACACAACTGTTTTTCTTCAATTATAGATTCTATAATTTTGCCTCTTCAGTTTGGTTCTCTACTACTGAATATCTCATTATGACTATTAAAGTCTCTTATCAAAATGAATAGGTTTGGAAGTTGCTTGATAAGATGCTTTAGTTCTTCCACTTTTATCATATTATTAGGAAATATGTAGAGAGAGCATAGAGTTATATTCTTGTGAAGAGTTAATGAAACTGTTATTGCTTCCATGTTTGTAACTTTATTTCTTTGTGTGCTATTTTGTTATTAATGATTATAGTTGCACCACCTGAGGCTTTATCAGCCTGCTTGTTTATGTAGTTACATGAGGTGTAATTTTTAATGTTTATTGTGTCATTTTCTTTCAGGAAAGTTTCCTGTAAGTAAACAACATTAGGGAATTGATTTGAAATGGGGAGTATTAGTTCATCCAAGTTGGCTTTTATACCTCTTATGTTCCATTGGATTATTTTGTTTGTCATATTTTTAGATTTTCGGTGATTTGTTCTTCCGTGACCATTGTTTCATTTGAGTTTTCTGTTTTCTGTCTCCTGTTTATTGCCTCAGATTTGTTTTGAGTTGGGGTTTTTGCTCTTGATAATAAGCAATCTTTGTCTTTTTCTTTTTTGGTGAGTTTTTTGTTCATTAGGTTTCATAGTTTTTATCATTTGTATCCATTGTTTCCAGAAATTAAAATCTGTTTTCAGTTTAATTTCTTGTTTTTGAAGTAGAGCGTGATCTATCTATCTTAGGTTTTTGCATTGGTTTGTCTGGTGGGTTTTTTTTTTCTTCTTTTTCTTCATGTGCTGAATTTGAAGTTTTTCCGATCAGTTTTTGTGTTGTTATTGTTTCTGAAGAGTATACATTTTGGAGTTGTGTTTGGGGTTTTGAAGTAGCTGAGTATTTATTTTCGAATGTTTGTGGGTTGATTTCATGTTTTGTTTTATTAATGTTTTTTAATTCTTTCATCAGTTCCCTCATCTCTTTGAGTAGTTTTGTGATATCTTCCATTTTAATTTTTTTTTGTTATTATTTTCAAGGGTATTTTTTTTTTTTTGCTATTTCTGCATATTTTGTGGTTGCCACCATTTGTCTTGCCTCCAGGTAGGTTACATTTTTTGTATATTTCAAACAAATTATTTTTTCTTTCTTCCATGTCTCACAGTTTCTGGAACTGGCATGATGGTTTCCCTGACAATTGATGCACTTATAGTTTTTTTTGGCAGTCTATATGTCTTGTTCTCCACATCTCCCAAATACCAGTAGACGTGTACAACGGTCCTGGTGGTGTCTATATCTTTGGCATTTATAACATTTCAAGGCATTTGGAATGTACTGCTCTATTTTTTATATATTATATTCGATTTTTAGTTTCTTTGGTGTGGTGGGTGTATTGAAGGTCATGATGTAGGTATTTGTTTCTTCAATTTTAATTGTGATTCTCTTCACTTCTGGTACTCCCTGGCTTTTCAATTCTTTTTTTATTTCTTCTATTGAGCACAGAGTTAATTCTCTACTGCGTATCACATCTTTAGAAAAATTTAACCTTTCATGAGGGTAGGCATTAACCTTCAGGTTATGGAACTGCTTTATCTTTAGTAGGGAATTTGCTTATTTTTAGTTTTCTATTTCTACAAGCAATGTTCAATTTCTCAGTTTTTTAACCGTTTTGGCAGTGATGTTTGGGACTTTTTGAATAAGGAAAGGTGACAGTGTACTTAGGGGAGTTTTCTCAACTGATTTTAATACAATAAATTGGGGAAATGCTTCTTTATTATAGTTCTTATCCTCGGAGTCTAAATCCTTATCTAGTCTCTTGGAGTTTTTTCTGGTAGCCATTTATTGCTTTTATTTTCTTCATTATCTGTGCTCCCCACCCACCTCGGAGTCAAGTGTTGGGTAGCAGCCAGCAAGGAAACTCATTCACCTGGGCACTACAGGGCTACATGTATAGTATACTCCTATATAGGAAAGTCTCGAGCACCCGTATGTCTTTAGTTTTGCTGGCCAAGTCCAGAGGCACTTCAGGTGGTATACAGCCATGTCATGATCTTTTCTTCCCACACTGATTGACCCTAAGCCACCACTTTCCATCACATTTTGCGGGTAAGGTGTTAATACAGTTAGTGTAGGGTTTGGGACTGGGAAAGTTAATTGTTAGTTGTTTTGAGGTGGGTTAGATGTGATGGGGCATGACACGACTAGCCGATTGATTGGATCGGGCCTCTCCGACCGCCTGTCTAGCCCAAGTAAGGTCCAAAGTAAGGTCCAAAGTGGTGTGTTGCAGAGTCATAGCCGCTTAACTCCTGAGTCATGACTTGATTAACCACCAGGATCCTGTCCTCAGGCATTATGGGTCACCACTCAACAGGTAGCCCCATTGCAGGATTTTTACCCTCTGCAGGGGGATAATCAGTGTATTTTGAAGCCCCACCAAGAGGGCGTCTTCAACCATAGTTTTTGGGGTTGCATACATGTGACAAATCCATGAGAAACTGTACAGCTTGAATTTGGCTGTAAACAAGACAGTTTCCAAGGAATGATGATTCATATCAAAGGCCTAGATTAATGCAAAATTGATCAGATCAGTTTTCAGTCAATCACACTAACCAAATGAAACTATCTTCGATCAACACAAACCTATACAGAGGATATCAGATGATCTAGCACAACCTGCAAACAGTGTGCCATAACATTTGCAAAACATTGATTTTATACATTGAGGGTTGCAAATGACTAATCCCATACTCTTTATGTTTGTTCTTAAAGTTTAAACACTGGGAACAGTCCCCTTTTCAAACCAGTAATTTAAGAGCAGCTCCAGAAAGGAGACAAAAACAGACAAAAGACTCATGTACTCTTCTTAGGGTAATCCATCAACGCCTGGAATCCTGTCCTTCCAAACCTTCAACACTTTCCAGATTTCTTTTCTTTTTTAATTTAATAAGGAGAGTAGCTTGAATGATTAGGAAGAAAATTAAAAATGAAACACATTACTTCCTAATGTTTTAAAACAATAAAATTAAATTCTAAAAAGAATCAAACCCAGATTTAACTAGACGAAATACAGTAAAATTGTGCAAAACCAAGATTTCCAACACTATCCATTTCATGCCTATAAAAAAAAAAGATTAATATGTTATCCAAATTACTTGTACCCTGAAAAAGTAGAATTCATACATTTGTTTACACTAAACTACCTGTAGAAAATATGTTTGGTTGCAGAAAATAATGATCTAAATTATTTGAGACAATAAAACAAAACATTTGTCTGTTTTAAACCCCAAGATTTTAAATTTATTTATGTTGAATCCTCTAAGAAACCAATTATCTACATAAGAAATGTATCAGATGGGGTGGATGAATTGTTTTTTTTAAAAGCAAGGATTTCAGAATGGCTGAATAAGAAGATTAGGTATTTAGTTTTGAAGCAACAATTTAAGTATATTTATATTTTGTAGCATAAAAAAAAGAAGATGAATGATGATGGGGGAGGGGCAAAAGATGCAGTGCGATGCTCACTCGCTGGCAGGCCAGCTGTTTTTCTTTCTTTCTTTCGTAGCCTCAAAAAAATGGATTTCAGGTTTCCTTTTCTTGGCCCAGTACACAGGGCAGTTGTGAAACAGACACCAACTAAGCCGCTTCTCTTTCCTCTTTGTCAATCTGACTGTCAATCCGCAACTTCAACAAACACAATCCACCAAGAAAATCCTATTATATTTATTTTATAAAAATACAAAATTGTGGCACAAGGCTGAAAGGGGAGGGGTAGAGATTGGTCAACACTAGCTATCCTACACCTAGCTAAACACTATCACAACCCATTCACTCATTACAATTAGCTCAATCACCCCAAGAACCCATCCATCACCTCCCAATCCTTCATACACCACAATACCACATATTTATAAGGAGCACCTGAAAAGGAGGAAACAAACCCATGACAATAAGAATGCAGCTATATACAATATATAATTTAAAACATTTAATGAAAAATGAAATGATTGGAGGGGGATGAACCAAATAACAAATTAAAATACAACAAAACAAATGATGTTAGTAAGACCCGTCCATCATACAAAAAAGTGGCCACTGTATTCCGCCAAACGGCGAAATCAAGAAGCACACTTGCTAAGGGAGTGGGGAGGGGTTAAAATAATTAAAGGAATGGGAAAATCGAAGACTGACCCATCTGAGATGAAAGGGGGCCAAAACAAACTGAGTAGGTTGGGAATCTCGAATTGGATCATAACAAAACTTTTGTTGAAGTCTGTCAAAGTCAAATATTTCCAATCAGTTCTAATCTTAATTTTGAGCTGATGCTCAAAATATCAGATCAGATCCTGATCTGAAAGACGCTGACCTCACAAGACTTCCTCCTTTTGCGTTGTCTAAATCATCATTCAAGCCATGGCTAGCACTGCCAGAAACACCATACGCTTCATCCCAGAGAACGGGGGCGACACATTATCACAGGCAAATGCACAGTCAATGAGCACAAGCTCTCGCAGCGCTATACGAGCAGTCAACTCGCCAACCCGATCCCATAGAGGGCGAACCCACGAACAATGGTAGAAGGCGTGCAAAGCCATTTCTTCCAAACCAAGGTTGCAGTGTTCACAATCTGGCAAATCCACAGGGCCCCAGTAAGAGACAACTGGTTCCAAACTGATCGCCAGGTAGGCGAAAACTCAGTGTTGCTGAAATAATCGGTACCTGGCGCCCAAGACACAAGCGATACTCATCCTCTGACAAGCAGAGCACATCACATTCAACATTCAAGGAGAAAACTCGATCGCCCTCAAGGCTTATGGCACCGCCTCGAAATGGGGGAAGCGATAGTAAGGATAGGGAACATGTCCCTCACAATCCCCATTAGCAATGAGTTTTCCAAAATCACACACCTGAGAAAAACCAACCTTGAAGCGACCTCATGGCTCATCAAGTGCAGCATTCCCAGACCCCCATGACACGGATGCTAGACACAGACAGGTTTGTTGATGTAGTGTTTGTGTCCTCTCCGCAAAGTGGAGAATAGCAAACGCTCGATCGCCTCCCTGACAGTACTGACAACCGGTAAAGGATAATGGGAAATACGTATGTAACACATACCTAAGCCAAACGCTTTAAGGACAAATTCCTTCGACGCCAAATCTCAACCGACTCGCCGACCTTTGCCATTACTTCTGGCCAATTTTTCTCCAACTTGAGATCGGGCCCAAACCACACTCCAAGAATGCAGACAGGGCTGTCCATCCAGTTGTACCGTTCAAGCGCCTTCTGTACCACCTCAATGTCACTCTGGGAGGACACGAAAATAGTGACGTCATCAGCGTATGCGGAAACCCTGGCTCAAGAAGCACCAGGGACAGTGATTCCACATAGGGCCAGACTGCAAGCCTTGTCCCTGAGCTGGCGAAGGAGGGGCTCCAATGTTAAAGCATAAAGTAGGGGCAACAGTAGACAACCCTGTCGGATCAACACAGTGCCAGAACACCCGACAACTTTCCGTTTACCTGTACCACAGCCGTGAAGGATTGATATAGGAGGCAAATCCATCAGCGGAAGTTGGTTTCGAATCCAGCGGACCACAGGACAGCCGCCAGGTAACAATGGTCAACCCTATCAAATGCCTTGGACTCATCCAAATTGATCAGCATGGATTCTTCGTCATCTTTTATCCCCTCTATGATTGTGCGTATCAGATGCAGGTTGCTCTGAATTGTTCAGCCCTTCAAAGCATAAGTCTGCTCAGGTCCCAACAGAGACTCAGCAACTAATTGCAAACAATTTGACAAGATCTTGGCCAAAATCTTTAACTCTGTGTTATGTTAGAGTTATTGGTCGGAAACCCTCCAGCATCTTCCCAACATCCTTGCCTTTTCTAAACAGCGTGATCACACTTCTGGTGAACCGGTTGGAGATGGACCCTTCCCAAAATAGTAGTTGAACACAGCAGTCAAAATAGGGACAAAGATGTGCAACAGCCTCAAGTACAATTCATAGGGCAAACCATCAAGACCCGGCAATTTGTCTCTGTTGACCTTCTTCAAAGCCGCGTAGAATTCACCCTCCGTAATCTTTCCTTCACAGCTAGCTGCATCAGCCGACAAAAGCTGAGGTAAGTCAGCCAAATAGCTGCAAAACTCCTCATCATGGAGACCAGGATCCTTGGTAAACAGGATCTTGAAATGCCGCCAAAACGCCTCGCACATGTCGTCAGTCGACCAAACGGTATGTCCCTCCGGGTTGCGAACCTCTCGAATGTACCAGTCACTGCCTCGGCAAAACTCATCCTTGCGCAGTTCTGCACCCATGTTCACAGCTTCGGAAGACATCTTGCTTAACCTATGTCTAATTATCTGACATGTAACGATTGCTAGTCAAATGTTCCAAGGCCTCCTTAGCTACGCCTATCTCTAGGGGATCCCCACCAGCTTCCGCCCGGGAGTAATTAGCTCTAAATGTCTACACCTTGTCAGCCTTATCTAGTTTGAGCAGTTTGCTGAACTTGGTGGTGAAAGACCTAATATTATTCTTAAGATTCTCCCACCACTTATTCCCAATGACTCCCCAGTTAACGCCCACTGCACTAAGTTAATTAGCTGGCACTGGAAGTCCCACCTGTCCATTAAGGACACGCTGAACTTCCAGTAACCAGCCATTGCAGGCCTATTTTCTAAATCTACCCGGGCACAAATGAGTTTGTGGTCCGAGCAGCCTAACCAGTGGAATGTGGGACAATCTAAGAGATCTATTTTGGCTTCACGAACTAACATTCTATCCAGGTAGCTAACCACCTGTGTAGAAGGCCAACTATGAGCCCACGTCCACATTTTCCCACCCTTGTGATCGACCCAGTATATATCGACGAGCCTGTACTCTTCAATAAGATTGACCAAGCTACGATCATGTGCCTTCCCACTAGCTCCCCGCCTTCTATCCAACTTGGGGTCCAGGATGGCATTCCAGTCCCCCACTAAGACGAGCCACATTGAATTCACCAGGAATGGCCCCAACTGCCTAAAAAAAATGAGACGCGCTCCTCCTGGTCATTGGGCACATAAACAGCAATCAGTTGAAACGCATTGCTTTTCACTACAATATCGGCCATGATCAGCCGACCCTTGGCACCAACATGGACAAGATCCACCTGCACGTCCAGGGTATGATTAACCAGCAAAGAAACTCCTCTGGCCAGCCGGTCCCCATATGCTGAATAGAAAACAAAGTCATTAGACAGCACACAGGCATCAGCCTTGCAAACAAAGTGAGTCTCTTGGATCATGGCAACATCCACACCGAAGGACAAGTCCCGAAGCAGGCTGGTCGCCTTACTCCAGTCACTAAGGCCCCTCGCATTCAAGCTGGCTAACTTAATTGACATCTTTTAAACCTGAAAAGAGAAAGCAAACATTACTCCTAGTCACAGAGCAGAAATCAATGGCAGTAGGGACCCCAACGGATTGTCCTAGACTTCCAAAACCAATATCAGACGTAATCCGTCCTTCCTGGACAATGCTGTTGACATCCGTGGGAAAAGTAAGTTTTACAGCCCTGTCAAGAGATGGGTGGAGAATTACAGGGACCCTACCAGAACAAAAATGTGACAGTCTCTGCAAGTATTTTGTGCCCATTAGAGCCATTTGTATTCTTTGGAACTCTTCTTTAGATCCCTGCAACATAATCCCACAGTAAGGTTTCCCCCCAGTATTTCTAATGAGTGTCAAAACTCCGGGGGCTTGAGGAAAGTTTGTTGGATCCTCGACTGACTTGCCATGGATCGAAGTCAACTTGAATAGTGGCCTTAAGAGGATTCTTTTCTGAGAAGAGAGGTCCCTCTCTAAGGCCGTCCTATCCACCTTGCATATGTCTGTTCTCTTAAAGAGATTTGTTTTTTCTTTTTCCCTTTTTCTGTTTCAGGAGTGGACTGGATATCATCAGGGGAGAGCGTTTCTGGTTGGGGGGAAATAGTTTCTGTTTGGGAAGAGGATTGGGAAGGGGGTTCTTTTGTTAGAGAGGAGGGTGTGAGGGAAAGCCTAGAAAACTATCTAGTTCGGGAGGCAGAATGACTCCTCCCTGTTACATTTATATTCCTGACTGGAGATACCTGGGCGGACTGGGCCATGGCGATCCCCGTTCTGTCCTGCTACATTCCTCTACATCCACCTTTCCTTTCTTCTGAACAATTTCTTCCTCCTCCTCCCTTCCACTCTTCAGAGAACAAGATTGTGGTGGAGGCATTTCCTCGTACTCCACTGGGTGTTGATTTTTCGGTCCTGGTCGTTGCTGCTAGTGCTACTGTTGTATCTGTTGTTTTTGTTGCTGTTGTTGATGCGGTTGTTGGTTTGGTTTTGCCTCTTTTTGAGGCTTTTTCTTTGTTGGAGAGAAGATTGGCTCTCTAAAGTGTTACAACCTGTTTTATCACAATTTAGTAGTTTTTGTATAAAAGATTCATTTTCATTCGTGAAATCTATACAAAAATTTTCCTCCGGCAGTGGTTTCATGTGTTCATTTGAAATTTGTTCCCTATTCACCTACATTCCTTTATTTGAGAAAATAGAGATATGTTGTGACATTCTGTACCGTTCCTCTTTGTCTCCTCCAGATTTGTGGAGAGCATATTTGTTGATTTGTTGAAGTTCGCCACCTCGGGTGCCGAATTTAGTTTCAATGATATTATTTATCAACAGATTGACAAGGATGTGATGGGTTCTCCTTCAGGTCCATTGCTGGTTAATATTTTTGTTGGTTATTGCGAGACTGCTATTTTCTCGTAATGATTGTCCTCTAATGTATTATCGATATGCTGATACTACTTTTTGTCTTTTTAACAATGAGAACGAAGCTGACACTTTTCTCACTCTATTAAATTCTGTTCATCCGTCCTTACAATTTACCGTTGAAAAGGAGCCAAATTGCTGTCATTCTTTTCTGGGTGTTCTTCTCCATAGAAATAGTATGGGCTTTTTGACTTCTGAATTTAGAAAACATTTACCTCCCGGAATTTTGTAGTAGCAGTAGTCAACTCGTGAACACATTCATGGAATCTATAACACGGTATGAATTGTGTGGTTGGATTGAGAGGTGATAACTTCACTATTCTATCAAAGTCCCATTCACTGTTTCATTTGAAGGTGCTGGAGTCAATATATATCAGATCCCGAAGGCCTTCTCTCTGTAAGCAGAAAGAATGCCTTTTGGGATTGAGTATGATTGGGCTCTAGTTTTCCTTAATTTTTATTTTTATTTTTTTTTCTCCCCCACATTTCTTATTTCATCCTTTAGTTCATGTTAAAAAAATCCCAGAAAAAAAAACTTTAAGCGGTGGGCAAGACCGGTTGTGTTTTTAGTTTTCGATATACCATCAGAATTCCGATTATTCCTAGGTATTATCAGATTTTGCCCTGTCTGTTCGAATATATATATATATATATATATACATATATATATATAAATACCTATACATATACCTATATATATATTATATATATATATATACGCATATACCTATACAAATCTCTGTATACCTACATCTGTATACTATATGTATATATATATATATATATACGTACATATATACATATATATACATATACCTAAATATACATTAATATCTATGCATATATATACATACACATATACATACATACATATACATATATATACATATATACATATACATATATATACATATACATACATACATGTATATACATACATGTACATACATACATGTACATATATATATATATATACATGTACGTGTATATATATTTGCATGTATGTATATATATATATATATACACGTACATATATATATATATATATACACGTACATATATATATATATATACACGTACATATATATATATATATACACGTACATATATATATATATATATACACGTACATATATATATATATACACGTACATATATATATATACAGGTACACGTACATATATATAAAAATATACAGGTAAATATATATATATATATACATGTAAAAATATACACGTAAATATATATATATATATATACACGTACATATATATATATATA
>JBBBDQ010001666.1:1360000-1432500 GCA_037127315.1 Ascarosepion bandense | reverse complement strand
CCAAACAATATGAAATGCATCTGAAAGAAAAAAAAAAAAAAAAGGACATATCATTTGATATTCTGAGGTGAAATTTAGGAGAATATCCTTCCCTTTGTTTTCATTAGTATTCCACAAGTGTATGCTACATAAATAAAAATGGAGATTAAAAAAAGACATTAATTAAATATGGGTGAAAAAATTTTAAAAAAAAGGTGATAGTAGTCTGAATAATTAAAAATATAGCATGACAACTTGTAAGATAGGTAGTGCAAAGAAGGTCTTGAAAGACAACATGATACCCATTTAAGTTAATACAGAAACAATGTAATCAATGATAGAAAGTTATTAAAATCATACTGGATGTGTAATCAATAATTGTAAATAATTGATAATTATCTTAATCAGCTTAATTTTACAAAATAAGCACAGTTTTATGCTTCTACACACAGACACACATATCTTGCTAAAAATACTGAAATACATAATACAATGCATAGTCATTTTTTATAAATTGTAACATTAAATTTTTGCAAATGTTAACATTATATTATATTACATTTTCATTTAATATTTCATAAACTGGAACAGATTTACAGTATATATATATATATCCTTCTAATCACATATTTTTTCATGATGTGTCTGATAAAGTACTTATCAACTTTCAACCTATTGTAATATAACAATCTAGGCCCACCCGAGGAAGTGAGGAAGCGGGGGCGTTTTCCGGCCGTTGAAAGGAACGGATGGTTGTTTGACCTTATTTCCGGCAGTAGCGGAAATGGCTACAAGAGGCAGACAGAACAGGTGTCTCTGAGAATTACGTGGGCGTGCGTAGGCGAGGCAAAAATCGGAAGTACCGGTTTGGAGATAAAAAGACCTCAGGCACGGATTTCACAGCAGTCTAGTCAGAGAGGCACGACAGAACAGACGAGTAGAGGCAGTTCACAGCTGCCCCCAATAGCATGCTGCTATTGTGGGGTACGCAACCCGTCAACCCCCATTAGAAGCGCGCTCTCAATTCTCTGTCCTTGTGCCACACGGTCCATCGTTCATCAATAAAAATATAACATATATTTTTATATATATACATGCTTGTTTGTTGTTTGTCGCTATATAACAAACATCATTTGGTGCCTAAGTGACTTGGTTTTGAAACAACAAAACAGATTGATACGAACATTATTGGGTTTACCACGGCAACAGAATTACTGCCACCAGAAAAAAAGAAGACGAAAATATCTAGCAGCCGCGACTATAGACATCAACGAAAGGTGAGTGACTCATTGATTTAATAGTGTGTGTGTTCTCTGCTCGTGTTTATAATAAGTCCAGTTAGAAAAAAAAAAAATGCATACTTTTGCCATTGAGAAAAATGGATTGTTCGGTAGAGAGATAGGGGGTCAGGAATATATGTAGGGAACGCCGGTGAAGTAGAGAGAGTATTATGCCTAGCGCGTAGGTTTGGGGTTGCGGGGGTGTTAAAGTTGGAGGAGTGGGGTGTTAAAGTTGACGGGGAGGAAGAAAGTTGAAATATTTGCCTGTCTGTAGGTGTGGGGCATCTGAGTTAATGATTTATTTTTGTTGTTAATATTTACCATATATATGAAGTGAGTTTATTGGTATGTTGCTTAATTAATCGTACTTTTATTGAGTAAGTAAAGGAAGTTTCTTCTACTCTTTTAAGTGGATAATTGGATTAACTTGTTGATAACAATGTTTTCTTTGGTTTGTGCAAGAAAATAGTTAATATTTCGTAGAATAAATATTGAATGAAATAATTTTGGGTTGTGTCTTAATTTTACTTAAAAAGCGGCATGAACTTTCCAGACAACCCGATAGAAATATTGACGAACAACTATTCTCAATGTGATTATGAAGGTCAGTTGTATGGTTGAAATAGTTGAGTTTTTCTGACCAGTACTCGAGCCGAATTAAAAAAAAAAAAAAAAAAAAAAAAAACAATCGATGTTCTACGTACACAAACTTTCCCCAATTGGAGTATTAGCATAAAATGACCCTCTTCATTTTCTCCATTTGGCCTTGTATTGCATGAACTAAATCAAAATTGGTAAACATTGACAAATTATAAATGTAGCTGAATGCTACCACAATAGGAAAATCAGAGAAACGAAAGGGTTCTTTAATTTTGATCTCGTCAACAGAATTTGTTCGTAAACGTCAATTTGTAATCTTTACACAGATATTCTCAAAATTTAAAAATGTTTGTGTTTTGCGTGACATTTCTACAGCATAGAAATGACTTAAATGTTATCGAGAGTTTTAAAGTGTAATTTTAATTATGCAGTTAACAACAGCCAACAAAATCGCCAATTATAAATATATCTCAACATCGTTGCTTGAAAACAACTGCATTGTTTAGTTATTTCTTTGCGAATACACCGATTATATATATTCTTAAAACATTCACCCGCGTCTCAGTGTTTCGCGATATGAGTCAGATATTGAAAAGATATTTTGTATCAATATGGTGGAATCGGATTATTTGGGGAGATTTGGGAAAATTAAATTAAAATCTAAAACTTATTTTTATTTACGTAAAAGTACTTCACTTTTATGCTTTTGTGCAGGTTCCCATAAATTCAACATCCTCTGTGAATTTTCATTTATGTGACTTGGGAAATATCTTTTGAAGATATATTAATTTCTGAAAACTAGTAAATATGGAGAGATTTAGTGAAGGATATGAGGAACTCCCGAAGAAGTTGACGATAGGAGTCATTGCTGGCGTGGTCGGCGTAATAATAATCCTGGGAATAATAGCCAGGAAACGGATTTTTAAGTGTGAAAGAAGCAACAGTGCTTCGGAAAAGGAAATTGAGTTATCCGCTGTGAATAGTACTCCGGGGTCAACGGGCGTTCAACACTCTGCGTTAAACAGAGAGATGTCAACAAATCAGATATGCTTGGTTTTGAATCCAGAGGAAGTAGTTCAGGGAATGGAAAGCATTGTACAAACTAAGGTACTACGAGTTACGGGTCCATTTTTTTTTTAGACTAAATTAATGTCCTCCACAAGTAAATTGCATGCGGATTAACATTGGAATCAGGGTAATTTTCTTAATTTTCTATTGAACATTTCTCGGTCAGACTATGAATGTTATTTACGGCAGATAATGGCCATTTTTTTCTGTGTTCAAACATAGTATGTTTGAAATTAAATTAAATTAAATGAGGTTACGTGGTAACAATAAACTCAAGCAGAGACACGCATGGTGTTGGTCAAAGGTCATTTACTCGATGTCGGTTTGGAAACTGGGGGTGCGGTTACCGCCTATAATCATGTGGTTATGCATCGAGGTGTCTACGCTTATGGACAGAGTCGAGAAAGAAAATGAACATTTTTAAGAACTTTGCCCAATTCTGTGAAAATGGATATTAAAAAAAAAAAAAAAAAAAAAAAAGAACAATGAAACATCGAGCTGGTAGAACAATTTTCAAGATGGACATGTACATTGTTGGGTTGCCAATGTAGGCTCCCCTATTTTTTTTTTTTTTTTTTGTTGTTTTGTTTGTTTCGACACATGTTTTATACAATTGTAGGGCTTGTGTGGCATGGGGAGGAGAGTGAGGATGTTGCACTTAAAATGTTCTTAGGTGAACATTTTGGAAAATGGGTGGGCGAGGAATGTAATATAACAATCTAGGCCCACCCGAGGAAGTGAGGAAGCGGGGGCGTTTTCCGGCCGTTGAAAGGAACGGATGGTTGTTTGACCTTATTTCCGGCAGTAGCGGAAATGGCTACAAGAGGCAGACAGAACAGATGTCTCTGAGAATTACGTAGGCGTCGCGTGGGCGTCGCGTGATCAAGGCAAAGCCGGAAGAAACAAGTCCCGGTTTTGGAAGATATATAAAGACTGCGAAAACACGGATTCGCCAGTCAGAGAGTCGGACAGACGAGTCTAGTCAGAGAGACGAGTCTAGACAGGCAGAGGAGCAACAGATACGACGACACTCCCCCGTCACCCCGTCAACCCTTGGAAGCGCGCTCTCAATTCTCTGTCCCTGTGCTACATGGTCCATCATCGTTCATCAATAAAAATATAAGTCATATATTTTTATATATACCCGTGGTTGTTTGTGGCCTTGTACCAGACAGTTAAATATATAACACTATGTCGCTTGTATTTTGAAATATTGAACCTTGTTGTAAGGGGCCATATGAACTTGTAATCTTCTGATAAACCTTCTGTAAATGCTTGCTAGATTGCAAGTATTCAAATTTTATGGAGTCATGATTTTGGAATATTTATATAATGGGGATGTTATAATGGTTCTAGAGAAAAGTGTATTTTAAATTTTAAAAATAAAAAGAAAGAAACCACAAGTGTTTGTTTATAAAATATATTGTATTTTATTTATTTTATATTCTGTAGTAGAATATAAAATAAACAAAAAATAAAATACAATATATTTCATAAAAGAACACTTGTGGTTTCTTTTTTCAAATTGTGTATATAACACACTAAAATCCACCTTCCTCCACCATAGCTTAGAGGTAGAATTGCCAACTGATGTCAACTCAGGCGAGTTTCAATCATGGAAGCAATCGAATGTCTAATCAAACTGATGAACTGTGATACAGCGAAACAGGACTGTCTGCAAATGATTATACATATACAAAAATGTAAGAGTGAACAATGCGTATAAATACTGATGCAAATTATGAGGAATACTGGAAAGTTCATGGCTTGAGTCGCTTCCCAAATTCTGAACAAATGTCAGAATTCACTTTTGAATCACTTCTTAATCAAGCTGAGAGCATTTTAACGCCTACTCGTATTTGTTTTTAATTATTGTAATTATTTTCCTTTAGAAAAACTTTAGAAAAGATATTGATAGCATTTAGAAAAATGACATTAGAATAAAAAAATGGAAAATCAAATGCAAATGTAAAACAAACTACATTTGTTAGATTGAGTAAAATGGAAGTCATAAAATCCTTCCTGTGTCTCACTGACAAGCCCAATTCATCACATAACTTCCTGTTTAGCTGTAATAAACAATAGTGACATATATGTGCAATCAGCATAGAAGTGTGTTGAAAACTAAGCATACTAATCTGAATACATGAAAAATTTTTAAATGTTGTTCAAATTCAATAAGAGGCAGTGGTAACATTTGAAGAAAGACTTAAAAAATAAATATGGAAAATGCATTAGTAAAAAAAAAAATGAGTGTATTGATGGAATAACAAATTTATAAATTCTCAAAATTTTGGAATAAAAAAGAACTATAAAATGAAATCTGAAGAATTCTAAAAAGGTTTCTGGTTCTCGAAAGAAAATAAAAACTGAGAAACAATGGAAGAACATTTTTTTATCAATTTTACCAAATTATTCTTAAAGCCTACTCAGAGGAAGCATGAAAAGTTTTTTCATTTTTATTTATACCTTTTTTATTAAATCTTAAGTTTTATCAAATTTGTTAATAGCCTTCTTTTTTTAGATCAGATTGGTTTAATGCTAATAGTTGAGAAATGAAATAGTTAATGGTAATGGTTAGATTAGTCCAACAAATACATTTAATAGTTGCTAGTTTTTAATTGTTTTCATTTTACTGTATTTTTAACAAAGTTTTTGATTTTTGATTTTGTGGCTTTCTTCAAGTGTATTTTATAAAGACCAGATTCTTCTTAGTCATTTTATATTTGCAACATGGTTTTATGTGATATATCATTATACTTTGGTTTAAAAATTATTTCTAATAGCAAGTTTACAAGAAAGTGCTTAAAAGTCCTCAGCCTAACCAAGAAGTCCTTCCAAAAAAATTTCTATTTAGTCTGATTTTGAGAAGAGAGCTGAATCAAAAACTTTTTGCACCATTTTATTCCAAGTTAAAAAATAGTATGTCTGCCTCTACATTTATATCATTTCTTAAACAGCTACTTTTGTCCAAAACTAATCCAAACTAACTTCTACCATTATAATTATCATTTATTTTCCCTATCAGTTTTTTTTACATATGACCAAAAGGCCTTTTTTCAGGTTGAAAAAAAAGTTTGTTAATGCACACAAAATTTGTTGTATCATATGATTACTTCTCTTAGTAGAACTCTTCTAAAAAGTGTAGCAAAATTAGCCTGCATAATGTAGTAATCATTCTGTATGAGAGTAAGAATAAACGTGTATATAAGTGGCTACACTTATCATTTTGTCATTTCTAGTGATGACTGAATAAGTATCAAAAGATGGTGTCAGGAGTAAACTAAACAAAGGAAAAACAGACAACAAAATCCCAGAAACAAAAAGTAGTATCTCCACCCAAAGGATACCGTCCCCAGCCTAAACTGGCTCTAAAAACAAAAGAGCAGATACTAACAAAATTTCCAGATGTATTTGATGGTATAGGTTGTTTACCAGGTAAATACAGGGTGTAAACGATAAATTGGCAGTGTGAGATCTCAGATTTAAAACCTTGGTAAAGAAGGGACATTTAAAGACATTTAAGATTTGTGTATGTTTATTTAACTGTTTTATAGAAATACAAACATTTTATTCTATGCGTCCACCTTTTGCATCCACAACTTGCTGAATGCGAGCCATAAAAGCACGACAGGCCTTGACAGCTTACTCTTTCTTGATAGCGTGGAATGCTCGCCTTATGGAGGTCTTCAGGGAGGCCACACTGTTATGGGGGCGAGCATTAGATTCTTTCTCAACATCGCCCCATAACCAATAGCCGCAGGGGTTCAAATCTGGCGAACTAGAGGGCCAGATATTTGAGGGCACAAAAAGCGGCAACTCTCTCTTCAAGAAGGTCTGCACTGTTTTTGACCCATGAACAGGCGCAGAATCCTGGATGAACATCATAGTTCTTCTTAATCCAGGGTAAGAGAACTTCCTCCAGATCAATGAAGTGAGGGGGCATGACTTTCCCATCGCTGGCAACAGCTCCAAACACCATGACAGAAGCAGGGTGTTTACTCTGCATGACTGGAGGAACACAAGAAGGGTCAATGGCAATAACTCTCGAGTTTCTGCAGATGGCGACTTCGTCTACCACAAACTTTTTCTCGTCCACAAAAAATGCAAACAGTACCACCATGGTGTTTCAGGTGATTGAGTAGCAAGAGGCTTCTCTCTTTATGAATGGTCATAGATTTCACTGTAAGAATGTTATGACATCGTCTGCAATATGACTTCATCCCAAAATCTTTCCGTACTGCATTAGAAATGGTCATTTTGGTCACATTCCGCTTTTTTGCCAGGTCAGCCATTGACTGATGGATTTGCTGCAATAGATCATTTCAAGCCACTGAGAAACCCTCTGGCGCAGATTTTATCACTTCTCGGACTGTGAACCTTCCTTTGCATGTCTTTACCTTCCCTTAAGTTTGCTACAACACGATAAGCAGTCCTAGGAGCATAGCCAGTGTCTCTGATAATATCAGACATCTTATGTCTGGTGCGGAACAATTCAGCAATAACCATTCTATGGTTAAATTCTACACTGGCACTCATTTTGTTAGTATTTTTAGGTGGCTAATCTGGTCTTCAGACTCTAAAGAGTACAGCAACTAACATTTCAAATTGATAATGCCGCTTTAAAAAACCTAAATTGCAGATTGAAATTACTGCCAATTTATCATTTACACCCTGTATACATAGACCCTGACATACCACCAGTTGTCCACCCTCCACGAAGGATCCCAGTAGCCCTGAAAGAAAAATTTAAGGCAGAATTGGACTCCCTTAACTAAACTGACCCCATGGATGAACTCATTTGTTTGTGTTTCAAAAGCAAACAAGTCAGTAAGACTGTGCCTTGCCCCGAAGGACCTGAATAAAGCAATACAAAGACCATACTTTGAAGACGTGGTATGCAGACTTCATGGAGCTAAGTGGTTTACCCATATTGATATCAATTCAGAGTACTGGCAGAGATGAAGCTCAACTAACAATCAAAAGAACTGACAACCTTCATAACCCCATTTGGACACTATATGTTTGAAAGATTCCCAATGGGTGTCAAATATGCACAGGACAAGCTCCAGAGAGCTATGTTTGAAAACTTTGGAGACATAAAGCATGTACTGTCCATATCAAATGACACAATTGTTTACGAACTTGAAGATGGCAGTGATCATGACACTGCACTAGAAAATCTGCTCACAAGAGATACAGAAAGGAACTGTAAGTTTAACTTGGATAAACAAAAAGTACGAACAACAGAGATACCCTTCTTTGGGCATATAATCTCCAAGCATGGATTAAAGCTGGATCCAAAGAAAATCGAGGCAATTACAGATATGAATCCTCCTGCGGACCAGAAACAGCAAGTTTCCTTGGGTTAGTGAATTATTTGAACAGATTCAACCCACACTTAACAAATCTCACAACACCACTTCGCAACCTGATCTCCCAGGACAACAACTTTATCAACAAGAGAAGGCCTTCCAAATTATAAAAAAAAAATTATAAAAAGCCTCTGTGCTGAAATATTACAACCCCAAGACTGACATCATACTACAAGTTAATACATCATCAGCAGGACTAGGAGCAGCACTGATGCAAGACCAAATGCCGGTGGCATTTGCAAGCAAAACTAACCGGACCAGAAACCAGGTATTCGAACATAGAACAGGAAATGCTAGCTGTCTTGTTTGGACTTGAAAGATTCCATCACTACGTATGGGGATACAAAGTCACTGTGCACACTGACCAAAAATTGCTAGTCAATAGCATTAAAAAATTTGGCACAAGCACCACCTAAATTAGCAAGAATTCTACTAAAAATCGAAGGGTATGACTTCACCATAAAGTACTGCCTAGGTAAAGAAGTCCTTGTCAAGAGTATCCCCCAGAATAGGAACACCTATCGAAGGCATCAATCTAAACATACACATGCAGAATCAACACTTTTTTTTTTTTTAAATCATATCACCCCGAGCAAGGCGGTAACGCCACTGATGTGCAGGGGGCTACATAGTAGTGAAAAGATTGGAAAAGAGAAAACTGGAAACTGCATCCTAAACAGGAAACAAGGGATGAGCCTCTTCACCTGTTCAATAGACGTGGGTGGAGTGTGAACCGGGCGATAGTTTAGTCTATCTACTCCAATTGAAGAAAAAAAAAACTTGGATATACCTTCAACACAGTCAGAAAACATAAAAGAAGATTCCCTGAAAGATCCTACTCTCAAGGAACTTACAAACATGGTGACTTCAGGCTGGACAGACCAAGGCAGTTGTCCACGTGCACTATTGCTATACTACAGAGAGGAAATTCAGATACAAAATGGTATCCTACTGAAGGGAAACAAAATAATGATCCCAGCATCTTTCCAACAACACATTTTACAGCAGTTACACGCATCACATCAAGGGATTGAAAAAACTAAATTAAGAGCAAGAACAGCGATATACTGGGTTGGAATCAACCAGGACATTTAAAACATAACGATGAAGTGTGCAACATGCCAAAAATACCAGCTAAACTTGAGGGAAGAAAAATGCAACAACAGAACACTCCATCCTACCCATGGCAATGTCAGCTCGGATAGCTTCAACATGAAGAGTAACGAATACCTCCTTGTATGTTTGTTTCTTTGTTTGTTTGTTTGTTTAACGGCCTATCAACATCTAAAAGGTCATTTAAGGCCAGAAGCGTATTTTTATTTTAAATGAGAGTTATTCCCTGGAAACAGGCATATTCGGAACACAGCATGCTATTTTACCCATAGCTAGGAGGAAATATTATAGTTTATATGTCTATGTTGAAGCTATATAATACAGTTAAATTTTATTAAATAGGTCAATTTTTCGAAGGAAGGCTAGTATTTTGTCAATGTTGATGTTTTCAAATAAAGATCTTAAGTTCTGTACTTTATAAAACTTGACGAATTTTTGCCAGGTCTGTACAATCAATTAGTATATGTCTTATGCTATTATTCATCTGGCATTTAGAATATTTGAGCAGATCTACTCGTCTTAACAGCCAGGAGTGGGTAAAAAAGGTGTGTCCTATCCTAATTCGAGACAGTATTACCTCTTCATTTCTGGATTTCCTTAATGCACCTCTCCACTCTCCCAAATTTGGTTTAATTTGGAAGAGTTTGTTGTTCTGACAGGTCAACCAACGTTTTTGCCATTTGAGTTGAATATATTTTTTTTATTGCAGGCCTTTGATCTGTGAATGGGACCTTCATATTGAAGATATCCTCTCTCAGAGACTCCTTTGCAGCCATGTCCGCTTTCGTGTTACCACGAATGCCAACAAAAGACAATATTCTTGGTTTTGTTCATCACGTTTAATCGATTTAAATGTTTAACAATAATCGGGTTATTGAGATTCTTGTTGTGGATGGACAATAGTACAGAGAGTGAATCAGAGAATATAACGAAGCTGTCACTTACATTGTCAGTGATTAGATCAAGTGCCAGCTCAACAGCTGTGGCTTCACCACTAAAAATTGATGCTCCATCGGGTAGACGTCTTTTTTTTGTGATGTTATCTAGTAGGGCACAAGATCCACATTTCTCACCTTCTTTCGATCCATCTGTGTATACATGTTTATAGGAAGGGAAACTATTGACAATCTTGTTCAGTTCTTCGTAGAAATCAGTAGGGTTGGTCTTTGATTTAGGAAATTTGGTGAGATTTAGAAATACTGTTGGCTGGATGATTTCCTATGGAGGGCTTTCTGAAAGAAGTGATTTGTGGATTCGTTCCAGGTTTATATTGGATCCTCTGATGATTTCTTTCATCCTTAGGCCAAATATCTTAATTGTTTTCTTTTTCTTATCATAGAGAGGGTGATATAATGGGTTTACAATACAGTCGTAGGCAGGATTGGATGGGCAAGAGAGGATTTTGGTCAAATATTGTAAAGCTAGTTTGTTGCGGCGAATTGATAATGGCGGTTCATTGGCTTCTGCATATAGACTATCAATGGGAGAAGTTCGAAAGGCTCCCAAGGCCAGTCTAAGCCCCTGATGATGAACAGTGTCTAATGACTTTGTATATGACATTCTGGCGGCGCCATATATGTAGCAGCCATAGTCCAATTTCGATCGCACTAATGATCTATATAACTTCAGTAAGGTTTGTCTATCAGCTCCCCAATCTGTGTGGGCAATAACTTGCATCAGCTGGATAGCTTTGTTACATTTGTTTTTTAAGTGTTTGATGTGTGGAATAAAGGTGAGCTTTTTATCCAGTATTAGTCCTAAAAATTTATGTTGGTCTACAACGGGGATCTGAGTCTCGTCCACTTTTAACAGAGGATCTGGATGTAATTTTTTAAGCTGGCAAAAGTGCATGCATTTTGTTTTGTTAGTGGAGAACTTAAATCCATTCTTGGTTGACCATTTTTTTATTTTGTCAATGCATTGTTGAAGCTGCCGCTCAATTATGTGGATATACCTTGAGCTGTAGCAGATTAAAAAATCATCGACATACAGTGAGTAATCCACACCTAGATTTATACATCCAACAATGTCATTGATTTTTAAGTTAAATAATGTTACAGATAAAATACTCCCCTGTGGGACTCCCATTTCCTGTTTCTTGGGGTCTGAGAGGCATGCTCCTACACGGACATTAAATAATCTGTTGTTTAAAAAGTTATTGATGAAAATAGGTAGTCTTCCCATCAGTCCAGCTTCTTTGAGATTTTTCATGATACCATATCTCCACGTGGTATCGTATGCCTTTTCCAAGTCAAAGAAAATAGCAGTAATATGTTTTTTTTGGATAAAGGCATTCCTAAGAAAAGTTTCCAGTCTTATTAAATGATCCATAGTACTCCGCTGTTTTCGGAAACCGCATTGAAGATTGGTTATTGTTTTATTGATTTCAAAAAACCACACTAATCTGTTATTAACCATTCTTTCAAGAGTCTTACATACACAGCTTGTTAGTGCTATGGGTCGGTAATTGGAGGGGTCAGATGCATCTTTTCCTGGTTTTACTACAGGAATGACTATGGCTTGTTTCCTTATGGCAGGTATATTACCACTGATCCAGATGTCGTTAAAAATAGATAGTAAATACTTCAATGATTGATCAGGTAGTTGTTTTAAGAACTCATACGATATCTCGTCTTGTCCCTCGGCTGTGTTATTGGCCTTCTTTAATGAATCCTTCAGTTCATTAAAAGAAAAAGGTTTATTATACTCTTCTTCATTATTACTTTTAAAGTTCAGCTTGATTTTTTCTGATTCCTGTTTAATAGTCTGGAATTTTTTACTGTGATTTTTGGATGACAAGTTATTTGCAAGAGAATCTGCAAGCAGGTTGGCCATGTCTTTTTTTTGGGTTATTTTGTTGTTGTTTATACAGAGGTGCTTGAGCGGGAGACTGATGTTTTTTCCTGAAATTTTCCGCACCATATTCCATATGGTTTTACTTTTGGTGTTATTACTAATTTTGGAAACAAAGCTCTTCCATGACTCCCGTTTGGCTTCTTTTATTATTTGGCGTGCTTTAGCCCTGTAATTTTTAAAATGGTTTAAATTCTGAGCAGTGGGTTGGTGGTTGAATTTTCTTAATGCAGCACGCCGTAGCCTGATAGCCTTTTTACAATCGTCATTAAACCAAGGCTGGTTATATTTAGTTGAAGAAGTTGTTTTAGGTATACATTCCTCAGCTATAGAAATAATAGTATCTGTAAAATGAGTGATCAGGTCTTTCTCATGTTTTCCAAGTAGGAGTTTATATTTGCATAATTGTTTGAATTTATTCCAGTTGGCTTTTTTAAGGTTCCAGTGAGGTATTTTTGATATAATTTCAGGGCCAGTATGTTCTAATGTTATTGGGAAGTGGTCACTTCCACATGTATCCTCATGAACAGTCTAGTCGTAATCCGTAAAGATACTTGGATCACTTATAGAAAGATCAATTGCTGAGAATGTGTTTGTAGCAGAGTGAATAAAAGTTGGTTTCTTATTATATATGCATAGGTTGTTATTGTTGATAACATTTTCTATTATGATTCCTCTTCTGTTTGTGTCTGAGCATCCCCAGCTAGTGTTGTGACTGTTAAAGTCACCTAATAGTAGGAAGGGACGAGGGAGTTGGTTAATAAGATTTTCTATTTCTGTTTCGTCTATAGGGTCATTTGGAGGTAGATAAATGGAGCAAATTGTGACAGTCCAATGTAAAGTGGTTGTAACGGCAATTGCCTGTAAATTAGTTTGTAAATTTATCTGGCTTTGTGCTATTTTGTTATTGATAAGAATGGATGTTCCTCCGGAAGCTCTACTTGGGTTATTTACAATGTGGTTGTATTCAGAGAAGTAGTGGAGTTTAATGCTTTCAGACGGTTTTAAAAAAGTTTCTTGTAGACATATTATTAAAGGACATAGACTGGATATTAGTAGAAGTTCATTCAGATTGGCTTTTATACCTCTGCTATTCCACTGAATTATTTTGCTGGCCATGGTTAAATTTTATGTATTTGATTTCCGTTTATCTTTATGAGTATTGAAATGGTTGTTTTCTACAGGAGGGATACTCTCCGTTTCCATGTCTTCTGAATCTACAGATGTGCATCGTTTTTTTTTTGGGTGTTTTTCTCCACTACAGTTCTTTGTTTAGAAAAAGATCTCTGTACAGTCTGCTCCTGAGTAGTATTGACTTTCTTTGGAGGAGGGGACTTAGATTCTTTTTGGATAGTTTCCCTCTGGAGAAGAGGTTTTTGTTCCGCCATCGAGGTATTTGATGTTGATGGTTTTTCCATGCTTGAAGGTTCAGTGTTATTGTCAGATTCAGTGAGTGGATTAATTTCTTTCAAGAAAACGGGGAGTGTTTCTGGTGTAAGTTTTGATAATTTACTGAGTAGGAGTTTGCAAGAATGGCATTCTTGTTTTTCAAAGTTGTTTGGTTTTGGTTTAGTAACTGATGCATATGATTTAGTGGGAAATAAGCCAGTTGTTTCGACTATCTTTCTAGCTTCAGAGAAGGATATATTACGTGTAAACTTGATAGTGTTGATCTCTTTTTCTTTTTTCCAGATTATACATTGTTTGGAGTCTGATGGGTGATCTTCAAGACAACACATTTTGCTTTTTTGTTACATTCTTGCCCATGGTGGTCAGAGTCTCTTTCTCTACATCTTCTGCATGTTGGAAGTCTCGTGCACCTGTCTTTATGGTGTCCAAAAAGTTGACAATTGAAGCACCGTAGAGGGTTTGGGATGCACTGGTTGACCTTTTCAATTGTAAATCCTATTTTTAATTCCTTCGGGACTTTGGGGAGATTAAAAATGAATATATATGTGTTTGTTTCGATGATATCTGTTCCTTTTCTAATTTGAATGCATCGTACATCTATCACACCTTGTGTTTTTAGCTGAGTCTTAATTTCTTCGATAGTGCAGAGTGAAAGCTCAGTGCTTCTGACTACCCCTCTAGATTTGTTCAGTGTGTTGTGTGGATATGCTTTTATCTTTGTTTCTGAAAAGGTTTTCATTTTTAAAAGTGTATCAGAATATGATTTTTTCTCTACTTGGACAAGAAGCGTACCATTTTTAAGTTTCTTCACCATCTTTGGTACTATAGCACCAGAAAGTACTTTTTCAATAACAAATGGGGATATCTTTGTTAATTGTTTTTCTTCTAACGACTCCAAAACAATAAACTGAGGAAAATGTTTTGTAATAATAAACTCAATTTCTGAGTCTGATGGAGATTCTATATGGGGGCATTTGGAATATTTATTAGACATACTATATAATATATTATTCATTGGAGGGTTATCCCCACCCACCAAACCAGGCTGGAGCCCACGAACGGGATCTGTCAGGGGGGAAACCCATTCGCCCTGACTGATCAGGGACTTCCCCTCCAATATACTCGACGGCGCGAGAGACCCGGAGCACCTGTCTCCTCCCTTTGTGCACTGCCCCATGATGTAGGTGCACAGCTGGATGGCTTGCAGCCATGTCCGGGCATATGTATCTTGCACTGCCGATTGACCCTTAGCCAGCAGCTTCTAACATCTATTTATAGAAAGCTGGTGGTAGTTTTCTTATATCTAACTTTCCATGGTCTGGTAGTTTTTTGTATTTTTTGTTTTTTTTGGGGGGGGGGAGGATATGTATGGTAGGATACATCAGCCTTGGTAGAAAATGTTTTTGGAGGGTATGTTTGGGAGTAGATGTTAGGACTTGACCTGACCAGCCGGTTGATCGGATCGGGCCTCTCTGACCGCCTGTCTAACCCAGGTAAGGGCTGAAGTGATGTGTTGCAGAACCATGACCTCTTTGCACCTGGGCTATGGCCTGCTCGATCACCAGGATCCCGTCCCCAGACGACACGGGTCGCCACCCACGGCCAACAGGTGGCCGCATTGAGAGACTTTTACTCTCTGCTGGTGGGCAGTTGGCGTATTCTGATGCCCCGCCAATAGGGTGAACCTCCTTGTAGCTGACCAATCCAGCAGAAGTTCATTTGTAAGACGTCTCTGCTCCACTACATCCACAGCTGTGATAAACCAGCTGAAACAGCTATCTGAGGAACAAGAAATGTCGGAAATCATATACAGTGACAATGGACCACAATATGCAAGTAGATAGTTTACTAACTTTTCCAAGAAGTACAATTTCAAGCATATTACTTCCTCATCCCACTACCCACAATCTAATGAATTCGTGGAGAGAGTGATAGGCATCTGTAAAAAATTATTACTGAAAGTCAGCAAATCAGGTGAAGACTGCCATCTAACTATGATGGCCTACAGAGCAATACCAATATCAAGTGAGATTAAATCACTGGCAGAAATACTCAATGGCTGGCCAATATGAACACCCCTCATCTCCAAACAACAACTAGGAGATGAACACACTAGAAACTGCTTGCAGAAAAGTAAGGACAGAGAGAAAGAGCAATATGATAGAGTAAACAAGCAACAACATGCACTGCTGACTGCAGGCCAACAGATTTACGCTCAGGACAAGAAAACTAAGCTGTGAGAGCCAGGATAAATAGTAGAAGTTACAAAAGAGCCCAGTTCCTACTAGGTAAAATATCCGAATGGAAACATCGATTGCAGGAACAGGCAGTTTCTCAGACCAACCAGGACTGATACATCCAGGTCAGACCTCCGCAGCAACAACAGCCACCAAGCAATACTAACGCAGACACCCAAATTCACTAACAGTAACACATTGTTATCATTGATAACTAGACTATATTCTGTAAAAAACGGTTTAATTTCTATTTTTGTCTTCAGAAATTGAATTAAATCAACTTTACAGTGTTAGCTGCTTGTGGTAAGTCAACCGGGATTCAGTCCATTTTTCAGTCTGTTTTTGTGAAATTTCTTGGAAATTATTTTATTTATTTATTTATTTTTTCGTCTTTTGGTCGTCTTTGATTTTTTTTTTTGGTCACTTAATTTGTGTAAATAATTTTGCTATTCAAGGGTATTTTTGACTAATGATAAATAGCATCACAGTTCAATTATTTCCATTAGTTTTGTCTTGTAGAAGATTTAAATTTCTGTCTTCGAGAGATTGAATTCTTAACGGTTTGGCAAGCGAACGCAAGCAACATAACTCGACTATATTATTAAATTATTTTATTTATTTATTTATTTTTTTCATCTTTTGGTCGTCTTTGATTTTTTTTTTTTTGTCACTTAATTTGTGTAAATAATTTTGCTATTCAAGGGTATTTTTGACTTTTACTAAGTTAAAACTTTGTAAACCTCAGTCACTTTTTCTTTGTTTCTTTTTTTTTTAATTGGAGTAGATAGTTTCTACTATCGCCCGGTCTCACACTCCACCCCCTTCTTTTGAATGAGTTTAGAGGTGATCACCTTGTTTCTTGTTTAGGAAGGGGTTCCCGGTTCATCCCCTTTCTCTGGTCTTGGTGTTAGTTCGGCTGGAAGCTCTTTGCAGTTACGTAGTATGGTGGCAACGTCTTTACATTCTGAGGGTACCGGGTTGGCAGTTTCCTGGTTGTTGCTTCCGACTGGTAGTTAGGAGCCTGAACTCTTGCGTAGCGTCTTGAGAGGCTGCTCTGATCAACAGTTGAATAATACCGGGGTTCTTGTAGTGCCATATCGCGCATGGACGGGCGTCCCTGCATGAACGTTCGGTGGGCAACCCCGAGGCCACATTATGTTGTAGGCCGCGCCAGTTTCCATCCTTCACAAGTTGCAAATGATTGACCGACTGATTCTATTCTAAGACCACTCCTTAACTGAATTACTATGGAAAAAAGCAAACATAATAACAAAACTAAACCAGCTCATTTGCAAACGCCCAAACCTGTCTGCATCTCTTTCACTAACATACGCGGCATCCGCACCAACTTCCCCAGCGTAGATTCTTTCCTCCATAATAACTCACCTGATATATTAGCCCTATGTGAAACTAATCTTAACCCTTTTATCCCCTCATCTGAGTTCTGCGTTCCTGGCTACCTTCCCCTCTTCAGGAAGGACTCCAATGTTCATATGCATGGGCTTGGTGTCTATGTCAGCGAACACCTTCCTTTAGCTAGGGTGTCATCTTTTGAATCCCCAGATCATTCTTTCATGTGCTTCCGCCTCTCACTTCTCAGCTCGATTAGCTATCTCTTCTTTCTCTACCGCTCTCCTTCCTCCCCTGACTGTTCGTTACTTGACATCATTTCTGACAATATTGACAAAGCCATTTCTACCCATCCCTCTGCCCATGTATTCGTGTTTGGTGACTTTAACGCCCACCACACCAAGTGGCTGAAGAACGCTGTCACTGACGCTGCTGGTGTCTACACCATGAACTTTTCAATCACCCAATCCCTTACGCAAGTAGTGGACTTCCCCACGCGTTTCTCCGACAACCCTAACGGAAGGGACTCACTTCTAGACCTCTCCTTCACTTCCATCCCAGACTCTTGCACTACCAGACAACTCTGCCCACTTGGAAACTCTGACCACACTGTAGTGTCCGTCAATATTTCACTCCACTCCCGCCCGACCCATGAAACACAGACAAGTAGAATATCCTACTGCTATCAAAGAGCAGACTGGGATTCGTTCCAAGACTTCCTCTGTGACATCCCTTTAGTCTTCCCATCGAAGAATGTGCATCCGAGGTCTCCTCCTGGGTTAAGGCTGGCATCGATGCCTTCATCCCTGCTAGGAAATTCCAGCTTAAATCTCATTCGTCTCCATGGTTCTCACCCGCTTGCTCGGCTGCCATTGCCCACCGGAATCATTTCTTCCGACTCTATAGTAACTATGTGTCGGAACAAAACAGGCGCCTTTTCACTTCAGCTCGTAATAAGTGTAAAAGGATACTTAACGAAGCTAAGATGTTGTTTGCTGCCAGAATGAAGCAACGCATAGCATGCTCTAAATTCGGCTCTAAAGACTACTGGCGACTCTGTAAAAGAGTACTTAACAAGAGCAAGTCCACAATACTCCCGCTAATCAACAAATTTGAGGTCCTCACCTCCCCAGCAGATAAGGCTGAATGTTTTGCCCGCAGATTCTCGAACAATTCGAGTCTGGACTCATCTGGAGTTTTTACACCCGACTTCTCACCTAGAACCGAGGCACAACTGAATGAGGTCCACATTACACCTTCGCTTGTCTCTAAGATAATCTTAAAACTTGACCCTCACAAAGCGAGCGGTGGTGACGGAATCCCAACCATAGTCTTAAAGAAATGTGCCCCTGAACTCTCCTCTATCCTTTCTAAGCTCTACAACCTCTGCCTATCTGCTTCCTGCTTTCCTGCCTGTTGGAAATCTTCCTCTATAGTTCCTATATTTAAAAACACTGGAGAACCCTCTGACCCTGCAAATTACCGCCCTATCAGCCTTCTTCCGATCTTTGGCAAAGTGTTCGAAGCCATTATCAACGCCGAGGTGGTTCAGCATCTCACAGCACACAGGCTCCTCTCGGACAAGCAATATGGTTTCCGCTTCACCAGGTCTACTGCTGATATGCTAACAACCATCACCGAGTACATAGACCAGGCACTCGACAGGAATGGCAAAGCTCGAACCATTGTATTGGATATATCTAAGGCGTTCGACAGAGTTTGGCATGCTGGCCTTCTATGTAAACTGCGGAGCTATGGTATAACTGGACATTTGTTTGAACTAATCCAGTCATTCCTCTCTAACCGCACAATGAAAGTGGTATTAAACGGACATGCCTCTCAGAACTACCATACAAATGCAGGTGTCCCCCAAGGCTCCATCTTAGGTCCTACACTCTTCCTGATATATATTAATGATCTCCCTGATTCCATAAGAACCCAAATAGGTTTGTACGCTGATGACACCACAGTTTACTCTCGCCTCCAACAAAAATCTGGTGTAGGCGTCAAAGCTAAACTCGCAGCTGAGATTGAAAAAGACCTCCAATCCATATTGGACTGGGGTAAGAAATGGCTAGTAAATTTTAATGCTTCTAAAACGAAGCTACTGTCAATTAACCATCATCGACAATCTCACCTACCTCCCATTAGCATGGACCAGGCTTGCCTCCCAGAGAGTAAAACACTATGCCTCCTTGGTCTCACACTTTCAGCGGACCTCAAATGGAATGACTATATCGAATCCATTGCTAATTCCGCTGCTATGAAAGTCGGTTCTCTGTGTAGGGCCCGGAAGTTTTTTCCATCTAAATCTATCCTGCACATTTACAAATCTACCATCCGCCCGTGCATTGAATACTGCTGCCATATCTGGTTGGGTGCCCCTGCTGTTCTTCTCGGGCTTCTCGATAAGGTTCAGAGGAGGGTCTGTAATGTGATAGATACCGACTTGGCAGACCGCCTGCAGTCTCTCTCCCACCGGCGAGACGTGGCTTCCCTGTGTCTCTTCTATAAATACTTTCACGGCTTCTGCTCCGATGAACTTAGATCACTAGTGCCCTCTAAATACGAATTTGCACGAGATACTAGATTAGCAACTAGATCCCACCCTTTTACAGTGAAACCGATAAAATGCAGCCGTAACTTCTACTCCAACAGTTTCTTTCCTCGCACTTCCCGACTGTGGAATTCTCTTCCAAACGATTGCTTCCCTGACGGCTACAATCTCCAGGAGTTTAAATGTAAGGTCAATACACACCTCCTAACACACTAACCTGCTCCCATTCTATCAAGCACTCTTCCCATCTGCCCGACCCTCATCCTCGCTATCCTTACTCATCTGTCACCTTTCTCCTGACATTCCCTATGTCTATCCACTCCTTCTCTTTACCTTCCCCTATGTAGCCCCATGCGCAATAGTGGCAGTGGAATGCCTTGCTTGGGGTGAGATGATTAAAAAAAAAAAAAAATCCCCCAATGTCAACACCATCAATAAAGCAGAACAATCCTTCACAAATGATAGTTACACTACATCGTTCCAATAGAACTATAAGAACACTACAGAGACTTGAACGGTAGAAGCTACCCAAGTGAGATCCCTTAACATATTAAATGAAACAGGAACTCTAGCCAAAAAATATGATAAAGAAATCATAAATATTACCCAAATCTGAATAATTTTTAATAAAAAAAGGAGATGTATCAGAAATCTTCACTTAAAAAGTGTAGCAAAATCAAACTGCATGATGTAGTAGTCATTAAACATATGTATATAGCTACTTATTGTTTTGTCGTTTCTTGTGATGACTTTAAATAAGTATAAAAACAAAACGCTCCTATTTTCAATCATTTATGGTTTTAAAATTGAAAAAGGGTACTTGAATAAATAGCTTTTTTATCTTTTAAGAATCATCTTAAGATGCTTAATCAACCTATCAATTTATGGGAAAAGTTTCTTAAATCCTGTAATGGTAATCTTCAGATTGATCCCTTTTATTTCTAATAAGTATCAATTCTTAATTAAAACTCAAATTCAATTTTGAGCTCAAAAGATTATTTCTGGTTATCTGGTATGTTGGTTGAATGAATGTGATAAGGATTAAAACCAATTCTCATAATTTAAACATTTTATAATCAATAGTATCTTATTCAATGATCCCAAAATTCTTATGTCCTATAGCTGCGCCAACATTTGATTACAAGAGACAATACAGACCAATAATAGAGTAATTGAATTCAATCATCAGTGAGTATTCTACTTATATATGCTTATAAATTATTTTTAAAATGCTAGATATATCTAAATACATGTTTTAAAAATTATGACTTTAAAATAAAATATTTAAAATTGCTTACTGGTTCCCAATAGTTGTAAGTCTCATCACAGTCACTAATCCCATTCCAAAGAGCAGCACATAATCGAGCTGACATTAAAATTTTGAAGGCAGTGTAACCACCAGGAGTCCATGGTTCATCATTTAAAATGCTGACATCATTACTTCTGAAAAATAAAATAATTATATTCATTAAATCTTAAAAAATTAAATGTTATTTTCATCAACACAAACTTTTTCATGAAATATAGGAAAAATAGAACATAGTCTGCAAAAAAATATTAATTTGGTATAAAATGGAAGCTAGAGGAATAATTTCAAGAATGTTAAAAGATGTTTTAATGTCATAAAGAGGTGTTGAAAATTTCTTGATCTGACCCACTTCTCAAAATTAGACCAAACAGATTTCTTTTTAGAAGGCTTTCTTGGTCAGGCTGAGTACTTTTATGCATATTTGTATGTCTTAAATGTTACATCAAAGAATTAAAAAATCCTGTTAGGTTATGTTGGTTTTGTGTTAAAATGTTAAATTGTTTAACTCCTTGGAGCTCAATAAAATGTCTGAAGAAAATATTTATTAATAAGATGCTACTTCCAGTAAATAATTCCAGTTGCTTGTTACATGATAATACTTCTCATTTCATATCTAAAGATACCTATATAACAGTGGTGCTTATTGAAAGTCTCATGAACTGATTGATATAAAGGATTACAGATATTTTTGACAAAGTTTGATTTTTATAATTGGTTTGCTGTATTATAGAATTTAAGTTTTTAGCTTACCACACAATGTAAAAATAAACTTTTAAAAAATGAAACAAGAATCATAGAATTTAAATAAAGTATTAGTTTTTCTGATAGAAATTTGCAATTATTTTGAACTTTAAGCATAAATTGCTAGATTCATTTTACTGTCCAAACGTAAGGTATTGTTTAATGCAAGAGGAGATGATTGACATTTTTCCTTGCTAAGTGGAACATGAAAAAAGTTTTACTTTTAATTTGAATCTGGGCTATCATCATTATGATTCAAATTTTCCTTGGAATGTTAGATACAATTAAAACTAAAATTTTAGTTTCATGATACACATAATTTTTTTGCTTTTGTTTTGTTAACACAAAAAACAGTTTTGATTTTTAACAAAAAAAAATAACACAAACAATTCGTACTTGATTAAAAAATTGACACGTAACTAAAAAAAAAAAAGTGATTGAAGTGAAAACATATTTAACAAAAAAATTATCTTACTACACATTTACATCGAACCAATTAATCATTCATCATTTTTTCTGTGAACATCAGTATTTTTTTACAAAAATTTGGGGGATTAAAAATTACTATGCATGTTATTTTATTCGTAATCTAACTTAAAAATAACTTGACACACACTGAGAATGTTTGCTTTGAACTTTGATTTAAAGACCATTTACTTAGAGAAAAATAATTTTCATCGTTTTCTTATTCTAATCTACTGTAAAATAA
This sequence comes from Ascarosepion bandense, assembly GCA_037127315.1. Classification (NCBI taxonomy): domain Eukaryota; kingdom Metazoa; phylum Mollusca; class Cephalopoda; order Sepiida; family Sepiidae; genus Ascarosepion; species Ascarosepion bandense. Next base: position 1,409,919 of record JBBBDQ010001666.1, on the reverse strand, counting down.
AAAAAATATTGAAAATAATAAACCAAAAAAAGAAACTTGCTATAACAATTTTAAATATGATCACAAAAATACTTTAATGTAACAGAAAAATTTTATATATTTAAAATTTAAAAAACGTGTTAGAATCTTCTTATTTTTATCACAAAAATCCAATGCTTTCAACATTAAATATGCGAAGAACCAAACATGAGTAATCGAAAATTAAAACGTTTACAAATCATGCCTTCCTATTCTTAAAATAATTTTTAAAAAATTTTGTGTATTTGAAGTTTTTCTTTTGTATGGTAATTTCTGTCATGTGTTTCAAGGATTCTTCTCTTTACACGAAGAATTTTGTACAATTATGTCACTTGTGATCTCCATACACTTCAGATCCGTCAAAGGTGGAAAGGTTAGAAAGTTGAACTCTGTGATTAAGAAATAGTTTTAAAAAATTTCATGTTATAAATAAGTACTTGTGTAAATCTGATTAATTTAACATTAAATTTGCTAATTTTCCAAAAATAATGAGTCACAGATGTATAGTTCATTCTTGCAAGATGTTTAAAACCAAGAATTAACTTTTGTGTCGATTGCTCAAAAAGTGGGTGAAAAATTTTGAAGATTAAAAACAAATTGAAAAGTTTTAGATTCCAATCAAATAGGTACCTCCACTAAATTTTCTACACCTAAATTTAAATTGAAATTTTAAAAATAAATAAGTTATTTTCAAGCTTTAAAATTAGCTTTAACTGAAAGTCAAAAGATTAAATTTAGTAATTCCAGTAAACAAAATACACTGGCGCATTTTAAAGCGAAATTATATTAATTGGAATCTAAAAATTTAAAGCTTTTTTAAAAAAATTTAAAAGTAGCGCCATTTTTTTAATTGATCGTCAAATTTCAAAACAGTGTAGCCACATTCCTGTTTTAAAAATCTGGCAAAAATAAAATATACGTCGCTGACACTTTATTGAAGTCAATTTTTAAATAAAAACTAACCATCATCTGATTTCAAACAATTGTGCCTGCTTACTGTCAGTAAAATTCCATGTAATTTGTTATCAGATTAGGTAGCTCGAGCCTGACAGCTGGCAGCACGTGTTGAAAGATTTGATGACAAGTGGAAGGGGGGCCCGAAGGCGACAAAAACATATGAATGTAATTTATTATGTAAGAGAAGACAATCCTTGAATCACGTGACCTTTTAATGCTAAATATCATGTACGGGCCCCCGTACAAATAAAATACGGGCAATCAAAATGCAAAAAATTAAAAATTATTTTAAAAATTGACGGGGTCAATTATTTGTATTAAGCTTTTAAATTTTCGATTAGTAATTGTAGTCTTCATGCATTAATTACATAACCTAACTGGCCCGGTAGAGGAAGAAATTTAACAATAATTTTTAAACTTTTTATATATAATTTTTTTTTATTTGTTTGAAATACATCAGCAGGGTATTTTTTTTTTTTTTGGCTTTTTTTTTTTAATCATTTCACCCCGAGCAAGGCAGAAACGCCACTGATGTGCAGGGGGTTACATAAATGTAAAGAGATTAATTACAAAAGAGTGAGGAGTACAAGCTAGTTAGAAAGGAACAATAGAAAGCTGAGAAAGCAGGTGCAATGACAGGTACATGGGCGGAGAGAAAGGGAAGGTTATACAGGGGAAGGGGAGAGAGCTAGAGGCCAGTGGTTAGTAGGTGAGTATTAACTTTGCTTTTAAATTTCTGGAGGTCATAGCCGTCAGGAAAGCAAGAATACGGGAGTGAGTTCCACAGGCGGGAAATGCGAGAGAGGAAGCTGCAGGAGTAGAATTGTCGTCTGCGTTTGGCTAACCTGACTGTGAATGGGTGGGACCCAGTTGCCAGTCTGGTTGAACGGGTAAACACCTGTTGAGGAGGCATCAATGACTTAAGCTCATCCGAGCAGAAGCCATGAAAGTATTTATAGAAGAGACAGAGGGAGGCCACATTTCGACGATGGGAAAGTGGCTGCAGACGAGTCACCAGATCAGTACCTATCACATTACAGACTCTCCTTTGGAGCTTGTCAAGAACACTGAGGAGAACGGCAGGGGCACCTGACCATAAATGGCAGCAGTACTCCATGCACGGATGGATGGTTGACTTGTATATATGCAGGATGGATTCAGGTGGAAAAAACATCCTGGATCGACATAGTGACCCAATCTTCTTAGCAGTAGATTTTGCTATGGATTCAATATAGTGCTTCCATTTGAGGTCAGAGGACAGGGTAAGTCCGAGGAGGCGTAGTGTATTACTCTTCGGGAGAATCATCTGGTCCATGCTTATGGGAGGCAGAAGAGGTTGCCTGTAATGGTTGACAGACAACAGCTTGGTCTTAGATGAATTGAAGTTGACAAGCCACTTCTTGCCCCAGTTCACCACAGAGCGTAGATCCCGCTCAAGGTCAGCAGCGAGATTATGTCTGTCCGCCACGACAGGTTTCTTACTGGAGCGGGAGTATATTGTAGTGTCATCTGCGTAGATGCCTACTTGGGACTTGATCTCATCTGGGAGGTCGTTGATGAAAATAAGGAAGAGCGTTGGGCCCAGGATAGAGCCTTGTGGGACACCAGCATTCGTGCTGTAGGACGAAGAGGCACGCCCATTCAGAACGACCTTCATTTTGCGGTTATTTAAGAAAGATTGGATTAGGTCAAGCAGGCGACCGGTAATACCATAACCGCATAGTTTGCATAGGAGGCCAGGGTGCCAAACCCTGTCGAAAGCCTTGGAGATGTCCAGAGCAACCGCATGAGCCTCGTCAGACTCATCAAGGGCCTGTAGCATGTACTCCGTTACAGTAGTTAGCAGGTCGGCTGTGGACCTGTCAAATCGGAATCCATATTGCCTGTCGGAGAACAGTTTGTGGGCGGTGAGATGATGAACTATTTCAGCATTTATTATAGCCTCGAACATTTTCCCGAATATTGGTAGAAGACTGATAGGGCGATAGTTGGATGGGTCCGAGGGTTCACCACAGTTCTTAAAGACAGGAACGACTGAGGAGAATTAAATTTAATCATTTAGCTTTCAATTAAAACTAAAAAATAAAAATTTTCAAGAAAAGTTTTTCATTTTTACAAATTAAATTTAAAAATAAGTTATCGAAAATGAGTCTCAGTATTAATTAATTTACAATACATGTTTTAGGCAGAACAAAGATTAATTTTACAAAATTTACGTTTTAGGCAGAACCAAAAACAAAAACAAAATGAAAAACAAGAAGGTATATTTTTAAGTTAATAAAACTGCTATAGGCTTCAACAACTTTCAAGTACTTCAATTAGTAATGAAATTTATGCACTAAAAATGAACTTTTATTTTCGCCTCCTACTTATTTTATTAATTGACTACAGCCACTAAGTTGGTAACAAACGCTTAATTTCAGATGTGCGTTTTTCTGACCATTTAACGAATCATTTCATCTAAGTGTCACATTTTTTAATGAACGTCATTATTTTTCTACGCCAAGTGCGATCTAAAAAACTGTAAAAAAAAAAAAAAAAAGAAAAAAAATTAAAAAACCAAAACCTTAAGTTATTTTAGCATTATTCCAACTTTATATGCATAAAAACGCCCCACAAAATTAATTCACAGAATTTCCCATATTCAATTCTCACATGGAGTAAAAAAGAATCCTAGAAAGAGAATGTATTGTAAAAAATCTGCCATATCAAAAATTAAATTTGCAACTCTTAATAAACAACGTTAATTTCTTATTCATTCCACAACCTTTGTTCTGAAAAGAAAATTAGAAGTTTGAGGTCAATATTGAATTTATTTTAATAAAAGATTTTTTATTTAGGAAAATCAATGACAAACACGAGGGGGAAATATTTTTTCGTGTCGCTGTCTTTACTTTATCGGATTTAAAACTAATGCAGTCAACTCAACGTTAACATCACTTAGTAGTCCGATGAAGTCGTAAAGGACGAAACGCGCCACAAGAAAAAAATCCAATTTGTCGTTGATTTTCTTAATATTGTTCTGGTATATAAACAATAAACATGTCTTTAATCAATTTTAAAATGTCCATTCTACTAGATATGATACAGCAATAAAAAATTAAAAAATAATGAATGCTTCATCATTAGCCAAACTAACAATTTCAAGACAACACGTACGCCAGAAGAAAATCAACATTTAACATGTTAAAATTATTTCTGTATCATTAAGATTATCTCGATTTTATACATAATATAATTAGTACAACTTTTCTGATTCGTTTGGTCCCTTCAGATCTGTAATTCGTCTCAGCATTTCATTTTGTCGCCGTCTACCTGTCATCTTCTCAATTGCTCGATCAATAATATCAGTACTCTTACACACACACTATTTAACATTATTCTTTTTTTTTAATTTCTTTAATTATTTGATCTCATTGAAATAAGTAAATAAATATATATATTTAGATGACATTTATATTCGTCTTTGTGCATAGTTTCTCAAAAAATAATTTACAGGATGTAAATATCTATTAAGTGCGGGATGAATATTCATGAATATTCTTTTTTCTTTCTTTATGAGAAATACACTTACCTTATTATTGTTTTAGATCTCTCCTTTGCTAATCATGTGGCGAAAACTTCCTACTTTGCTTGAAAAATTTGCTCATCTGCCTATTATTGTATCACGGAGCAGTTATACCAATCCTACCGCAATGCACACAATTAACGTCAAGAAAAAGATCGAAAATACTCGAGCCAAAGCCATGCAGGGGGGTGGTCAGCGACGTATAGATAACCAACATAAAAAGGTCAGTGGAATAACAAACTTAACTGAGCTGATTGCGCATATGGTCGTTTTCGTTGCATATTCTCAGCACTTTCAAAGGAACATAAATGCTACTTATACGTGTTCTAGAGATTCTCATTCAGTCAAGCCGAAGTTATTTTCTGAAATGTATTTTTTTCAGGTACATCTAAAAAAAAAAATGCAATAAATAAGCAAAACAAAATGCTTACTGTATTTAAAAATGAATTGAGTGGAAGGATTTTTTTTAAATCTCTAAAATCGGCCATACAGTCAACGCAGCATAATTATCATTTTTTACACTTCGGACTGTTGTACTCTTCTTTATTGTCATATTTACGATGTTTCGGCCGTTGTACGCTCCGGTCTTCTTCAAGTGCTAGGAATTTTGAATCGAACCTTTTTATTAATAGCACCGGAATGTAACAGCTGCTGAAACGTCGTAAACATGTCAATTGTCAATAAAGATGACGACCACAGTCCGAACAGTGTAAAAATGAAAAATGTAACTACTTCTCAAAGACAACATGAAAAAAGTATCTGAAACTTTATTTTAGTAAGATTAACTGATTTAATTTAAATTAATGGGAATTAAAGTAGAAGAAATACTAGTTATTTTCGCAGAAAAGCATTTTTTAACACAGGTTGGTATTTTTTGTTTTTGTTTTTTATGAGATATTGACAATATGACGACTATGAGATTTAAGCAGGGAATAGTTACTCAATAATCTTAATGTTTTAAACATTTTAATATTTTATTTAATTATTTTTAGTCTTAGAAGACACTTCTTGAAGAAATAAATAATTACTAACAAATTTAAGTAGTTAAGTCATGTATGGATGTCTGTATTTAAAACCGTTTTTCACAAACAAAAAATTTCAAAATTGTTTTATTAAATACTGGTGGTTGTTACTGTGTTGAAATGTGTCACGAAATAAAAATCAAGTCCATCTCTCTCCTACTGCCTTAGTGACGTGCACAGTCGACATCTCTTGAGCAATCCCACTGCCCTCTTGTTCCAGCTCTTTACATAGAACTTGGTACCTCATCTATGCAAAGCACCACTCATTGCATTGCCAAGCCAGCTAACACTTGCAATTTCTGCGCCTGCCCACCTGTACTCACTTTAGGGGTGTCAAATTGACTGACCAACTCATTACACAACCCCCTGATCTTAAGATCACAAAGCTACTCAGCTTGAGAGAAGATCACATCGACCAGGCGTCTGCATATACACAACTTGCAAGCTTCACATATTGGGATGACCACATGGGCACGAACTTGCTTGCTCCGAGGTGGCCAGAATCATCTCGTGCCCTATTGTTGTGATCACATACCGTGCAACTCAGGGCAGGCCTCTTCTGCCAGGTACTCCTTCTGAGCGGGATAACAGAGGCTTCATCCTCGGATGAACTCTCCTCCGTTGACCTGCCATCCACATCTGAACAGCTGGCCACATTGGTGTCCACAGGTAGAGTGCTGATGTCTGAGGTAACACTCAATGGATCCGATTTTAGATACACCAATCGTGCACTATCTTCAGAGTTACATTCATCGTCTGATGATGATTTTGACCCTATAACTGGCCACCAGATTTTAACATGACGAGACATGTCATCGATCCGCACTGACAGCAGGCTGATAATTTCAGTAACATACCCCATTCTCAGCTTGTCCGTACACCCGCTGTGTGGGGTCTTAACCCAAACTACATCACCAGTGTCGATGCCTGATAGGTGTGCACCATGTTAGCCAGTGCTGTTGTAGGCGAAACACTGTCCTTTGGCGTCGTGTTATACCAGTACACTGCTTCTGGGATCAAACATTGCTTCCTGGCTGCAATCACTTTTATAGACTGGTGGCTCCTCTCTACTATGCCGTTTCCCGCCGACATGTAGGCACACCATAACTGAAGCCACACACCCCACTTTCACAGGAACTGCAAGAATTGCTATGAAGAAAACACAGCACCATTATCTGTTAATATTTCGGCAGGTGGGCCCCTGTCGTAAAAGATGGACTCCAATTGGTATATTATGCTGGCAGTGTTCTGACGATGCAGCAGTTACCAAATTCCAAAAAGGAAGGACCACAGTCAATAACAATCAAATAGAGCTGGCTGTTAACATGCGTAACGTCTATCGCCAGCCTGTTCCAGACATGGGTAGTACTCAAGTTTTCTTTTTGCCATTGCACCGGTGCTGGGTTGATTGACTGGCATGTCTTGCACCTTTGCACTACCTTCCTGATGTCTACCTTCTTAACTCCTGGGTTAACCATTTTTGAGAAGTAGAGCATCCAATTAAACCTGGAATACCCACACTGTTCATGTACCCTCGTGATCTGCTCTAGGTCTATACTGAGCGCAGAAGCAGCACACTGCCTTTGCAGAGATTCAGACTCTTTCCGAGTAGTAGACAACCAACATTGCAGAATGCGAGTCAATGCATCTGCTCTGTTGGCAGCTGATTAAACCAACGCTACATCCACGGACAGGTTGTACTTTTTGATAGTTTCAGTTAGTATTGTGAGCCGCCTTTGTATCAACATCTTGTTCAATGTCTTGATGGTAAGTTACTCTCTCTTTAAACCAAGTCTAGTTCGGCCAGGTTTATGTGTCGCGCATCATTTTCTGGTCGTAGCCGGCAGGAGTCTTCCATGATGAACCCTTTCTCCTCAAGGGTGACACCCATGGCCAGCAATCTGGCATTCACCCAAACAGTGAGCTCATTCCGGTTAATGCACCAGTCACTTGGCACGGAATTGTTCTGCATTGCTCTCTCCGTAGTTTCAGTTATCATGCATCTTAGGGTAATGTCATGCACCTCATCGTCCCATCCTGATGTAATAGAGGTCATGCGGCGCTTTATGGCTGCTGCCACCACTCTGAACCAGCTGCATATAGGAAAATGGCCAACCAGTTTCCCACACATGGAGAAGGTCCTTCAAGAAGTGATCACTGGCAGGACATCACTGCCTCGCCTAAAGGCGAAGTTTTTCTTCATCACCACTGACTTGTAGTCTGAGTACATTCACTCCATCCTGGAGTGGCTTTGGGGCCTTGCACACCAAGCGAAAGCATTCTTGATGTTTCTTAACCCTCCTTGAAGAGGCCACATTGCTCTTTGAATTTCTTCATCCTGGGACATGACCACATTCATAATCACTGACATGATTTTGGGGGCCACATTAAGACTGTCACATACCCGTATCGACAATGCCCATTAAGATGTCCATATGCCTCTTCGGATATATTACATTTTCACATCTATGGATATATGCTGGTCATCTATCCCAGATTGTGACAAATGGACAATTATTTGAATAAGAAAATAATAAAGTAAGATTGCTATTCAATTAATAATTGAATAGCAATCCTTTCCTAGGTCTGCTTCGTTATTCAACACAGGCACTGACAACAAATCAAGGATGAACGTCGAGACAATGTAATTTGATATAAAGTTTTAATACAAGATCAAAAGGATAAAATAAAAAAGAAGAAATTTGAATGTATTAGAATGTCCAAAGATCTTAACCTCAAAATTATTTTAGATACCCAATGTGGTCGAAATATGAAATTACAATATATGGTAGGAATTGTGAACAAAATACAGGTGATTATGAATGCAAAATATCAACATACAACCAGATGGGAGAATTATATTAATTTGAAAACATGTGATATGGTGTGTGTAAGAACATAGTATTCATGTAAATGCATGCATATTCTAATGCGGGTCTAATAACTTGATAACTTAACTTTATGACAGTTTCTTCTTTCTTTTACCATCTCTTCTTTCTTTCTTTATTTACACACTTGAAAATTGAATAGTTCTGTTTTCCCTATCTTCAATGTAGCTTCTTTTTAACACACAGCTTCTTTTCAGCATGCAGTTTCTGTTATCTGGTGACTTCCCTGCGTTGTTGTCTTTCTTTCTTTCCTCTTCTTCTTTTGATAAGCTGGTTGACTTCTTTCTTTTCTACTTCAAATGAACTGAAATCAGCATACGAATTACCGCAACTTCATAGCTGTCTTTTCTTTTGACAATCATGTGTCAACATACAGATATTAATATAACTTTGTTTCATCTTCGTTGTTACATTTCTTTCTTTCTCGATACACAGCATAATTCTGTTTTCAATAACAACCAGTCTATATAAGACAAGAAATCCAGTGCCATGAGCATAGAAATTGAACATTGTGATATCAAATAAAGTGATACTTTATGGATTAAAGTAGTTATAGTGTTGTGTTGAGTAATTGTGTTGGACTGTAAAATTATCAGGTTTGCATAGGTTACATTTATATATTTATAACATTCTTGGTAGCTCCACTGAAAAGAATGGAAATTGTGCACATCAAAAGTGCTTTCATCCTTTCAACTTAAAATTAATTTTCAAATATTCTTGCTATTTGTGAGAATACTTTTCATAATTTTCTTTTTCTTTTAAAAATATCAAAATACTGAAAATTTGAATAAATTTCTGAATTAATTCCCTTAGATGCTTAAATTTTATACATTTGAACTAGTATTTAGCAAGCTGTATTTCTGTCATTAAATTTTTTTTATCCCTTATTAACTTCTGTAACTTTTTTATACATTTATATTTTTTAAAATAGGTGATGTAAGGATTGTTTGGTGTAAGAGCAAACAATTTCATTGAATACAAATGAAATTTTTATATTTTTAGTTTATATTTTAAAATGATTGTGAGCAGTTTCAATTTTACTGTATAAAGAAAGCCTGTAATTTGGTATTTTTTTATTTGCATGTTTTCAAAAGAATAATTATATTTAATTCCTTTACAATAGGGCAAACTGACAGCTCGTCAACGAATTCATCTTTTGCTTGATTCCGAATCCTTTGTTGAATATGATCAGTTCTTAGAGCACAGCTGTGTGGATTTTGGAATGGAAAAAGAAAAGGTAATTCATTTTTTTTTATTATAGTCTCATGCTTTTATTTTTCACCAGTTTGTTAAACACTTAGAAATCTTCCTACCACTTGTTTCAGCAATTCTAATTGTTTTTAAACATTTGTTTGTTCTTGTTTTTCATTAAATGTTCTAAATCAATTATTCTAACAATGGAGAAACTCTTAAACACTTGGTGATTTAAACATGATATAATGAATTTATTTTGCCTAATTAAATTTGTAATTTGATCTTTTACCAATTTTTTGTTTTCTACACTGATAAAGTGAGTCTAGCAATCAGTGTCCCACTCTCTTTGTGTTTATGAATCTATCATAGTTTTTATATCTCTAAGCTAACTGCAAGAAACGTTGATAATTTTGAGTTTTTGTTTTTTTTCTTTTTTAACATTAAAAATGAGTTTGACTCTTCTGCTATATTCTGTAGAATAACAATTAACATTTATAGCTCCTCATTGTTCTTTATGAAAGAGTTTAAAAAAATGCCATGCTAACAAAAGAAAATTTATTTAAACAAATACTGGGATTGAAGGAATTGATATTTAGTTTGTAATAAGTTACATATACATTCCCCATTTCAAATTTTCCTTACTCTGGTTTTTGATGAATTACGTAGAAGCAAGCGAGTCAAATATATAGTATAAAGGTAAATAAGTTCCTTATCACAATACATGACATGTAGTAGCAGCATTTTATTCCTTGAAAATGGCATAAATCACCCCTCCTCATGTTGGAATAATTCAGAATTGTATATTCTGTAACGGTGGTTTTTTACAGCTTAGCATAGTTCAACCAATAGCAAGTCGTGTGCTGATTGGTCAGACTGGAGGATGCCATTTGCCTGGGTAACTGAGGATAAATGCGAATTAGTCAATTGGCTGTGATAAAAGAGGGCTAAAGCAGGGGCAAAAGGAGACAAAATTTTGACATTGGCAATGTGTGCAAGAACTCAAGCAATGGTAGACTGGAAAGTAAAGTATTTAGTGTTGTACAAGCAACACCAGAGAAAACACAAGCTTATTTATGAAACAAAGTATTTCAGCTTTCCTCCTAATAATAGTGGACAGAGGTTTCAATATTCAGCTAATATCTGAATTCAGTGGGGCTGCTACCAGTCAACCAATTGTAGAATAGATTGAAAACATAGAGCTGTTTTGTGAACTTTGTGAGATAAAGAAAATTGAGTAGATACTGCCATGTCACTTACAAGCCGGGGCTATCACTCTATATTAGCAGCTGACTAAGGAGCAGAGGTCAGATGCAGTGCAGATTAAGCAAGTTCTTATAACCACATATGCAGTGGATTCATTCACTGCTTTTGTTCAATTTGTGTTATGATGCTTTTGTCCAGGGTAAACTGTAGACAAAATTTTAGCAGAGTTTAAATGGTTAGTTTTGCTGGTTAGGGGCTAATTGCTTAAGTGATGGATAACTTGTGCATTCTTTCCTGGATTGCCACAACATGTTAAGCAACTTCTCCAGGCATCATACACAATGCACATCATGACTATAGACCAGATTTTGACCAATAGCGAGCTGCATCTGCTCAATAAACACATAATGATGTTACTGCACAGACAAGCAACATCGTTTGTTTTTAATGTTTTAGCCCCAACCACCTGGCAATGGATTGCAAGCAAACCTACTCAGAGAGGACAGTCACCTGGGCATGAAGATCCCTCTGCAAGATACAGTGTTTTTGGTGTAACAAGGTCGGGCACATCTCATCACAGTACCAGGGAAAAAGGCTCTAGGGAACAGACGTCAGTGCCGGTCTTCTCTTAAAATGAATAAAGAACACAGCGCTGCCTATTGTTGAGGTAGCCGTAGACAGAAAGAAATGTACGGATCTGGTTGACTCTGGCTGCTCATGGATACTTGTGAGCAAATGTGTATGCCGCCATTGGCGACTAAGTGAGACGGAAGTCTTATTGGGCAAAGCCCTAAAATGCTGTGGACATGGAAATATTATGCTGGATATTAGTCATGCTCAACCCATGCGCATTGATGCCCTAATTGTAGATGGACCACTACTTGGCTTCTTGGGATTGATACAATTAGAGAATTGGGCAGGGTGCACATAACTCACTAAGGAGAAGTGCATTTTTTAGGGAAGGATGCCCCAGTGTGCTGCTATTTCCATCAGTGAACCCAACTTTAGTGCAGAGTTCAATCATTGTAAAAAGAAAGTGAGGACAAATGGACCTATAGTCCTAAAGAATAGAGTTCCAGAATACACAGTACCAGTCTATGCACAGAACAAATATGAGATGAAGCTTCAGTTGTGGCTGAATGATATAATCGGTGGCTGTGGCCATATTCGGAAGATAAATTTGGTCCACATATGTGTCTGATCCTCTTAATGATAGTTGTACTAGAGAGCAAGCAGAAAGTCCATTAAGTACAGGATTAACAAGAGTTAAATGGCTTTGTGGAACTGTATACCATTAACTTGGAGGTGTGTGCACAAAAGATGGATACGTTAGCACCAAACCATTGCCTTTTTGCAACGGTTCGGTGCTAACATATCCTTATTGGACTTGCAAAGGGCATATCTACAAATGCATGAGGACAGGGCGATGTGACTCTATCAAACTGTAATATTGAAGCATCGAAGATATTGCCTTACCGACTGGGTTTCGAGTTAATTGTAGCCCCTCTCATTATGAAAGCTATAATTGATGCAGTATTGTCTTAAGATGAAGCCATTATGAATGCCACATCGGCATATATTGATGACATTTATGTCAACAAGAGTTTATTTTCTGACATGCATGTCAGAGAGCACCTGTCCAATTGTAGACGAATATGCAAGGAGCCGGAAAGATTAGAAGATGGAACTTAGGTGTTGGGTTTACGGGTTTGGAGTGATAATGGCACTCCAATGGAGGCAAGGTGGAGAAATTTCAGATATCCCTACAAAGATTATTTGCTGATGTGTGTTCTCTTTATGTGGGAGATTTGTGGGCCACTTTCCTGTTTTGACTGCACGTGGCCACTACATTTGTGAAGCAACAAGCAAGTGCCCTAACCATAGGATGGGGTGATGAAGTTGAGAATGCCTCTCTTAATTGCATGCTAACTGACATAATAGCCAGAATACATGAGACAGATCCTGTAGGAAGAGATTGGTGTGTGAATAGCTGCGAAATCAACGTGGGTAGATGCAAGTTCAATAGCCGTAGGAGTAGTACTAGATGTAAATGGAAATGTCGTCAAGGATGCTTCTTCTCTGTATTCAGTTGGAGATGCCCTGCACATTCATTTGGCAGAGCTAGACGCAACAATAAAGGGTGTAAATTTGGCCCTTCGATGGCAGGTATCAAAATTCTCTCTTTACAGATTCAGCTTGTGTTCATCAGTGAATTTCAAACAACCTGATTGTTAAGGCATGAATTAATACAAAAGAGTCTGCTGAAATGTGAGTGCGGAGTTGGCTGAACATGCCTCACAAGCTTGTGGCTTAATAAGGCTTGACAGTGGATAAAATTTTGTCGAGAATCTTGAAATATAGCAGCAATATCCAATGTACAGGCGAATGATAGATTTATAAACATGCAAAATTGTCTGGCACAACACAATGGACCAACTTTCCTAGCAACAGACTTAGCAATTGATTCAGTATAATCATTCCACTTCATGTCAGTGTAAAACATGAGCCTAAGAAGGTACAAAAAGTTGTTCTCCTGGATGTTAGTATCTTCATCCTGATGAAAGGCAGACAGTTCTCTATGGGGATTAAATCATAATAGTTTCATTTTGGTGGTGTTAAAATTAACACACCATTCCTTGCCACAGTTAACTACTGATTAGAGGTAATTTAAAAGAACAGCTACCAGTTTTATTTTGTCAGATCTCCTGGACTTATAAGACAAGAATAAATTGTTGTCATAAATCCCTAGTTGGGAACTTGATAAAGATAGGAAACAATTTAGGTTCAAGGATAGAACCATGTGGGACCCTAGTACTAATGGGAAATAATCTAGAAGTGAGTCCAAATACTCAGCCAGACACCTTAGCCCTTAAACTTGGGAAGAAGATCAGTAAACCTAACCCTGTTGAATGCTTTTGAGATATATAAAACCAAAACGCAAGCCTTGCTCTTCTTTTCTAAAGCCTGAGAGACAAATTCAATAATAACTGTTAACAGTGGTAGACATAAAGAAACAAAAGCCATATTGTTTCTCTGAAAGAATACCATTTGAAGTGAGATTCTTAAACAATTTGATGTTGATTAGAGCTTTAGTACATTGCCAAAATAGGTAAATGACTAATAGGGTGATATTTTGAGGGGGCAGAAGGTTCACCCAAATTCTTAAAGACAAAAACTACAAGATTTTCAACAAGCTGGCAAACAAAAAGCCGTAAGAAATTTATTGTAGAGTTTGGAGAGCATAAAAGTCAGTTGAGGCAGGCATTCCCTTAGGACAAGTGTAGGGATAAAGTAAAAAAAAAAAATGAATCTTATTTACTGTTGATTCTTAACCTTCAATCTCAATTATAAATATCTGAATAAAGATTTCTATATAAAATTTCACGAAATTGAAATAAAAAGATAATTCGATCATTGTAACAAAACTGATTAAATATATATTAATTCAGACTGTGTACCACTATTTCCACATTGGTATATTTTTGCTTTTGGTTTAATACAATGGCGTGAGAGAAATTGATATTAGTGGTAGAGTTAAATCCTCAAAAATTATTTCTGGGAACAGATTCTAAAATCGAAAAAATAGATGATGTAATTAAAAGAAAAAAAGACAAAGACATTACATCATGTGAGTTGTTGATATTTCATTCGTCAAGCCATGGCTCTCCGTAAATTGTGTGGGTAGAAAATAATCTCATTGGTCAAAGCTTTTATTTGTGTAGATCCCCCGAGAGAATTGAGGACAGCTATAAAAATCCAAACTCAGTGTGAAAAACGAGAGTTGTTTGGGTAGGTTTTGAGATTGCAGTTGAAATGTGACAACTGAAGGGAAAGTGTTCCCAATTGGGAGCCACGGCCGACAGCTGGTCACCTACCATAGAATTCATGGCTGAAGATGTAAAGAAACATAGAAAAGCCTGCCGCTGATCAATTTAAGAAAAGTTAAAGTCGAATAATGCGCCTCCGATAAGAAGCCCGAAAGAACTTTATTGTTTTAAAAGTTATTTGGAGGATTGAAAGCTTTGATTATTCTTAACGAAAAGTTCGCAGTTATGAAAACGATTTTGAAAGTTGCTGAGAGAGATTTTCGAGTGGCAAAGAAAAACTGTTGTCGCCGACTCATTTGCTCTATTTCAGTAAATTTCGTTAGGCTCTGACAAGAACCCGAAAGAACTTTGTTGTTTTAAAAGTTATTTGAAGAATTGACAGCTCTGATTATTTTTAATGAAACTTCGAAAGGACTTATTTTTACTCGGAATATTTGAAGAGCTCTGATTGCTTTTAATGAAACTTCAAAAACTTTTATCTGAAATTTGAAAGCTCTGGTATTTTTAAACGAATCCTCTCTCTGTTGTAAACTTGAATTTTAACAATTGTATTTTCTGCTTTTGTAATTAATTTTTTTTTATAAAGACTTTCTTTTGTAACTCATCCAGGCATCTTCGAACTTATTCATTTATTTAATTTTTTTTTTTGATGCTATAATTATTTTATTTTAACACAAGTGTACACAAGTGTCTGGTCTGGATATGGTAAAAATACAGCTACCGGGTTTTCACAACATGACTTTCTGAGATCACGTGGGCAGTGAGTTCGTTGTTGTAAAAGACATCTTGAGGACCAGCTATTGTGACAAGATCATCACGACTAGCAGCCTGAAAGCGTCATCATAACTGGTGCCGTTTCGACATCATCATCGCAGCAGGCTTCGTTCTCGAACCAGCAAACCAACCAGCCAGGCAGACAAGTGTCACAATAAAATAACTGATCTCAAGTGAAAAGTATCAATACTGTTCAAATTTGTTAAAAAGTTAATATTTCCTACATTGGAATTGGTGGAGGTAGACAAAAAAAATAAAACATTTCAATCTGATTAATTGTTACATGGTGTAACAAAAAAAATAAAATGTAAAATTTGAAAGTTTGTAAGGGAATGAATATAAACTAATACAAGTCCTTGTGTAAAGTGCAAAAGTTTTTTCCAGTTTGTACAATAACACGCAGTCATGTCTCTTTCGAGACATGATCGCCCAAGCGTGTTTCACATATAGCACTTAACTGACTGACAATAAGACTGATTACCTGATTTGTTTACTCTTCTGTGTCTACCAAGTTAGCTTTGGCTCATCTGTTGTGATCTTGAAAATTACAAAAATTATTTTAAAATAGATCTGCTTAGGACTAAGCAAATTTTTTATCAAAAACTTGATGACCACCTTGATTTTGAAATGTAATTAATGTAAAATCTTTTCTTAATATTTTATGAAAAAACCTTTTGGTCTTAATTTTTTCCATGTCTTATTTTGACATATTTTTAAAATGAAATAAACAAATATTTGCAAAACAAATTTTAAAATAACTATGTATGTTTATTTTTAAAAATGACTAAAGACTTTCAAAGAATACAAAAATGATTAACTTGTAACTTATTATTAAAACATATTTTACAATTAATAGATTCCATTTCAGATTTACAATTTTGTGATTTCATCTATGGGTCTACTATTGTAGAATATTTATTCCCCATGTAAATCTATTGCATTGTTGATTGCATGAAAGTTGAAATTATTTCAACATTACTATTGAAAATATTTCATTATGACTATTTTAAAACTTAGAATTTTTCTTTTTTATGTATACAGTATCCAGGCGATAGTGTCATTACTGGAAGAGGAAAGATATTTGGGCAGCAAGTATTTGTATTTAGCCAGGTATGTTAAAAAAAGTGAGGTATAAAAGTAATTACAAAATTCCTTAACTGTTTTTATTTGTGCCATGAAATAGCTTCCATTTTTATATTACTCTGTCAGCTGGGGTTGTAGAATACACTGTGTCTCTACAGAGGGTAAGACATCCCCCCTGACAATCCCCCAACAAGGCTAGTTGTTTGTGGTGGATAGAAACCCATAATCCTTGAAGATGGAATCCTGGTGCCTGAGTATGACCTTGGTGTATAAGTGGTTACGTAATAAGCAACACTCCTCTTTAGCCCAATTTAATTAATCTACTAGTCATGTCAAGTTTAGCACTTAATAATTAAGTCTGACAATGTCTCACAAACTGATCACATGACAATATAACATCAAACTCTTGATAATCTATTTTATTGTTAGAAGTCAGTGGCTCAATCAAGAAGAAAAAGAAAATTTGACTATTGTTTCATATTTAGATCAGTTTTTTTTTTCTTTTGTTTCTTTCACAATGCAAGTATACAGGTTGATATATTCTTGCCTCAACCAAGACAAATGAGTTTAGCCCTTTCGTAAATTTCCAATAAAAATTACACTCTGCTGTGGGTGGTAGAGCACGGGAACAATAAAAAAAAATCACATGGCAAACTCAAATAAAAAAACCAAATAGATGCTCTCTGACAATGATTCTGAAATTCC
Source organism: Ascarosepion bandense (assembly GCA_037127315.1). Classification (NCBI taxonomy): domain Eukaryota; kingdom Metazoa; phylum Mollusca; class Cephalopoda; order Sepiida; family Sepiidae; genus Ascarosepion; species Ascarosepion bandense. Next base: position 1,392,680 of record JBBBDQ010001666.1, on the reverse strand, counting down.
CTAGATTTATCATAACTGAATCTCTAGAGGAAACCTCTCCCTCCAATCTGTCTCTATTCTTCATAGAAAAATATATTTACCAGCAGGACAAATCCTAGAACAGTGAAAAAAATGAGAAGTTGCAATTTACTTGTAAACATGAACAATTAGAAACTAGCAGATAACACACTTAAAATTAAATCTTTCTCCAATTTAAAATGTAAAGCTTACCCACTTAACACCTCAAAGAAAGTTAATAGAAATAGAGAGCTGTCCCTGTCTGTACCAGAGAAAATAAAAGCAGCCTTAGTAAAACAAGGAATCACCAACTATAGAAACACAAGCATAAAATCAACAAATTCAAACATACACATATATTTTAACTTTTAATAAGCCGTTAATCCCAATAGAGATAAAATTTGGGTTTATGATCAAGCAAGTTAAAGAACATGGCCCTGATCCTTTAAGATGTTTCAAGTGTCAGAAGCATGAGCACTACAAGGAGAGCTGCAGAGAACACCCAGTATGTAGTTAAAAAGATCATATGCAGGAATAGTGTACTCATGGTACAAAATGCTCTATCAAGAGAACCATGTAGTCTTTTTTAAATATTGCTGTATATATAAAAAAGTGAAAGAAGTCATGAAGGTGATGTATAAGAGACCTATCTTTCCCAAAAGTAAGAAGAACAGTGAATTTATATATAAAAAGCTATACTATGTAACTCAGAAGATGAATCCAGTTATTAGCAATTATAACAACAAAACTATAGAATTCTTTCTGAGCAGTTGTTTCAAATGACTGGCCAAAATTCCAAGAACTCTTCAAAGGAACATACACAGCTGAAAGCTGCCAGACAGAAATGCTAAATAAATCAGAATAATCCATTCCAAACCCACATACAATGACTCAAATATCATCTATAAAAATCTCAAAAACTCCAATTTAAGCAAACACCATTACAAAAAATCTCCAATATTGCCACTCTTTCTACCAAATCTTAAAATAAATATCTCCTGAAAGTTCCCCAAAAAACATTACCAACCAACAAAAAAAAACACTTCTAACAACATTCACAAAAATTAAATTTGAGGTCCAAGAGAGAATGGATGATATGTCACCAAAAAAATCTCCAAACAAAAATCAAAACACTAAAAATATATAACTCAAATAAAAATACGAACATACATGAGATACAGAATAATCCACTGGAACTGTTATGGAATAACAACATTTCAGCCATTGTACAGTCTGGTCTTCTTCAAGTTCTAGGAATTTTGTGCTGAACACATTGTTACAATCATTCTCATTCCTTGTGTGAAGCCTATTTTGGTAGTCATGAGTTATTTCCCTCTAACCAGACTCCCTAAGTTACTTGTTCACCACTACTGTAGCCTGGTACTGAACTCACAACTCTGTGTCAAATCACTGGAACTAACCAACATCTATATCCGCTGGGCCATAAGTCCTTAAGGACAAGAACAACTGAATTTCTAGGACTTATAAACCTAATGTTCAGTAACCATTTTTTACCAGAGTTCATATTGCAATTTTTTATGTTAATGGTTTTTTTCTAGTACTTTTTTTAACAAAGCTCATATTGTAATTTTGACACTAATGATTTTCTCTGGCAATCCGTATTGCTGGTTCCCATATTGTATTCATCTCTATGCTTGGTTGGCTTAGGAGATTTTTGTAGCTTAGCATTTGTGCTGATTCCTTAAGTTTACATAGTGTTATAGTGGAACTTTCTGCCATCCCCGAGAATCGAATACTCTAGACTATAAAGGACTGTGACAAGCGGTACGAGAGCGCAAACCTCTTGGGCGAAGGCATTCCCTATTTGATAGTTTATTCCGCTCCTACTCACTGATTGCTTATCTGTATCTTATTGTTAATTGTACCTTAGTACAATAAATCCGTTATATCGTATTCCTGTGTCGAGTACCATTCTTCCACTAATCTTTACACTGATATTCCTTTCCGGGATATATCAGATTGGCAACGTGGATTCGAAGAAGTTTACACGAAGGAAAAAAATACATTCTCACCAAATTGATGACAAAAATACATTCTTACCAAATTGACGACAAAGAGGACTGTTGCTTGATACCAGTTTTTGTGAATTAAGGATACCAATTGCCGACAGCAAAAAGCAAAAGTCACACAGAAATTTTCAGTTGTCAAATAAGGAAATACAACTGTAAAGACAACAATAAGTAAGGTAAGAAGTAGTTTTTTACATGGAACAATTAACAATATATGAAGACGCTAGGCGTAGCTGTTCAACAGCTAATGCAAGAACAGAAAAATCAACAAAAGCAATATACACAGCTTCAACAGCATATTCTAAAGAAACAACAGGCTTTGGAAAAAATATTATTGAAGCAAGGTAAACCAAAGGAAGGTTCTAGGATTTTCTCTGCGGCCTATATATCAAACTCTCTTGCAGAATTTTTGTACAAACCGGAGGAAGGAATAACTTTTCCTGTATACTTTAAAAGGTATGAAACAATTTTTTCAAAAAGGTGTAAATCATGGACCGACGAAGAAAAAATTATGCTTTTGTTGTAAAAAATCGGTGCTCAGGAAAATACAAAATATACGAACTTCATTTTGCCAAAAAAACCAGAGGAGATTTTGTTTGACGAAACTGTGGAAATATTATCTAAAATGTTTGGCGAACGGCACAGTTTGTTTCACACACGGTAAAAATGTTTGAATATCGTGAAAGAAGACTATGAAGACTTTGTTGCGTATGCTGGGAAAGTTAACTCCCAGTGTGAACATTTCAAAATCAAGGAAATTAAAGAAGATATGTTTAAATGCCTAATTGTTGTGCAAGTGTTAACAGCGCCTAAGGACAAGGAAGTTCGTTTGAGGATTTTAGCAGTGTTGGAGCATGATACGGACATAACTTTACAGAAAGTATCGGAGGAATGCTAGAAATTAATTAACATTAAATGGGATAATTTATGTATTGAAGAAAATAATATTGCCTGAATACATAAAGTAAAACAACATGCCTACAAAGAAGAAAGACCATACTGCAAATCATGTGGCAAGTAAGTGCTATTTAAAGAATAAAATATGCTTTGAATGTGTGCAAAAGGGATACAAGGCAGTAATGTGTAAGGAAAAAAAGCATCGAAAGTTCAAAAGGATAAATACAGTTTTATCTAAGAAAGTTACAAAGGATTTCAGTACAAGAATGTACATCGACATCAAATTAAATGGTCGAAATATCACTTGTTTGCTAGATACCGGAAGTGACATTTCTACAATTGATGAATATATGAAAATAGTTTGACCGGTGTTGTAGAATACTAAGAAAATTGCAAGAGGCATTTCGGGTAACAAATTAAAATTCAAGGGTGGATTTTTCACAAAAGTAGCATGCAATGGCAAAATCCACAAAACTAAAATCTGTGATTTCAGGAAAAAATGCAAATTTATTTGGCATTGATTTGATTGTGTTATTTAATTTATGGGAGAAGCCCATGAATATGTTTTGTAGAAGAATAAATGCATCAAATGTAGAAAAGACAGAAGGATTTATAAAAGACTTGAAGAAGGAGTTTACTGAAGTCTTTGCGGATGAATTTGGTGAAGAAGTGAACTTTGAAATAAAGGAGAACGTAAAACCGGTGTTCAAACCGAAAAGAAAAGTTCCCTTTGCATCGTTAGAGACGATAGACAAAGAGTTACAGAGATTGGAGAAAAACGGAGTAATTAAGAAAGAAGATTACTCTGAGTCCACATAAACAAAAAAAAAGAAATAATAAAATAAGAGTTTGTGCGGATTTCTCAACCAGACTGAACAAATGTTTAAAAGATCACACGTATCCACTCCCCACACCAGAGGAGATATTTTCAAGGTTGAATGGGGGCAAAATCTTTTCGAAGATTGATTTGTCAGAAGCTTATCTACAAGTCAAAGTCAAGAATGTTCTAAGTGTTTAACCATCAAACACTCATAGAGGATTGTATAGGTTGAAATGTCTACCATTTGGTTTGAAGGTAGCACCAAATGCATTTCAACAAATTATGGATACGATGTTGTCAGGTCTAAATTATGCAATGGCATACTTGAATGACATTTTAATAAAATATGAAAATATGGAAGAACATAAAATGCATGTTCGTTAATATTTTTAAAAGAATTAGGAGTTATGGATTCAAGGTAGGACTTGAAAAGTGTGAGTTCTGTATGGATAAGATTGAATATTTAAGCCAAATAATTGATCATAAACCTAACTCAAACAGAACTGAAGCAATAAAAAAATATACCTACTCCGGATAACGTGATTAAGTTACAGTCATTTCTGGGATTTGCAAATTATTACAATATATACATTTCTAATATGCATGACCTTTTGATATGCATGCACCATATCACTTTCAGGGATATATCACATAGTTTTCAGTGGCATTCTCCATCTATTATTTCAACTTCATCCCATAGGGGACAGTAATCCCCTTTCTTCCTCCATATGTGGTCAGCTATGCCTGATTTTTCTATCTCTCCTTGTGTTGTAGCCTTACCTTAAGAGGGCAACCTGTTTCTCCTTTATATTTCTTTCTACAGCAACATGGAATGGCATACACACAGTCCTTAGTAATATCCTCTTCTGTTAAGGGTTTTATTCGGGAGAAGTACCTGTGAAGTGTAGAACCACTTTGGATGATCATCCTTATCTTATATGGACTGCAGATCCTTTGTATTTTCTCTGATAACCCTTTCACATAGGGTAGACAGACCAAGGCTGTTTTTTGAGATTTGTTATCCTTATGCACCCTCCATTCCATGTTTGTTGGAGTTATTGTCATGTACCCTGGATAATTGTTTCATTGTATACTGACCATTTCCTGTTCATATGTCTCTGGATCACCGCTTATGACTTTTGCTCAATGTTGCAAGCAGCGGTTGATCCCTTTCTTTACATTGTATGGGTGGTGGGAATTGAAGTTGAGGTATTGTCCACTGAATGTTGACTTGCGGTATACAGATGTCTTGGGCCCCACTTCTGTTCAAGTTATGAGAATGATATACCCCAGTGATTGTAATAAAGGGTTCGGTTTTAAATTTCTAGCACCTGAAGAAGGCCAGAGCATACAATGGCTGAAATGTCGTACAAATTGCAACAAAGATGAGGACAATAGTCTGAATTAATGTAAATAGTATAAATACTACCTCATCTCAGAAATATAGACAAACACAACAAATTACTCATGCTAATAAGAATATTAGGCCATGCTGTTATTTGTCTTTATAAAATATTTATGAAAAAGACAACATTAACATTAGAAATTATCAACAATACAATCACATTCACAACTCTGAACATTTGGAGGCATAACTGTCATAATAAAAAATGATATACAGACAGCTAGTTGCTGTGAGAGATATTTTACACAGAATGGTCAGCATGTACTCTCTCTATATCTCACCACAAAACAAACTGAAAGATCTAATAAATCTGATAAAGCAATTACCAAAATCCTTTATTCTCCTATTATTCTTAATAGTCATAATAGCATCTGGGAATCCAAGAAGACAAAATAGAAAGAAATTACAGAAAAATTTATTATGGATAATGATGTATGCTTACTCAACCAAAAAACACCAACATACATCACTCCTGCAACTGGAAGCAATTGATTTAGCCATGTGTGTTCCAGCAGTTTACCTCAAACTTATCTGCAGTGTGTTTGACGAAACATGTAGTAGTAACCATTTCTGGATCATCCTGAGAAACACAGGTGATTGATGTACACCCACCTAGATGGAGGCTAAGCAAAGCTAAATGGGAAAGTAGAAAAATTATGTAAAGACCAACTCAAAATAACATAGAAACAGCAAAAAATTTCACTCTAATAACCATAGCAAATGAATACATCCCTAAAAACCCAAGCAAAAGAAAAGTATGTAAAGCAACACTTAGAAAATTCAACAAAGAAGCAATTTATAGTTGATCAACTGGATCAACTATAAATTAAATAGAGTAAAATTCAATAGAGAAATATTAGGTTGGTACAAAAATTATGGTCAATTTCAGAAACATAATTTTATTCTTGAAAAATTAACTGTAGAAATGTTGAAATTTGTCAAAATAGGAGCCTTGTGCATCTATCCACCTTTGCCCATCAATTGACGAGATTATTTATTCCTTATTAAATTATTGGATGTGATGCAACAAAATATTTGAAAGCTGATTCCACCTCTGGTTTAGACCTAAAGGTTTTACCATTTAAAAATGTGCTTAAGTGCATAAAGAAATGATAATCAGTGGGTCAGGAGAGTATGGAGGATGAAGTAAACTCTCGTATACCAAGTCTGTGAATTTTTGCAACATTATTCTTGCAACATGTGGCAGCGCATTATCATGGAGCAGAATTGGACCATGTCAATTCACCAATGCAGGTCTCATTTTCTGCAGACAGGCATGCATGCATGCAGGCATGCATTTCAGTAAGTGGATAACACCAATTACAGATTAACAGGCAGTGACCATAATCTTTTGCTGATGCAACTTTGGCTTTGGGAAATGTTTGGGGCACCTCCTCACAACCAAGCCATTGATCTGATTGTTTACAGTTATTATAAAAGGATGCACATTTCATCACAGGTGACTATTCAGTCAAGAAAGGGAACAATTGATATTATGCAGAAAGAGCATCAAACACACTTCAAAACACCTTTTTTGATTTTCATTGAGATCATGAGAAACCCATTTATCAAGTTTTTTCACTTTACCAATACTCTACAAATGGCATGAGACTGTTGCAATGCTGACACCATCCGTCTGAGATATTTCTCTGATACTTTTCACATGGGTTTTGCTCAACAACTGCTTGCAATTGTTCATTGTTAAGACTGCATAACCCTCTTTTTTCATCACCTTCAAGGCTCTCATCACCAGTACAGAATTTCTTGAACCACCTTCATACTGTCCAATCAGTTGTGGACCCATCTCCCCATGCTCTGTTGATATTGGCAAAAGTTTGGGAGGCACTGTGCCTAAGTTTGAACAAATGCAAATAAAGTAAATGAAGATCATGTTTTGTCATATTCATAATTAAGGGCTTCTATGCTTCAAGAATATTTCTGTCTGAAAATAAGGTAAAAATTATTAAATAGCACATTATTATGTATAACAAAATTCACCTAATATATATTGTGAATACTATGTTAAAATGGCTTTTCAAAATACAACCCTTGGAGCGGATATTACTTTTGTAACAACCTAATAAAAGAAGCCAGAAAGAACTATTGACAAAATATGGCAGCAAAGTAAATTCTTTCATGAAATCAAATACAGTTTGGGAAATGATTAGAAAAGTATCTGGCAAACATCAACCTATAGTATAGTCTCTCGATAAATAAAGACACGATAACAGAAAATGTTGGACTAAAAAAATAAAAGGGTCGATGTCCATTGACTCTCTAGCTAAGTTAACCAATTTACATGAAAAAATAAGACTCAAAAACTTATACACTCACCTAACTGGGAAGGACGGCATGTTTTTCCTAGAAGAACAAGTCCTTGAACTGGAAAACTCAAGAAGCTACTCAAGGTTAGCACCATTCACACACACCAGTCATGCTACAGTCATTCACCTTTCAGCAAAGTCCTTGGAAGAAAGTCTCTTCCTCAAAGCCCTGATCTTGACCTTCAGCTGGTGCTTGAAGAATGAAACCAGATAATGGGAAAAGAGAGAGACAATGCCTCATGAACTTCTTTCATCCTTGTCATCCATACCACTATTCTCATCACAGCTAGCAAGCACAGAGTGCTTCTTCCTGTCATCCAACAATATTGCTACAAACAAAAAATGCAATGAGGGCTAAAAACTGTCTGTCCAGTATAAAAATTATATAGTCATCAATAAGCTATCACAGCAGGCTTACAACTGGGTAGTGAAAGAAAATGTGCTCAATGGACTCCTCCATTCCACCTCAGACGCATTCTGGCAAAACAACCAGTGCCAACCAAGAGCATATTCTGAATTATCAACGAGGTGAATGAACTATCTCAGTCATCTTTAGTGAGGAATTTCGACTCTGCATCCTAGGCCATATGGAATGAAAACACCTTCATCAAACCAAGCACTCCAATCAGATGTGTAAATGATCTCCTGACTAACACCTGATATAATGCCTATTTCAACTAGTCAGAGAAGCAAACCTGTATTTCTAGACTGCTTTCATGGAAGCAGTACACCTTGCAAAGCACCATGGGCTGTTTACTGCCCCAGAGGAAATGAAATGGAGTTCTTTCTAGATTACCTGGAGTGATGCACAGAATTGGCAGAACTGAAAATCAGTAAAGGATATGGAGGTAGACATACACCTTGGCCATCCCCTTCAAGGAAAAATGCCTTTACAGCCATAAATTAACCAAGGATATCGCCTTCTCCAGAACTTCTGACCAATTCTTCAGCAGGAGGCTAGGATTGAACCAGATATCAGGTGTCTGACACAGCCCATCTGTTTACCAAAAGGCAGACAAACTTTTCCATAAACCCAACTGGAAGCCAATAGACGTTTAATCTTAGCCCTTTTCACCATTTCATATGTCTGGATTTCTCTAATGACTTTGTCAATTTTGGCACTGCTTGTTACAAGCATGGAAACTTTGTAGGTGATGTACTTGACTGAAGTAGTAACACTAAGTAACATGACCCAACCAAGGAAAGGGTTCACATTCAAATTGTGCAGAAATAGCTCCAGTGCAAAAGGGAGCCGTCCTGAGAAATGATTTAAACCACTTCAATCTTACCCACATTCACTTCCATCATAGCACTGGGGCTTGCAGACAAGAAAGCCTTCAAGAAACGATATCGAAGTCTTTGGACTGATCCAAATTTATCAGTGTGGCTTTTCTGTTGACTTTCTCAATGATCAAGTAAACCAAATGAAGGGTTATGTTGGATTATCTGACTCTTTACAGCACAAGTCTGTTCAGAGGATATAATACTTAGTTCTGTCCTTATCTTGATGTCAAAACATTACGATCACTTGTTTGTATCCCTTTCTGTGTAAACACCATTCTTAGTTTGTAAACATTTTGCCTTATTACTGTTGCTTTGTCTTGGATATTTTGTTTGTTTGCTTAATATTTTTGCCCTGTTTTTTTTTTCTCTTGTTATTGTTTATTGCAAACTTTGTCCATTCTGTTATTTGGGCATTTCTGCTAATTACATTTAACCATGGCCAATTACTCTACAAGTACGCATCCACTTATATTCTAAGATAAATTAGAAAAACTCAAAGCAGTTATGTTAGACATTTATACATCTTCATAAATGGATCAAGCCACAAAGGAATTAGGGAAAATGAAAAGCAGATTCAGCTGCAAAGTCTGTCAAAAGGAAATGCCTGATAATAATTTCAAGATCCTTTGTATGGACCTGAAAAGTAAAATACTTGCATTCAAAATGGCAGAATTGCTATACTGACAACACAAATAAGCATATCACAGTCAAACTAATCCTAGATGAATAGAAACAAATGCCTAGACAAAGAAGAAAAGGCAAACTTGGAGCTTTATGTCTCAAAAGAATGTTTTTTTTTTCAATTAACATCACTATTATTTTAACTACCTTCATTTCTTGACAATGTTTATTTTTTTAAAAAGCGATGATTAGAATTGTAATAAGATCTAAACATATAGAAGGGAATTCTTTATTCTTGAAAACTGAAAAAAAATTAATATGCACTATTTATTTATTATATTGTTTATTGAAATGGTTGACAGAACATCTAATTTATTCAAACTTTATGAAAAGGTAAATATTTCAATTCACATATTTTAATTTATTAACTGCTTATGAATTTATGAATAAATAATTGTTTCGTACTTATTTCTTTATAAACTGGTAAATGATAAGTATTGCATTGTATTAGTTTTTAGAATATTCTAAATATAAAATTATTCTTGTAAACAGTCTAATTAATAGATTTTAATATTTTTGCTCTAACCTCAAGAACAAAAAATATGAAAATTTACTTTCATCATATGTTTATGTTTTATTACAATTGAAATTATCACTTTAAAAATGACAAATTTTAAAATGGACAGTAGTTAAAATGACAGTGGTGTAACTGGAAAACCTGTCCTTTTGATACACTGTTTTTGTACAGGCACTCATGTTCTAGTTTGCCCAAAAAAAGATGAAGTAACACATAGCTGCACATCTGCTACAACATAGCAAGCTGCACTCATGTAAAGACACATTTTAACTAAATGTATTCACTTAGCACTTATGAGACACCAAAACGAACAACACATGTGAGTTTTGCAAAACTGTAAACTAATCTTATCCTCGCAAACTCTCAGCTTTTATGCCGGCGAGGCATACGCTTATGCAAGTGAATACTGGTCGTGCACTACCATTTTTGTGTCCGCCGCCATGATGTTTGCATTGTCAAATGTTCACTCATACATTTGTTACACTCCCCCACTGATCCTTGATGATCATAGCACGGCAAGGTCGTGTTGGTAATCTCTGACGTGTGCTTCATCACAAGGGTGGTTCTGTGGTTTCTCCAGTTTGTGCTGTTTGTTGGCTAGGCAGTGTGATCTACCCAGTGTCGTCTGAAGTCTCATCATCCTCTTCACTAGACAGGATGACATTTGTCCAGAGCATCCTGTCCTGGCTGCAATCTGTTTAATACTGTGGTAGCATCGTTCTGCAATGCTGTTGCCTGCTGACACATAGGCATACTGAAATCGCAGACGCACTCCCCAGCTGGCTGCAAACACCTTGAACTCACTGCTGGAGAATGCAGTGTTGTTGTCTATCAATAATTCCTGCGGTGGACCGCACATAGACTTGAGGTGTCGAAAATTGTTTCCGGAGTCCTACCACGACAACGGCTGCCAGATGGTAAAACATGTTGGACCGCAATCAGTGATCATTAGAAGTGTTTGCTGTTGTATTGGGTTATATCCATCCCCAGTCTTTACCAGTTAGCTTTTATTACTAATCCCCCTTTTGTCCAATGAACCAGGGCTGGATCGACACTCTTCACATGCCCTGATAGCTGACCTTACATCTGCTTTGGTAATCGCTGGGCAAACCCACCTGGCGAAATACACAGTACATCGAATGCCTGAGTATCCACTACCTTTATGTATTTCCATAATCTGACTGCTTGTCATCTCATCATTTCTCAAGACACAAGCCAGAGGTACAGGCTCAGTCGCAGATTTCATCCTCTTGAGCCACCTTTGCAGTACCAGGTCATGTGGTCTGCTAAGTTCTGGCTTGATTGGATCAAAGTAACGTCTATGGACAACCCATATTCTTCTACCAGCATCTTTATTGTTTCTAATCATCGCCAGAGCAACATCTCACTAGTGGTCTTCATACGTACTCAGGTCTTTCCGATGAGTGTATCCACTAGCCAGTGATACATGCTCACTGAGTCTGTCTAAAAATGCATGACTTTGCACTGCCATTGCAAGACCAAATTGATGCCTTTCAGTACTGCATCAAGTTCAGTCAAGTTAATGTGCCGGGCTTCATTCGCAGATCGCAGCCAACACACATCCTTGAACACAACATCATGACGTTCCAGGAATATGCCAGTTGCCAGGGAACTTGCATCTACCCGTACATTGACGTCCATTCACACACTATAGGCCTGCGAAGAATCATCCTGGTTATTGTTTCTTGGATCATTTGCCGCAGTGGGACATCCTCTGTGGTGTCATCTCATCCTCGGGCCACGGCATTGGCCCTTCGCTTTACAACTCCCATTGCTGCTTGGAGCCACCCACACACTAGCAGATGCCCAATCAGCTTCCCACATAGAAAATGGCACAATGTATCACAACTTCTGGGATATCCAGAATCGCACTCCTACACTTCCATCGCAAAGTGCCACACTTCCCCAGACTTCTAATCCAAGCACCCGAGCACAGTCTTCAAGTCACTCCAGATCCTTGCTTTCTAGCTCAAACTGGGAAAAATGCTGTCTTACCCGCTCCGGGCGCCATGCTGTTGTTGATGTACACATCTATGTATGCCAAAGTCGCCTGTTGAACAGTCACATCTTTGGCCTCCACAATCGACTGCATAATGGAATGAGCTACATTCAGCCCAAATCCCATCCGAGTTAGGTAGTATCTTTGCTCTTTGACCATCACAGTTTGGAACGGCCATAGAGAACAGTGCACATGCACCTAAAGGTAGGCTTTTCTTAAGTCCAACACCGAAATGTTGGACACCTTCCTATGCCAGTTTCTCAGTTTTTGAGAGCACACATCGGTGCATGCCGTGTACACTTTCACATGGTCGTTTAGTTTGGTAATCCATAACAGGTTGCACTTTTCCTTTGTTAGACTGAACAATTGCAATTAGTGGGATCAAGCCTCTCGGGGGACCGAGCTATTTCTCATGGTATGGTATCAGCCATCCATTATAAATCCAAGTCTGTAACTTGCAATTATACTCCTTCTGGATGTGTTCTGGCACGGTGTATTCAGGCATCTGATTGATCAATTGATCTGGTGGCAGTGCACCCAACCACTTCCAGGTCGCCATCCATGTTTTCTTAGTGAGGTCAAATTCCACATCAAAGTCAGGTCTTTCTATTTTTACTGCGGCAGCAGTGCTGACACTGGAAACTTCGTTTAGAAAACTGATCTCTCTGTGTTCATTTATATGAACACCGCCCAACATGCATATAATGTCAAGTCCAAACAGAAGATTGAACCCCAATAGATCTCCATCCATGGCCAGCATTTCGACCACTACAGGAATCCTCTTATTCACCTGTAGATTAACACTGGTCACTCCACTGCTCTTTCCATCAACAGTCAGTACATCTGTCCTACATCCATTCAGTGGAGCCATAATGCCAAAATAGCTTGTAATCTTTCTGTAATGAAATTACTGTAGTCTTTGTCTTCTTGTCGGAAGTCATAGTCTTCTTCTGCTTTTGCTTCTTCTTCTCAGTCAGTCACTGCAGTTGACACCAAAATAAACAACACATGTGAGTTTCGCAAAACTGAAAACTAATCTTGCCCTCGCAAACTCTCAGCTTTTGGTGAGGCATACGCTTATGTAAATGAATATGGGCCTCACTCTTAGTCTGCTCGCACACGTGCACTGCCATTTTTGTGTCCATCACCATGATGTTTGCCTCGTCAAACATTCACTCATACATTTGTTACACAACTACAACAGAGCATGTACAAACTATGTATTTATACAACATATGTCTACTCTAAAAGTATAAAATCATGTACAAAATATCTGTAGTTGAAGGCATAAAATTGCATTCAAAATATTTAGATTTTGGCATTAAATAACCAACAGAGGTTGATATGCCTCTAAATAAAAATAACTAACCAATTAATCCATTGATATGTGCTTACTAATACACTTGTATAACTTTCTTAGTTAAATTTTTCATGTTTTGTAGAATCTAAAATGGATCCATGTCTTTAATTTTCCCAAGGCTCTTAATATCAAGAAATCCAAATCAGAAACTTCAGCTTGATTAATTTTGAATCTGTCTTTACCTACTTTCCCAATTTTGTTTATATAAGAGTAAAATTGCTGCAATTATCTTTTTTATATTTTCAGGATTTCACAGTATTTGGTGGTAGTTTATCTGGTGCTCATGCTAAAAAAATTTGTAAGGTACAAAATTTTTGGTTTTTATTTATCAAATGCCAATGGAAAATTATGCAAGACTAGCCTGAATACAGTTTTTCTAGTTTTACTGCTAATTATCTGTACCTATGTTATAATGAGTTTATGGTTGCAAGAGAAAGAACAAACAATGATTAATATTTCAACATGTAGTAAGTGAAGAATATATACATAATTGTGTGAAAAGGTGGTGAAAACTGTTAACAGGCAAACCGAGTAGGGTGTTGTTAGTGTGGTTGTAATTGATACCTGATACCGGTGAGGTGTTAAGTGAGTGCAACTTTTATATCTAGTTTAACAGGTGCATGCTCCTAGGCACGTACTTTTTTTTTTCAGTGTCAACGTTCCTGGTTGGATATTGAATTTTAGATTTTTGCAGGGATTTGTTTTGTGGATCTGATGTGATGCTTGGAGCCTCTATGTAGGAGACGACTTTTTTATTTTGAGATTTGCTTTCTTAGTGCTTATATCTGGTTGAGATGTCTAGTGAAATGTATTTGTGAATCAGAAAGGAATATTAATTAAAGTAGTATAACACAGATTTTCTATTATCTCATGAGATAAAAGGATATCTACATAACAAAGTTAAATACACCAGTTTCCAAACAAAAACTATATTTAATGCTGGAAATAATTTCAGCATTTTATACAAATTAAAATTTAGTGAACTTTTTTGTATAAATTCATCAAATCTGTTATCTCTTCTTGTGGAATATCTGACATTAAAAACATAAAAAAAGAATTTCTGTAGGTTTTCTGGACTTAACTTTATTTCAAAATCCAAAATGGTTCCGGTACATTTTTAGTATTCATTTCAAGTGTAAAAAATATGCTTGTGTTACTTTTTAACTGATTTTTATTTGTTTATCCTTAAATACATGATACTGTTTTCATGCATAATTAACACAAACTCTTTTCTTTATCTGATGACATAACTATTACTATTGCAAAAATTTTTTTCTCAGAAAATAAAAAATACGAACTTAATAATCTGACTTTTCTAAATCAGAAATATTTTTTCAGGGATACAAAGTATTAAAAAGCAAAAAATAAACAGTTAACCAAAAAGAAGTGTAACAAAAATATGTATTACTGTAAAATGGCAATATTGAAATATAATTAAAAAAAAAAACAATTGAACTGGCTCATCAGAGCAAAGAATCAAAGGCAAAAAAAAAATGTGTACAGCAATTAAAAAATATATGACCTACATATGTTATACTCAAGAAAATATAACATTAAATGCTAATTACCTTTAAGCCCAACACCTATTCCTTCTGCTTACAGAGAAGAGGATGGTAGGACTTAGTGTAGACAAATTTCAATACTTCCAAAGAATAATTAGAATTAGCTTTACTTATCACTGAGAACATGTTGGGACTATAAAACTGGGCACACTGTTGGCTTTTTTTAATAAAATGTTCACCTATCACTAAACCAGAATTTGCAATATCCCTTGCAAAATTGGTTTGTGTGTGTTAAGTGATCAGTGCTTCCAACCTTTGGCCTATTCTGCTTACATAATCTGCATCACACTGACATCTAAATCGGTAAACTATAGAACTAATATGATGGTCAAACAAAAGATCTTTTCAGATCAGTCTCAATATAAGTTAGGTACCAAAAATATAGTTTTGTGAAGAAAAAACAGCTTCTTCCAACAACTGAAATTTGCTCATCAAATCTCACACTCACTTCACCTATCTACAGTGCACACATATAGCCAGGACATTACTAGGAACCAGTTGGCCGTGGCTTATAAAATTGTTGTATTTTCTTTAATGCTGAACTTTACAATACCCAAAGAGTTACTATTATTGCTTGAAACCTTCCTCATAAATTCAATTTCAGAATCTATCCACATATTGTTTATTTGGTACATGGTCTATGTTGTGACTAATATGGAACAACCTTCTGCCTACCCATCATGTTAGTTATGTAATTTACTAATTTAGGTATCAGTAAGATGCTAACTGCCTAGGTAGAACAGGTCAAAGGTTCAAAGCCTGGATCAACCAGTATACACCAGCCAATATTCACAATTGTAGTTGGGGGTGGGGAAAGCAATTTACATAAGTACATCAGATTCAGTGCTTACTGAATATTTTATTAAAAACTAGCAAGATGCCTCGTCTTATAACCTAAAGATGTTCTTAGTGCTGAGACTGATTGGGGCTAATTCTGATTATCACTTGAAAGTATTTAATGTCAGATTTTCTTGTAACATGTCTATATTTTTTAGTCATTGTGCACATTTTGTGTTCAATTTTTGCACTGATGAGAGTGAACTGATCAACCAATTTAGCTTCTTTTTGTTTTTTATCATTGTTATATTTCAGTATTACAAATTTACAGAAATTTTTGTTACCCCTTCTTTCTTATAAAGTGCTTCTTTCTTTTTATAAATTGCATTTTAATATATTGCTTTTATCACTAATAAAATTAGAAATAACTTTTGCATTTTTTATGTAGATGGAATTTTATTTATAAATCTTGTAAAATACTTATTTTAAATACACTAATATTTTATATTTAATCAGATAATGGACCAAGCTATGTTAGTTGGTGCTCCTGTAATTGGTTTGAATGACTCTGGTGGTGCACGAATTCAGGAAGGTGTTGAATCATTGGCCGGTTATGCTGACATTTTTCAGGTAATTACTTTTAAAAATATTTTTAAATACTCTTAAAATATTCTTGAAAGTAAACATTCAGTTTGATAAAATAAGCTCAATATATAGTTATTAGTTTGTTAAAACACCTGTCACCACATAAATAGACTGGTTCACTCATTGAAAATAGGGAACAAAAATTTAAAATTGTTTTTTAGATTAGCATTCTTCAAACCTTCCTTAGGCCATGGCACTTGTCAGAATCAAAAGATATTGGTTAGTTATTGATTTAGAAGTGTAGTCGTGTTTATAATAGCATGTCAAATTTATCCCTAAAAAAAAGACCTGAAGATCTGAATTGCAACATGGAAATACCTATATGCAGTAAGAAATGAAGTGCATATTTGTAGATGCACTGAGTCTCTATCTAATAAAGACATCCCAGCAATCAAATGTACCTTATACTTTGCAAAGCAAATTCATCCATTGGTGTTGAAGACAGATGTGAAGGTGGTAGTCAGGGGGTACTGAGAGTCCCGGTCAATCAATCCAGACCCAATGCATTGTCAACAAGGCAAGCTGAATTTGATTGATGTTTGGGAATAAGCATTACCCTCTATAATGGAAGTCACTACTTTATGCTAATTGACTGTGTTGATTCACAATTTGGCAACCTCTGCATCAACGGAATTCAACAAATGTCATCCACCATTTAGAGATCCTTTTTATGACCAATGTCCACCATTAGAATTTCTCACTGTGTTTTCATAGCCAGCTGGTCAATGAGATTTTAGAAGAGTTGTGAGTTCAGCTCTGCTTCCAATGTCCCTGTATAATTTAGAAATACTATCAGAGCATTAAAAGAACTGCCACCAGGAAGCAGTGTCCAATAATGAAAGTGGCCTAGTGTCACACCAAACACAACACCTTACTGTGCCCACTAACATGATCCACCACTACCAAGTCAGGGTACAAGGAATTGATGCAATACTTCTTCTGAAATATCAGAAAAAGTACATGCAGAGACTATGTGGGTAAAAAAAAACAGTACAGCCAATGTACTTCTAGATATGTATGGCATGTCACTGGTAGCAATCCACCCAATCTTTGTTTGACAGAACCACCTGAAAGATCTTCGGTCCATTATAGGTTCTATCACATCAGAAAATTACATGTAACATCACTTTTGAGGGTAAAACTGAAAAAGTTCAACTTAAATTTACTAGGTGTCGATTATGCTAGAATTATCTGAACTGTGGAATTCACCAGTTAATTCAATGGAAAAGTTAATTGTTCTTCAGAGAAAATAATTACAGCTAAAGAAACACTGAGTAAGCTAAAAAATTAAATTTATGAATAATTTCTTAGAGGAATTGGGAAACTGTAAAAGGCATTTTTAAAATGTGATAACAATATTTAAGCCAAAAATATTTTTACTGCATTGGAGTCTATTAACACCAAACTTATTAGGTTAGAAAACTGGAGTTATTGAAAAAATAGATTATTCGATATGGGCCACATCAGCAGTTAGAATGAAAAATATTAAGACTCATTTATGTCTAGATTTTTCTATTTGGTTGAATGACTGTCTCCTTCCACATGTACATCTTTTACCAGCTCCAGAGGATATATTTGCCAAAATTTAGTGGTAATATTTTTTAAAAATTAACCTGTCTGAGGCTTATCTTCAAATTGAAGTAGATGAAGAATGCCAGAAGTATATACATAAAGGACTCTACAAGTTTAAAAATTACACTTCGGTGTAAAAGTCCCCCCCCCCTACGGTATTTTTCAGTAAATAATGTATATTATGTTAGCTGGACTAGATGGTATTGTTGCTTACATAGATGACATACTTATGAGTGCTATGAAAATAAGCATTGAAAACTGATTCAACAAGTATTTCAGACACTACATGATTACAGGTTCAAAATAAGTGAACAGAAATGTCACTTCTTTATGGATAAGATATTTAGGTCAGATAATTGACAAAAAAAGAAAGAAAGCCAGATCCAGCTAGAGCAAGTGCCATTAAAAAAGAAAATGCCTCCCTTGAGAAATTTGGCGACCCTACAATCATGGAATTTCTATCATCAAAAGTGGGATATACAAATGGCTTGTCTAAAATTATATCAATATGTAAAGAATATTTTGAAGATACTGTGATTGCTTCACTGGAATCTGAAAGTGAAATTAAAAGCCTATTAATAGTAACACTATGAAAGAATTACCAGTCACAATAGATTATACCAAAATATCATTCTAAAAAGGCGATATTTATTCAAAAATCTATGAATGACATTAAGTTGAAATGGAGTAAAGTAGGTACCTTCACTTTTCAAGGGAAAAACAGCATAGCGTAATGCAAAACGCCACAAACTTAACGAAAATAAAGTTTTATCGTCAAAATGTTATTATTTAAAGATGAAGGACCAAAATATTTTTTAATTATTTTTTGAAATTTTTTTAATCCTTCTAACACGTTCGAAATTTTGGCTAAAATCTTGTTTTGTTTTGCGTCATCGACTACTCCAAAGAGTAACATTGTTTTTTTTTTGCGCGTTTTTTCCATAGAAAACACATTAATTTTGAAATTCTTGTAAAAATCAAATAATTGTCCGATTTTAATGAAATTTTCAGGACTTATTCAGAAATGAATGAAATTATTTTTAATTTTCTCTTTTGTTTTAAATATTGGTAGGAAAATATTTTTTTCAAATGTGTTACCCCCCCACTTGCGAAAGTTCATGAACTTTCGCACAAAAATCTTTTGTTCCGTGATTTTTTTTTTCTTGGTTAGAAATGGGAGTCTTTGGAGATAGAAAAAACAAAGTCGGTGATTTCCAAATTGGTGCACAAAGAACTTCAAATCTGCTCTGAATTGAAAAATAATAAATCCAATAAAATTATGACATTATTACTTAATTAAAAAAGCTCCTAATTGCTTTTGTAAATATTAAGGACATTATTGTCTGAAAAAAATTAAAAAATTTGATCAATAATGATTTTTTACAAGAATTTTTTTCAATTTTTTAAAATTTTAATTATAATAATTTTAAAAAAATTTTAATAGTTTAAAATTGTGTAAATTTCTGTATTTGTTTGTTCCGATGAGATTATATAATAATTAAGTGAAAAAAAAATTACGAATCCAAAATTATTATTTGTTAGGGGTGCTCAAAGATTTTTTAAATAATTTTTTTGTATTTTTTGGGTTCCTTATTTTCCTGTACGGCACACTATAAGTGCCATTATTATGTAACAGGTCACGTGATCTAAGAGTTTTGTCCCTTTATTCTAATTATGTAACATTTTTGTTTCTTATCTCGTCTGCATACCAACTGGTTGTATTTTTGTTCAGCTTTCGTGTAAAATTTAAACTGTAAAGTTAATTTTTCTTTTTTTCATTTACTACTTCACTAAATATTTTTCTTTTATGTATTTACATAAGTGTGGGTCATACCGTAACCCTCGAAATAATAACAAACGAACAATAATTGTTACAATAATAATAGTGAGGGTCGTAGTTATATACTGACTGAAATTGAATTCTTTTTAAAAAAAAACTTAAGAAAAAAATTTGTCGTTCGCATTTTTTTTTTCACTTTCCTCAGTTAATTTTTAATGACATTTATTTTGTTAAAGAAAGACGTTTAAAAATGTATTTTTTTTATTTTAATGATAGTTATAATTTTAATAAAGAAATACATTTAAATTTATTTTGAAAATGTTTAATTAATTTCAGTTATTATTAAACTTTATTTCCTGCATATTTGAAATTAGGTTTTTCATTTTCTATTAATTTTTTGTTGAGTAGTTTGACTTTTCAACTGTGTTCACAATTTTTCTAGAAATAGAAAAATGTATTTTCTTAGTTTCACTTTCACTTTCAGTTTCATAACACTGACAGTTATTTTAATTGTGATAAAAAAGAAACATTTAAATTAATTTTGAAAATTATGTTTAATTAATTTGAATTATTTTTAAACTTTATTTCCTGCTTATTTGAAATTAGCCTAAGTTTTTCATTTTCTATTAATTTTTTTGTTGAATAGTTCTAGTTTTCTTTTCAACTGTGTTCATTCTTTTTTCGAAATAGAAAACTAGTTTTTTATTTTACTTAATGTTAATTAAAGTTTATTAATGATTACTGATTAAATGATAATTTATTTATTAAAAAAATTCCAAATCAAGGTGTTAATTTTTTGGCTTATTTATGTTATTTTTAATTTTTGTTAATTATAGATGTCTATGAAAATTTGTCATTTCTGGTCATGCGTAGCAGCTGTCAATACTATGTCAAACATTCGATCTGATAAACACGATCAATCGTTAATAATTCGTTGTATATTACTTTTTTATGCTATAAATAAGTAATATTTGTTTCAATTCAGATAAATTAAATTTTCAATTTTCAAATTTGACTAAAATAAAGTGTCAGAAATCTTTAGAAATATTTTTAAAAATTTGATTTTTGTTTGTTTACAAATTTAATTTTAAGAAAATGGCCGCTTTTAAGAAAATTTTAAGAAATTTAAATTAAATGTGACATTTAAATTTAAAATCAAATCTTTAAGAATGTTTTTTATTTTAAAATTTTAATTTTAAAATTAGGTATCAAATTTTTGCCGAAAAAGTGGAGGTACCTAGAGTAAAGCTAAAATTAATTCTGGTAACAATAATACAGTATTTTCTATTTTTGATGGGGTACTTTTGTTTATGTAATTTCATTATTACTACAGAAAAGGATTTTGAAATAATTCCATGTAAGACATCTGGGCACAGTGAAGGTGAAGTCCCCGATAAGAAGCTATGTTTATTAGACAAAGATATTCAAAATACAGTAAGAAAATGTAATGTTTATAATTCACCAGCAAAATTACCACCTATAAATTATCTGGCATCACCAAGCACTGATAAACCAAGACTACTTAAAGATTTTGCTGAACCATTAAATGATTTATACTGTTTACTTGTGGTTGACAGTTTTAGAAAATGGCCTGAGATATAGAAGTGTAAACAAGCTACTACAGAAATAATGATTAAATTCTTATGTGTACTTTTGCAAGGTTTTTGGAGTACCTGACAGTGTAGTATCTGATAATGGAACTCAATTTACTTTTAGTGAGCTTAAAAATTTCTGCAAACCTGCAATGTTTAACTCAGTTAAAATACAGACAAATATTTAATTTACAAAAACATTAAATTAAAATATTTACAAATATACAGTTTTACATTCAAATAGAAAATGTATAGTTTACTACTGCCCGGCAAACTGTTACGAGGAGAGAAGGGGAAAGTAAGTTGTCAAATATTTTTACCCAGTTACGTTGGTGAGGAAGTTAAGTGCTATACCTTTGGAAATCCTTAAATGTGTATATAAAGAATAATTATTTGCTTGGTCAATGAAAGAGACAAAAATATGTATTTACCCAGATAGTTCCATGAGGTTCTCTTTCAAGTTTTAGATTCTTTCGGCTGGATATAAATCCTTGAATCAAAACTGGAGTTGATATATCAGCAAATCCTTTTAACAACTCTTTCAAGTTTTAGTTTGGTGTCGACTTTACTTAGAGAGATTCTTTCAGCTGGATATAAATCCTTGAATCAAAACCGGAGCTGCATCAGCAAACCCTGGTAACAACTCTTTCAAGTTTTAGTTTGTCAACAACTTTTTATGCAATTCTTTCGACTGGATATAAATCCTTGAATCAAAGTCGGAGCTGATAAGGTAAGCCCATCCTGTTATCAACTGAATACTCTCTTCCCAAAACCTATTTTTATAGGGGCTAACACCTAATTTGTATATTCTAGAATACTTTGGAACTCACTAAATTTTATTGTAACATTCTCGATCATTCTAGTACCTTCCAAAATGTTACTGCAAAAATGTAACTTGTTGAGTTCATATTTGCTAGGAAAGTGAAATCCATTTTCAATAAATGACTTCCTTTGTAAGAAAAAAAAATTCAAGAAATCTGAAACTACCATATCATTTAAGATCAGCAATAAAGTTTTCATTAAAAGCTTTAATGCTGGAAAGGAAAGTTGGCAGGAAGGGAAAATTATTCAACACCTTGATAGTATGATTTATATTGTTAAAGCTAGACCATTTTGCCATAGAAGACATATAAATCAATCGAGGCCTAGATATACACAGAATAAGAAACCAGTACAGTAGACATACTATACATTACTTTTAAAGTCAGTCAGTCAGTTAAGTGCCATACGTGAAACATGCTTGGGCGATCATGTCTCGAAAGAGACATGACTGACTGGGCAGAAGATTATCCCACAGTAGGTTGCCATTGCTTTCTGCGGTAGATTGGTTGCCAGCCAAGGCTATAGAACTCAATCTGTCCTGTTATTTAACCCATAGCTGGAAGGAAGAGATGGATTAATACCTTTCCCAAGGGTATTTGCGCTAAGTGAATGCAATGAATTCAGCTGGAATTCAAACTCGGCTCTCCAATTTCTTGTTCCGAGCCGATATCCACTGGACCACCACGCACATCTATTCTTAAAATGAATATTCCAATACAACACTAGGGTAAGCAAAAGCATAATCCAATCGAAACACTGGAAGTGGAACCATATCAGTAAAAGTATCAACTCAAGTGCATATTTAAAAGGTGAGGGATTGTTATGGAGATGAACACACCTCTCTAAAATATGACTTTGACTCGTTCAAGTAGCATAAATACTGATACCGGAAAGTAGAAAGAGTAAACAGGAAGTGAGCTTCATATTCTGGCTACAGAATTCAGTAAGATACATGGACTCCAAGCAACATTATATTTTGTGATTGTATTATCTTCATTCAATGCAATAAAGACTTATTGATTTTTGAGACCTTATATTCATCCTTTACATAGGATAACCAACTTTTTTATGTTGAAAAGTTGATTGCTTTTTTTTTTAATATATATTTTAAAAGTACTTGGTTAATCAGCCTTAAGTAAGGCATTCAAAATTCTGACATACACTGTTCTGGTTCGTAAGAAAGAGTGTAATTTTGTTGCATGATAATGTGTTACACTAATCTTTCAAAAGGAAGATTTTACTTTAGTTCTGTTCATTTAAGCCATAGATTTTAATTATACTCTGCATAGTCATTCAACCTTTCTCTCTTAGATCAATGTTTGTCAATGTAGACTATTTCCTCTTAACAGAATGAACTTGTACCCATGAGTAAATTTAAATTTTTGAATAAAGACTAACTAGTGAAAAAGTAGAAAAGTGTAGTGGCTGAGTGATGAATGATAAAAAGAATTCATCTAACATGGATCTTTATACCCTAAAATAAAAATGAGTGTCAAAAGGGTGATTTTTCTCATTGCACCATTTTTTTTTCACTCCTCTGCAATGTTTGTTTTTAAAAAGTGATGATTAAAACCTAACAATAAAAGTGTATTTATACATTTTTATTTCTGTTCTTCAGAAAAATATTAAACACTATTCATTAGATTGTTTATTTACAAGAATAATTTTATATTTAAAACATTCTAAAAACTAATGTGGTTAAAACTAATAAAATATTTATCACTTACCAATTTATAAAGAAATGAAAACATATGAAAATTGTTTTTTATTTATAAATTTATAAGCATTTACTAAATTATAAAATATGTGAACCAACTATGAGTAATTCCTACTTACCATTTTATAAAGTTCAAATCAATTGGCAATTAGCTGATGCTTTGCCAACCATTCCAATAAACAATTTGATAGTGTTCAATATTTTTGTCTCAATTCTCAGAAACAAATTTTTTAATCATGATGGGTATCATTTTTTTAATAACAATAAGAGAAACGAAAATAAAATAAATGTTTATGAATATTACCTTTTTCAGCGTAATGTTATGGCCTCTGGTGTTGTCCCACAAATATCTGTTATAATGGGTCCTTGTGCAGGTAAATACCATTTGATATTTTGCTTAATTTATCAACTAGTACAAATGATTTCACAAGTATCTTCAGCTGTTCGATTTGTGAAGCTAAAAAAATAGTTTAAATAAATTTAAACTCACAGGCTGAGAAAAGAACTTCTGGTTACTTACATTTATATACAAAATTAATAGGTATTCAAAATAAATTTTTCAGTTTTTATGAGAAATAATTTTTATTCACTTTGCCAAGGGTGAAATAAATTGCATGAATTTCAATGATTCTTTATTTGAAGATTCAGTTTTTATCATATTGCCAAACAAAAGCATAGTTTTCCATTTTTGTGGCTTGATCTTCTAAATTTGATATTAAAGAAATAGTTCAAAATTATATTTAATCTCAATAAGTTATGATCAACAGTAACAAGTAATAAAAATTACTATTAATGATTTTTATTAAAATTAGTATAGAAAAAATCGAAAAAAAAATTGTTTTAAGTCTTTTATAAAATGTTTCATTGCAAACAGCTGTTCTAATAATGAAAATTAATTTTATGATCTTCCATCTATCAGAAAAGTCTATTAAATCTTTTATTCTTCTTATTCTATAGTTTGATCTGGTGTGTCTTAGATCAAGTGCTGGCTTCCCCTATGTTGTCAGGAGTTGCAGATTTGAATCCTGCAGAATGACACACATTTTTGGAAAAGATTTGTCTTAAATAATCAGGCCAGTAGAAATATATAAATATACTGTTTAATTAAAAGCAGAATATCTACTCAAATACAAGTATCAATTAAAAATGATGTTCAAACAAATAAATTATATACAAGGGGCATTGAAAATTCTCAACATGATTGAGGGAATTAAAAAAAAATTCATTTTTGTTATTTGGTTAGATTTTGGATAGTAAGACCTACAGTAGCAGCCATAATATAAGGAACGGAAAGAACAAATACACAAATATGTGTATTACTTAAAAAGTAATGCACGATTAGCAGTGAAATTTTTACTGAATAAAGATTAGGGTGTATTATATAAATATTATACAAAGTTACAAAACTTTACATCATAGTTTGTTTTTTTTTTAAATAAAGATTAAATGAAACAAAGGAAATAAGCTCCTGGACAAAAGTTAAGTAACGATCTTGTTAATACTTGATTGTGAACAAAATATAAACAAAATTTAATATTTGGTAAACATCTTATTTTCATTTTATTGACTTTTCTGCATCGTTGACCACATGATCTAATTAATTTCTTGCAAAAAATCAGCAGTAATTCCCTCCCATTCGTCTTTCAGTAACTCCCATAGGTGATCCTGGTTTTTCGGGGGTTTTTTGTGAGCCCTTTCTCCAATTATCTTCCAAACATTTTCTATTGGATTCAGGTTGGGGCTCTGGGCTGGCCACTTCATTAGGGTGATTCCTTCTTCAAATAAAGCCATAACCTTCTGAGCATTGTGGGAATGTGCATTGTCCTTGCATGAAAATAAGAGATTCATAAAGATTATGGTGCAATCTTGGTACCACATGCTGCTGAAAAACCTTTTGTAAATCTCAGCATTGATATTGCCATGCATGCAGATGATAGACAACTCCTGCAGATGAAATCATTCCCCACACCATCACACTGCCGCCACTAATCTTAACGATTTTCTTGATATATTTCATCTGTTCTATGGCATACGTAAATTTTGTCCTCAGAACCAAATATAGTAAACTTGGACATGTCACCAAAATGAACTGTATCCCATTGTACATCAGTCCAAACATGTTCTCTCACATACTCCAGGTGTGCCCTTTGGTTTCACTTCGAAATGAGAAGCTTCGAAGCTGGAATACAGGCATGCAATCCTGCATTTTTTAACCTGCGAGCAACCGTTTTCCTTGAGATCATATTATCTGTCTCTTCATTAAATTTACAGGCAATTGATGTAGCAGTTTCAAAACGTTTTTTTGTAGATATTCTAACAGTTCTTCGATCTTCTCTTTGTGATGTTTTTGGAGGTCTTCTGGTTTTAGGTTTTGCATCTAACATTTTATCGGTTTTATATCTGCTAATTACATGATGAAAAACACTTTTAGACCTCTGAACAATATCAGAAATTTCTGTAATTGGCTTTTTTTCTTGATAGTGATAATGAGTTTTTCTCTTCAAAAGAGTGTTTTGCATGTAGAATTTGCCGTATTGCTTAAAAATAAACTCCTAATGGTAAATGAACTTTTGAAAAGCTCCGTCAAGTTTTTTAACAATGTAAATGAAAAGTTATGCAAATTATTAACATCATTCCTTAACTTTTTCCTTTGCTTATTTCCTTTGTTCCATTTAATCATTTTTTTAAATAAAAAACTATTATATAAATTTTTCTAACTTTGTATTATATTTATGCATTACACCCTAATCTTTATTTGGTAAAAATTTAATTGATAATCATGCATTACTTTTTAAGTAATACACATGTTTATGTCTTTGTTCTTTCCGTTCCTTATATTATGGCCACTACTGTGAATCTCTTGGTATATGCAAGTAGATATTTCATTAAGATTGGCTGGATAACCAGTATTCTGTAGAAGCACTTCAGTATTCGGTAATTGTTAGCAAAATGAGACTGATTGACCATTACTACTGTGTAGTGGGTTTGATATACCTGGGTGTCTCTACAAAATTTGATCTAATGTAACACCCCAACGGACGGTCTGAACAATTTCTCCGGCGGCCGTTCTCCACACTGTAATGTTTGCCGGGAGTTTGTTGAAAATGTCGGAGCCTCAAGCTGGGGGTACAAGATTGAACTATAAGGAACGAACTTCCACAACTTGGATGAGTTGAAAGGATGCTTTATTTCGTTTAGAGCTAGCCTTTTCGGTTGGGGTAGGCGAATGTGACACACAGCTCTAACTCTAATTAATGGAGATCAACAAATCCGAACTGATCGAAACAAGACGAACGGAGGTTCACTTCACTCAACTGACTGACTCACTTAACTGACTCTCTCACTCTACTCTACTGATCTGACTCGGAAAAATTACCTGAATTTATTTAAAATTGATCCGGAAATACTTTAGACCACCAGTGATAAACATTGGCGACTGTAAGTCCGAAATTTCAGTTATCTTTTTTTTTTTATCTTAATAAAGCTTCCGCCAGAAAATTCTTAATGTGTGGTTAAGATACAGTAAAAGACAGCCTTTGACCTGGTCATTCGAAAACCCACCTCCTGAACTTTATCTCTTTATCACATTAAATCACTGAGTCAAATATTTACCGGAAGAGTGGTAGTATTTAAAACAGTAATCGGATATCCTTGTCTCTTCCACAATTTTCCTCATAAAAGAAAAAGCTTTTATTTATTTATTTTTTCCTCTTCTTTTTCACTTTTGTTAAATATGTTTTTAAACTATTTTCTATTCTTAACCATCTTCTATTTTAATCTATAATAATAAAATACATATTTTACAAAGCACCTTAATATACACCTAGTTATCGTGTCACACTAAACTTATTTATTATAAATGGAACTTTGTCTCTGTGTGTGTGTGTGTATCCGTTACCTATAGACTCCAAAACGGCTGAACCGATTTTCTTGAAAATTTACAGTTGTACTATAAGCGTCTGCGAGTGTTCTTAGCTAGGTTTTGTGTCGAGGTACCCCCGATAAATATCGAAAATCGATAATCAAAAAAATCAGGTTATAGAAGGAGTGGTCTGATTTTAATCAAATTTGATACACTCACAGACATAGACATAAGAAACGATATTCAGAAGTTTCAAGGTTGCAGTTCTTACAATAGTATAGAAAATCGATTATATATATATATATATATATATATATATATATATATAAAAGGCAAGATGTTTGTGTGTGTGTCTGTTTATCTGCCTGTATGTCTGCATTTTTTCAGCCCTTTTATTTTAGTTTTGCTTTGGGTTTGGCTCTAAGTAGGTATAATTGTAGTTCTTAGTCTCAGCCATGATACCATTTACTCAGAGGACTTATTTAGCCTTCAAAATTCAGTTTACGACGAAAAAAAAACTTATTTGATATCGATACCAGGAAATCAAAATTTGACTTACATCCATTCATTTTTTTTTCATTCTACAGTTCTTTAACTGGAAACAACTATTGCTTTTTAGTCTTTCATGCCAACGTCCAAAGAATCTCAGCTCCAGGACCATGGTTTAGTTTTAAAGCTTTCATTCCACCCGAGCAACGCCGGGCTATACTGCTAGTATTAAATGAACCAAAGATTGACATGTAAAATAAACCAACCTATCCTAATATTTTATGGATAAAAGTATTTATTCAAACTTCTAAATAACTACTTATAATTACTTATTTACATGTAACTTATAAACAGTCACATGCTTGTGAATATGAATTTAACAAAATAAATATTTTATAAAGCTTTCAAACATCTCTATATTTATCTATATTTCAGAGATGAGGCATTATTTAAGCTATTTACATTATTCAGACTATTGTCCTCATCTTGGTGACCATTTGTATGACATTAAGGACACATGGCCCAGTGGATATAGATGTTGGTTAATTCCAGTGACTTGACCCAAAAGAATTGAGTTCAATAGCACACTACAGCAGTGGTGAACAAATAACTTAGAGAGTCTAGTTAGAGACTCATGACTATCAAAAGAGGCTTTGCACAAGGAATGAAAATGATATACCCCAGTGATCGTAATAAAGGGTTTGGTTTGAAATTCCTAGCCCCTGAAGAAGGCTGGAGCATGCAAATGCCAAAACATCATACAATTGGCAACCAAGATGAAGATCTAGATTCATAATTTATAGTTTTCTGTCTGTTATTTTTAATTTAAATAATAAAATATTTTTTTCAGGTGGAGCTGTTTATTCACCTGCATTAACAGACTTCACTTTTATGGTGAAGGTAAGGTTGTTTAAACATTCTACTTAAATTATTTGAAAAAAATTTATCTTACATAAATTATCTAAAAATTAGAATTTTTGTATTTTACTTTTTCATTTATTGTGTACTTTATTCAGTACTTTTACTATAACATAATATAAATATGAGTTTTCTTCAATAAGTTTAATATTTTTAATGGAATAATATAAATTAAAAATATAAAGATATTGAATTTCTACAAGAATTCATTATTACACAATTCAGGTTTAAAAAAAAAAAAGTCACTCTCTTACCTATAACCCAAATGCCAATATGCCAATCAAAACCCATTGGTGTTAGCTGAAGTTGTAGTGTACTAAGCTATGTTATCACAAAGAAAAGATAAACAAGACTAGATTGCAAAGGTGGTTTGAAAGGGAAAAGTAAAACATACAGTTTTGTTTACTGACATTGAGTGCAGTTACTCAAGCTGGACTAATTCCTTAAGATATTCCCTGATTGATGATTTTTTTATTAGCTTTTTCTGCTTCCTTTGAATGATTAACTACATCACCAAGTAAGATTTTTCTATACAAAATAACAGTAATAAAAGTTTTCCTTCAATTTCCTCGTTTTTGAGTAGACTTAAAATGCCTTTTCTGAATAAGAATTTGAAAGAAAATCTTATTAAATACTAAGAGTTAATCACTTATAATTAACATTTTGTAATGTGTAAACATTTTAAACAATTCAGATTGAAGGTTTCAAATTATATAAAAGTATAACATTTTGCTTTATTAAAGAAATGTTTTTTAATAACTGTTAAATATGATGGTCTTTTTTGGGTTTTTTTGGTTTTTTGTATGAAATTAGTTTTTAGACTGATTTCTGTTGATATTAGTTTAGAACAAAAATGTTATTTTAATCTTTAAAATATTCTTTCACTTTTTTTAATTATTTTATTTTTTTCAGGATTCTTCTTACCTCTTTATCACAGGACCAGATGTTGTAAAGGTAGGAAAACATGTATTTAGAAATTTTATTGTTGTAGTATAGTATTTACTTTCTGCAGTGTTTGATCATATTTAAGTTTTTGTGTGGGATGCTTATGTTTTGTTTCACCAGGTCTGGTGTTCATCACTGTTGGTTATTTACCAATAGACTATTTTCCTGACACTGTGAAAGAACCATCCGCTACTGGAATGGAAGATTTTTACCAGACCCCTTGTCAACATATGGATATGTCTGAAAAGTCTTGATAAAATCTTCTGTAGTATCCAGCCTACTCCAAAATCTTCTCATGGTTACATGTCCTTAATAAGTGACCTTGGCTTGACAAAATTCACTCTTGGACAGATTTACAGTGAGGTTAGCTTTCCTCAAACAGGTGAATACTTCTTGAAGAATTCTTAAATGTTCTTCCCAGGAATTATCGTACACAACAATATTGTCTATCTCCTTGTGTAAGACCTCAATTGGTTTGTCAAAGAATATTAAGGAATAATTCTTGGTAATTGTCTATAAGAGTGCTCAAAGATTCCCTTCCCTCAAGGCTTGCATGTACCAGCTTCCTGTCCAGATCGGCTAATATGTCTGAATTGCGCAAAGCCATGGGGTGTTTATCATTTCAATGTTTTCTGGAGATACACTTAAACTTAAATTTTGTTATTTTAATTACAAGTACTGGACCATCTTTATTCTGGTTGTAATATGGCTTTAACATATTTATATGACATAACTGCATTGGCTGACATGGTTGACATGACCTTCTTTATCCACTATTTTGTAAGGGCATGAAATTTGGATTTAAGGGGGTTTCCGGGTGTTGGTAAGAACACTAAGACTTGGCCACCACTGTCAAAGCTTTGTTTGACTGCATTCTAATCATACCTTTGTTTCATTTTGCATTGGGAGGATTTAAGGTTTTCCTGTGCTAATTCACAGGCTTTTGATAATCTTGTATGGAAATGAATAACATATTCTGATAAGCTTTCTGTGGCTGGATTTTCTTGCATCTAGTCTTCCCTTAAAACTAAGTTCAGTCAACTCCTGTACAGCCTCTCTAGCAGTGAACATTAAAAATGGTACACCTTTGTCCCAGTTTTTTTTTATTTTCTAAACAAAAGGTTTGAATCATGTTTTTGAACATGGAGTGAAATTACTCTAACACCCCTTGGAACTGTGGATGGTATGTGCTCAAGTGAACTGGTTTCATATTGAGGGTTCCCAATAATTGTTGGAATAACTTGGATGTAAAATTGGTTCCCTGATCAGTTTGTATTATCCAGGATAATCCCACCATGGTAAAGAACTGAATTAAATAGCTATTTTCTTGGTCGAATTGGTTCTGATGGGTATAGGTCTTGTCAACCTTGTGGAAGCACACATTATGATTACCAAGTATTGATTTCCATTTGCTGTTTTAGGCATTAGTCCTACACAATCTACTAGGATTCAATAAACTGGTTTCTCAAATGCGAGGATGAGGCTACAGGAATTTTTCCGTCTTTACTTGCTAACTGCTTGGCAAAGGTTACATGATCAGCAATATTTGGCTACATCATGTTTGATTCCTGCCCAATAAAAGTATCTGCCAATTTTGTTACAGGTTTGGCAATATCTAGATGGCTACCTAAAGGGATCTTGTGGGCTGTCTTGAGCACTTCATCCCTATATGGTCTTGGTAAGACTAATTGCCGAATTGTGGACCACTCTTCGGATGCAGGAATCTGAGGAGGTCGCTATTTCCACATAAGGATATTGTCTTGGAGGAAATATCCTGTGGGAACTGTTATGAGGATGCATTTATATACAAAAATAATAATAATCATGTATAAAAAGTTATAATAAAAGACTCTATTGAGTCTTACTTGTTGTTACAAAAAAGTTTTAATTCAGAAAGTAGTTCTAAAAATAAGGAAATTAGAAATAGAATGTTTGGAAGTTTGTAGAATGTTCCAGATAGTTTGAAAGGTTTCGAAGTATGCAAATTAGGTGTTTGCCCCTATAAAAATATGTTTTTGGCATGGAGCCATCAGTTGATAGAAGGATGGGTTGACCTCTATAGCTCCAATAGATTAACGATGTATATCCAGCCGTAAGAATCCCTAAGTCAACGACAAAAAAACTTAAATTTGAAACAGTTGATAAAAGGATGTGCTGACCTCATCAGCACCGGTTTCGATTCAAGGAAATATTACAGCCGAAAGAATCTTTCTAGTTGACAACAAACAAAAACTTGAAAGAGTTGTTAAAAATATTGTGCTGTCATATCAACTCCGGTAAAAATTCTAGGATTGAGATCCAGCCGAAAAAATTACACACACAATATCCGAACAGCTAAAACCTGAAAGAAAACTTCATGGAACTATCTGAGTAAATACATAATTTTGCCTTTTTCATTGACCAAGCCAATAATTAGTCTTTACATAGGCATTTAAGGATTTCCAAAAAAGTATAGCACTTGACTTCCTCGCCAACTTAACGGGAAAGATATCTGCCAAATTACTTCCCCTCCTCTTCCCATAACACTTCGCTGAGCAGAAGCAAACTATACGTTTTCTACGTCTCTTCATTTGAATGCCAAACTGTATATTTGTAAATATTTTTTATCTAATTTTTTGTGAATTTAATATTTGTATTTTTGGTCCATCATTTTTATTTTCTCTT